>VZSZ01009668.1:75852-263134 GCA_013398815.1 Ibidorhyncha struthersii
GTCCGCGGCGGCGCTGCCCGGGGGGCAGCGGGGGGTGTCCCTCCCGTGGGCGGCGCTGCCCAGAGCGGCCGGCCGGCGGCTTCGGCCACTGAGTTTTACTTGTGGCACCTGGAACTTGATCCAGAGGAGTTTAACTGGCCCAGAAATAGTAATGATTGTAACGTGTGGTAAGGTAACAGCGCCTTTTATTTCGTAGCTTCTGTATCTCCGCTCCAGATTCATTGCAGTTGAGGTGGCACTGTATTAACCTGGTAAATATGCAGTATTCAAAATGTTAATAATGAAATAAACCACTTACTGACGAAGCCTCGACCTAAGGATATGGAGGGAGTTCAGCTGCGGGGGCTACAGGAGATCGTCTGCTTGTTTACCACAGCCTTCTCCGTCAGAGGAAGAGTATCTTCACTTCACGGTCAACCCTCTGCGGGTGTATGTTCAGCCATAACAAATGGCAAATACACAATGTATGGTGCGGCTCAGGGGAAACACAGAGAATATTTACTGTTTCGAAAAATGAATAAATGCATAATTTATATGATTCTATAATGATTTCTTTGCCCTCTGGCTTTGGAATCTCCAAAGGATTACTCAAGAGGCCAGTCTTTGAATTACTCTGCACAGAGTTTAGATTTTTGCCTCTTGCCACACTCTGAGTTACAAGCAAAGGACGAAAATACGTCTTGTTTCGTTCTGCCGTTCTGTGTGTTACTGTATGTGGTTTAGAATACCAGGTGGACACCTACCAGGGTCCAAACTTAGGAGTTTTTTATTAATCTGTTTTATCGCCTGAATGAGACGGTCTTGTTGCTCTGCACTTTGTTTTTCTCAATAGAACAGGACAGGGAAGAAGCAGCTGACGGAAAGGAGCGCTGTAACAGATCATTCATAAATAAATATTTTATATAAATTCTTGCTAGGGCTTGGCTAGCAGGTGTTTTCAGATACCTCTGGCTAAAAATTACACAACATAATCTTTGTCTGCCATTTGACTTTAGACTAATATCAAAATGAGCTTATGTGGTTTCGCCTTCTCGTCACACATTTCTGACATAGAGACAGAGTTTTTCAAGTTGGTGGAGTCTTGTTGCTTAGGCCAAAATGCGAGTCCTATACTAAAAAAAAAGCATGGATAAAACCCCAAAGTGTCTTTCATTTTTTTTCCCAAATCCCGTCAACAGTAATATTCTGATTAACAACATCCTTTTCTTATATCAAATAAAATTTTCATTGTGTATGTAATTTGCTACCTGAGTTAGTCTTTGTTTGGTTTCCCCAGTTTTATTTATCCCACAGAACTTTTCTTATTTCTTTAAAAATTAATTGGAATAATGTATTTCTCTATACCTATAATGTGTTTCTTAATACCTCAATGCTTTTGGCAGTAATACTTCGCTATGAAATGGTCACATATGAATTATAATATTTTGCAAGTGGTGTAGTGTTTTTCAGGTGAAAACAGAAGTTTCTACAGAAATTTAAGACTGATTATGGAAAGCAGAGTATGTGTGATAATATGTTGAGTCCAAGTAGGGTGATGTGCCTGAAAATGCGATTTGGTCACACCAGCCGTACAAGGCCACACTTTCCTATATTCAGGGCCTGTCTGTTAAAAAAAAAATGCCGTTTCTTTCCAGCTTAATGATAAAGATTTGTTTGTTGTCATTAGCAAAAGAAAATTGAGAAGCAAATTAAGAGCAAATAGCCAAATTAGGTCAAGTTCAAGCCGTTATTATCTGTTGAAGTTTAGAATGCAATTTGTTGTGTTTAAGCATATTTTCCAGAATTATTGAACAAAAGTAGCGACGGGACTTTCAATGAACAGTGAGCTAACCTCACTGACCAGGAACCAGCTATAACTTGAAGCCGTCACACTCCTGCGTGTCAGTTCCTGCAGAAATTTTCTGGCTGTGACTGGAAGAAACATAAGTAGCCTGGGGACCACTCCACCCTGTAATTAAATACCAGACCGCAGAAGTGGGGGATGGAAAACAGACTAATGAGCACACACTTATGGCAATGTTATCTAAAGCATTTTTCTGTGTGTGCATGTGTGGAAAAAAATTCGTGTGATTTATTTCTGATAAAAAGGGGTTCTGGACAGACAGGCAAACTGCCTTGCGTGGCTCTTGTGTTGGTAAGTGGGAGTATCAGTTGCGTATCGATCCACAAGCGGAGCTGTGTACACATACTGCGTAAAAAGAATTTTTCAAGTATTACTTTACACCGATTTGCTTTTAAGTAGTACAGCCTCGTATTTCAAATGAAGACTGAGGTTTTAACGTTTTCGTGGTGTGTGTACAGCGCTTCTTGGTCAGACTCTGATTTCATTCCAGAAGGTAAACAGAATATAGAGAGCGCGCGTTTGCACTGAGCAGATTTGTGAAACTGTTGCTGCTGTTATCTCTATCGCAGTGTGCTTTTTTTGTTTTGTTTTTTTTTTAAATGTTACAGTGAACATTTGCCATACCAGGACGTATTTGCCGGTAAATCCTGTTTAAGGGGAAAGAAGGCTGATTACTTTCAATATTTTATTTACTTGACATGTTCAGATTTTTTCCTACTGGTTTCTGTTGGCGGAGAAGGTTGATTTAACACGTGATCAGCTTTACATTACTGACCGTGTTCAGTAGGACAACAGGAGAAGAAAAGTAATGTAAATACGATGAAAATACTTCATTTTTTGTTTTCCTGAAAACGACAAAACAAGTAATATTAAGACAGTTGAGGTGCTCAAATGATTTCCCAATATAGCTTTTCCCTGGAAGCCATTTGTGTTAATTCTGTAGAGATTGTTATTCTTTTGTATTGATACTGTGCTTGGTGCTGCTCAGTATTTGTCATAGAGAGACTTCTCCGCCTTGGGAACGTAGTTACAGGACTAGAAATGGGGGAGGAAATGCACAACTCATGAGACAGTTACTGTTAAGTTCCGATAAAAACGTGGAACACACCTTTGTAGGACACCTGTGCAGTGTTGTTCCACGGTCGTGACCACGCTTACTGGGGGACGTGATGCGGGCACTGTCAGGCGGGGCTTCCGTCCAGGCAGCTTTCTTTGATCCTTGTAGAAAAATGGTGCAAAGCAAGAGGCCGTGCAGCCTCACAGGTTTTGGTGTCGTGCGTTAGACAGAGACATTTACAAAAGCGTCTGGCTTTTGGAGCATTTAATCCACACTTTAAGGGATTGGGTTTGTTCCCCATCACCAGTGGTTGTTTATGTGGGACTTAGTGCCTGAACCGCTCCTCTTGCCAGCGTCCCTTTATTGAAAATAAGTTATAACATGCAAGACTGTCAAGATGTATTACTACTAATGACATTTATCTGGAATGAATGTATGTACCTACTATTTTAAAGTGTTCCTAACAGACAGGAAAGCTGTGATACAATATGAAAGTTTAACTGATGGAAATTCAACTATAGTTCACCTTTGTAACTCCTTTTAGAGATGCTTAGGAAGTTCTGAGATTGGAATGTGGACATCAAAACTCAATTTGCAAGCTGTGATTGGCAGCGTTAGAGGTCTATCTGATTGCTCCTTTGACTGGAGTCTGTAGTTCAAATACTGTTTCAGTGGCGAGTTTATAAATCCAGAGAACTTAACTTTTGCGGAAATGAGAACTGTTTTTTGTCTTCTGCTTCCTGTGTTCAACATGATCTATGGAATAATTTCAGCCTCTTGGTTCTGAGATTGGGTCGGATCTCATTTTGGCAAAACTTGAGTGATTGGCATTTGTCTAAGGGACCTCTAGTGTAATCAAATAGGAGAGAGGGTCAGCACGTGAACTCTTCAGACATATGCAGTTAGGTCATTTAATTCCTGCAAATAAAAACGTGAAATATATGACATAAAAAAATAGGAAAAATAATTTTAGGATTAGAAACAAATGGTTATAGTCGTCTCTTGATTTAGTGATCTCTGGTACTACGTGCAAGCAAGAAAAACTGGAATTTCAAAGTCGTCTCTCAAAGTTATTTTAGTTTGCTAATTAGTTTATTGCAAATATTAGGCCTTGATAGGATTTTTGCCCAACTGAGGACAGAATAACAATTTCAGAAATTAACCTTATAAGTTGTTTGGGAATAACTGTTTTATTCCAGTAGAAAATATTGTCTACATTTCTGGTAAGGGAGAGTTATATACATAAATTTGAATATACTCCCCAAATTAGGGGTGTAAATTTCAAAGTACAGTAGAAACAATATAAATGGTAATCACAAGAGTATTTAGTAAGTCTTATTAGAGAACTGTTGATATTGTAAAGTTGTTATCAGGACACCCTAGTAAAAGTGGTAGACACCAGTCCGTATTCTTGCTGTTACGTGCTTGGTAGGCCGTTCTGCTTCATTAGAATTGCATACCTGTGGCTCCAGTCAGAACTTGCGTTTCAGTCATCACAGCTTTAGGAGTTTCTCAATTTAATATGTGTATTCAGAAGGCAACCATATTTCAGATATATCTGTATGAGCTTAATTTAATTACGGTACTTGGCAAATATATTAAATAATAAACACTGACAAACTGTAACAGTAATAATAGTAATAATCTGCATGCAAAGTCAAAATCTTTTCCTAATATTACATGAAGGAAATGTTGTTTCGTGGTGGTTTTTAGGTACCTTTTTGATTTTTAATAATGTTTTCTTATCAATATGTTCCACTAAATACTGAGTAAGTTCTCATGATGGTGTTCAGCTTGGTATAAACATGTCGCTTGATAGGAACGTTCAGATGAGCAAAGAGTGAAGTTCATGTGATCACTTGAAAGCCTACACTGATTTTTCTGTTTTTGAAGATGTTTGCTAGTTTTATACTTTAGATTTACAAGTGCATTTAAACAGAGTATATATTCTACCTAAGAAAATTCTGTATCATTAGCTCTTAAGTACAACAGTACCAACATGGAAATTTTCATTTATTTATGTATTTACTTTTTATTTCTTTCATTGTTTTGAAAGGTTTAGTAGATTAACTTTCATATTCAGTGCTACATTAGAAGTAGTGAATTGAACTAGACCCAGACCTGCAATTGTCTCCACAGGGGAAAAAAAAAAGTTTGACTGTGGTAATTTAATTTCTTTGTGCTTCTGTCAATGCACAGGAGTATATGGAAGTAAAATACTGAGAAATAAAGTTAAGCTTACAATTTACAGCAAAGTGAAAAGAAGTTATTAATATGTTTATTTAACTTTGTGGAAATTAAAGTTTTTCTTCCCATTGACAATTATAAATACTTGGAATAGATTACTTTAAAATCAGACTGATTCACTGGAGGAAATTTTGACCTGGCTAGACAAATAACTTCTTTTCATATAAGTTTCTAAAGCATAACTGAAAAGAAAAATTAAGCTAATTTCTGTGTTGATGTTGGGATCTATGAGCTGCTTTTTTCCCCTCTGAATTTGGTAGTAGGAATGGCTACAGAGTTCCTGATGAAAGCTAATAGTTATTTATTTTCTGGTCCAAGGCGGTGTCTTTTCATGACCAATAGACTACTTTCTCAGAGCCTAAATTGTGTCACCTGTGGTGCTTAATAGAATTTGGTGGTTAATATGGTGCTTACAATGTGGTGCCTAATAAAACCCAAGGACGAAAGCAGATCTGGAATAAAATTGCTTCCAGGACATGTTTGGTTTACAGGATGTGATCCAGTTCCCCCTCTTGCTGCGTCTTCTGAGTTAGGATACAAGCTACATTTTTGACTTAGCTGTAAAGTGTCGGTGAAGAAAGCTTTAAGCAAGACTACACTGACCCTAGAATGTCTTACCAAGAAGGGTTTCCTTTGAGGAAATATTTAAGAGACTTATTATAGCTGTCCAGACATAAAAGTTGCACTAAATCTAGGTGTATGCACTTCTGAATGATTTAAGGAAATTGATGACCACCCTGCTATACACACTATTATTGTGTTGATACAAAATTGGGTATGTTGGGCTGATGTACACTCTTAAGCTAACAAATGAAGAGTGTGCATGCAAAGAATTGCATTGTTTTAATCCAATTTGTCTTAAATTAATCCTTTAGTCTTAGTGTTAAACCCAGAGTCCAGGAGTATTTGTGCATTAATGGATGACAACTGTCATGCGTCCATCTCATGAGATGAGCTGAAAATACGGTGGCTTTTTGCATTAACCATTAGAAAAGAATATCAATTAGCGTATTTTTAGAAAGGTGTGTATAGAACAGATGCAGGTGTTAATTATGAATGCTACCACGAAAACATTTGTCTGGAAGCATCTGAAAGGATACTGGCTTTACTAATGGTTTGGGTTCCTCCAAGAAAGAAAAAAGAGCAGTAGGTTTATTTTTATAATTTTTGTGGGCTGCTATAGTCAACATCTAAAGGCTGGTCTGCCTGGCCAGCTTTACTGCATAGTAGGTAAATAGATGAGAGTATGCAGAGCCGTCTGCTTCCCAAGTTGGTGAATGTGTCCAACTTTGAACAGGTTTGACAACGTAGAATTCGTCAAGTCTGTCCTTTCCAGCTTTTTACTGTTCGCTCCTTCTCGTCACATTGGAAGAGTCGGTGGTTAGGCTTTGAATTGTTTCCTGGTTGGATGCTTTGGATGAACTTGAAAATTGGTTTTACCCATAATTCCGTCTCTTTGATTAATGAGGTTATTACAGGACAAGAGCTTCTTTGTAACAGCATATTTAGTGCTCTGGGGCCTAGCATGACTAGCAGATGCGAATTGTATGGAAGCAATTAAATCCAAAGGAAATGTCATGTGGGCAACATACAGACTTGTGATATTTTCCCCCTTCATTTTAGAGAGGGAGAGTGGTGGGTGTGATGTGGGGTGGAGGTGGCTTTTCTTTTTCAGTTTGGGGATTTTTTTTACATTGATGAAATCAAAGTCCAGACCTGGCACGAATGCTAATACCTGTGCCTGTTGTATGACCTCTTCAAGAATGCAAACCTTGGGAACATTGCACTGTACGGCAGTATTCCCTACCTATGACTATTTTTAAGGCAGATGTGGCTGAAGCTACAGTGAAGAGACAGTTACAGGCTTGCTTAGAGAACCGAACAGAATGTATTGTGTTAAAAATGAAATAACTGCTTAGAGTGTCACCATAAATTACTATGACGTCAGGGGAGGTGTGAAAGAGGAGTTAGCTGTCTTGCTTTTCTTAAAGAAATTCTTAAAGGTTGTATTAAAGTGTATCATGTTTCTGAAATAAAAAATTATCTTTGAGATTTCTATTTATGTGAGATTCTTAAAGGCCACTAGCAGACTTAAATGCTCTGTGGTTTTGTTGTTTTTTTTTTTTTCGAGAAGTTCTCAAAACTCCTTGACTGATGTGTTTTTTTTAGGCTTCACCTTCACTGTGAAGCGCCTAAGTAGAGCAGCATCAGAGAAGGAGGAAGTAGGAGTCATTGGGAAGCTGACCTAGGCTGAAGGAAACAGCAGCATGGTTCCTGTTGTGCTGCAAAGCGGGTCTAAGGAAATCACGTAATCTCTCTGTGCCTTCATTTGTGGTGTGTAAAACTAGAAGAATACGTTTTCCCACTTTCTAGTAGCTCATGTGAAATAGCGTGTTAAAGATTGAGGCACTAGCATGAAACTCAGATTCAAATCTATAGTGATATTGGTAATGCAGAGCATATGCGTTAACAACTGATCAGTGTCTGTTCTTCTCCATGAAAATTTTCTGTGTTTTGAAGCAGATAGCATGCAGGAATAAACCCTAAATTTTTGCTCCGTGAAAGTTGTGTATTACAGTGTAAGCTTACATCCTTTTGCAGCGTTACCATTCTAAGCAAATCCAAAGCTTGTGTTTCCGTAGGGCTGCTCAGACTTTAACCACCAGAATGTCACAGTGCAGTCAGTGGCGATCCTTGACCACTTCTACCAGCAGCAGGAGAGCGGAATCCCTGGAGAGGACTGCAGGTTGCTCTTTAATATCCTTCTCCTGCCAGCTTGTTTACAGAAACTAAGGACAGTTTGTGCCGACTACAGCAGTGTGTTTGAAGGGAGAACAGAGTTTTCCATAGGAGCAGACTTCGCGGATGTAAGAGGAAGGCGGATTGCCCAACTGGGGTTTGTTAGATTTGCAGGCTGTATTTTCAAAGGTCTCTTTACCTAATGAATCATTTGGGGGGTGTGGGTTTGGAGCCTCCTTTTTTAAAAAGGAAGAAAGAAAAAGAAAGAGAACAAATCCAAGCTGGTTTCTGTCACTTGTTTGCCTAGGAAGCCTTCTGTACACATTATGTGAATGTTGTTTTCAGAATTTTCTCAAAATATGGGATTTTCAGAAGCTTCAGGAATACAAGTAATTATCACTTGAGAAAGGCTTTGGATTTTCTGCTTAGTTGGACAGTTTGGACAAAAGTAGCTTTTCTGATCTTTACATCCATTCTGTGTGATTTCTTTTAGAGCCACATAGGAAGTTACGTTGTGTGTATATGCTTCTCTGCAGCCTCTTGCCAGCGCCATTGTCCACCTAGGTTAGATATCTCAAACAAAGCGGGCTTTACATCAGTAACTGAGTACAGCCTGCACTGTGTGGTCATCACTGTGCAGCTTTGTGGGCAACGTAGTAAAAGGTCAACATTTTTGAGCTTACAAGCGCAGAATTTAGTGTGGGAGTTCTTCACAAAAGGTTTTTTTATTTCACGTTTGGTTTTGACACTACATTTCCCTAGTCATGTTTGTCGTTTTACTCATTCTACTATATATATTTAAACAGAAATGTAAGTGCTTTTGCCTGGAGAGGTTAGGAAAAAATATTTTCTTGCAGATGTATATGGCTTAATTGCACAGGCACATGTCAAAAATGAGGGTTTGATGTGGTGTGAAGTTCATGTGAAAATTGTGGACCAGGTTTTAATGTTGAATAAATGTGTGTACGTGCAATCTACAGTTCCTCTGACATGGCAGCCCTGCTAGCAGGAGGGGTGTAGTGGTGCCAGTGATTCTTACCATCCCTCCATACTGCAGAGGATATACCTAATATAATTTTTTGACAACCATTCCTTTAATGACGACTTTTCCAGTCATGCAACAATCTTCTCAAAGATGCTGCCATCACTGTCTCTCAGCCCTGATATCACCCAATTAAGTACATTATAATTTTAGACAAAACTGATTTTTCTTAGAGGTGGTAGAGGCTTGTGCTTCTTTATTCATGTTTTGTATTTGGCATTTTGATTTTTTTTATCTGCTACTGAAAGACTTTATGGCAGTGGAGCATCAATGAAATTATGCCACTGCAAGACAGTGGACAACGTGAAACTGACTAACTAGAGTAAGAGAGATTTTCAGTGAGACTGTTTTCAGCTTAGTGAAAGTGGAACATTAGATGATTGGTATTTAAGAGAAAGTAAGGTTTTGCTAAAGATTCAGCACTGAAAGTAGTCAGTAAAGGTATGTATGTTGTCAAAGGTGTCTTGTCAAAGCTAGGAAAGATCCTGGTTTGAGATTTGTTACGTTCCCAGGATTAAAAAAGCATCCTTTTTAAATTCTGCCAAACTTCAAAGTGGAAAAATGTTGAACCAGTCATCACATTAAAAGAAAGAAAAAAAAGAGGGGCACAATTCCAATTTTTAAATAAAGCATCTATTTATGAAAATTTCTGGAGCTACTGATTTCGTATGACATTTACTGTGATTATGTTCTGTTTAGATTTCTTCGATTTAATGTTTTAATATGATTTGCTCTAAGTTCCAGCCAGATATAGATTAACAATGTAGAAATTTCAGTTTCAAAGTTATTCTGACAGCCGTGTAAAGGCCTCTGTAAGCAACTGTTGGTACAGAGATTGTGGATGTGATCAGCTGTGGTGGAGCCTCAGCTGAAGGTCACCCAGACAACAGTCTATATGTCTTTCTACCCTTGGGAACACTTGTTCCTCTTCTTTTTGTCTTGCTTTTAATTTACAGCTGGAAAGGGAAAAACCCGTCCTCTGAGAAGTCTGAGACATTAGGCGACGGGTCATTTTTTTTCAGTGTCACATTCAGCCACATGTAATTGGACAAATATTTTCATTTTGAATTAATAGTTGATTTCAGTATTTGGGGGGTTGTTTTTAATTACAATTTTTTAAGATAATTTCAGAGAGCTTTCCCATTGTTTCAGAAGTGCTGTTGGACTTGTTCTTCTATGACTGTTTATTTTATAGGTCAGCAGAAAAAAAGAAGTTGATGTAATGTAAATGTCCATTACGTACAATCTAAAAAAAGTGTTGCAAAACGTGATTAGACAATTTCCTGGTACAGTAAAACATCTCTTTTGGAAAAGGTGCTTTGCAAAATGAAATCGGTTTTCTTTGTTGCAAATGAGAAGTCTGATCTCACAAATCCGTACTTGAGACAGATTACTCTTGTGAGAAGGAATTATTTCAGTAAGCATTTTCAGGAGCGAATCCAGAAGCCGAGGACCTTGCTACCTAAAGGTGTGGAACATCAGATGTGAGACACGCGCATGGTTGCCTGGCAGGGGTTTCCATGTGGCGGTGAGGTGCCGGGGGAAGGCTGCCATGCAGGGCAGTAGCTGGAGATCACCACAGCCCATGGCGCCCTGTTTAGCGTGGCTGCAGTGTAACCTTCAGCTGCCTGGTCCTCTCGCCGGGGTCCCACGGTGACAAGGGGCTGGTCAGGTCGGGCAGCCTGGCTGCCTGCGTCTGCCCTGCAGGAGTCCCGCAGTGACCGAGTGCATTGCTGGGCAGGTGCCCCAGCTGCTGGTGACAGTGGAGCTTCTGGTGTGTTGCAGTTCGCGCTTGGAGCCTAAGAGTCCGTGAGAATGTGTCATTCGATGGATGTTCAATGGAAAGGATTCCGTCTCTCATCTTCCCAAAGAGAAAAGAGAGTCCCAGAACTCGACATTTAGAATTGATGGGTTTGCTTTTCTCTTTTGTCCTTACTTGTGAAGGACCAGACGACCCATACTTCAAGCAGGTCCTGAATAATTAATGGAGAACCAGAGGGACTCAGTTATGGCACCTCGTTCTGAGTTCCCTTTTGCACTCTTAACAGAACAGTTTGCCACTTAGTTGGTGACTGTGATTGCATCTTGGTCCCCTGTCCAAGTAGAGAGATGACGTGAGAGTCAGAAATGCCCCTAGAGAATTTTTTTTCTCTATTCCAGCCTGCTGGTTCCCTAACAAAAGGCTGACATGCTCTAGTATGGGAGCTGCCACCCACAATGCATCTTTTGCATCGCTTCATCACTAGCTTGCAGGAAGTTTGTTTTGCAGTCTGTGATGTCTTCGGTCTGTGTAAACTATTTATTGATTTTTACAGATTGTGTGAAAATTTTTACTCATTAGCTACAGAGGATGAATAAGAGTATTTCTTATCCTTTTTTAATAGTCCAAATATTGCTTCAAGCTTTTATTTCAGTTTCTTATTATCAGATATTGCCAGTATTCCTTATTTATCCAAACGAGGCTCTCAAAATCACTAGATGGTTTTCAAAGTTGTAGTCTTTCATGATGTGAGCGGTGTCAAACTCTCCCATTACTTCTGTAGGCAACAGTTTGTTTTAAATGCTTAGCACTTACCAATATGAGGTAAAAGTTTACTTTTCAAGGTTTTTCCCTGTTGAATTTCTCTTTTTATCACCAGATGCAATGATTATTTTTTCCTGTGAACAGCTGAAGTAAGGGGATCTGTGTTCTGATGTGTTCAGTAGCTGTCCCAGCACGGAGACCTCTTAGCTAGGACTTGTACCAGATGTGCTTGGCTTTTGATGTTAATTAAAATAACCCTGTTGACATGATGAGTAAGCTGATTTTGTTCACTGGTGCCTCCATTTGTCTCACCCAGCCACAGCATATTGTGAGATTACATTCTAGTCGTTGAATAGAAGTTGATTTTTTTTCCCTGGATTCTGTCTTGTTAGGAGAAAAAATAATTTTGTTCTTAGCGTGCTGTACTAGTTCTTGCCTCAAAATTTTACTTTTGTGGGGTTTCTTATTCCTCACATTTCCAGTGTTGGTTTTTTTTTTTCAGTGGTGGATCACATACCCCCAACAAGCACAACAAATGTACATTTTTTTCTTTGGAGTATCTCTATTTGTGAGAACAGCATTCTTATTTTAGGATAGGCAAAGTACTTGATATGATGGAACTATTATAATAAATGTAGTTATTTTAGGCTACCGAAAAGGGACTTTCAGAAAATGCTTGGTCGTTTTCCTACATTTTTTAAATAAGTAAATAGCAGATTAAGAGGTGCACCATTGGAAAACATACTGTAATTGATTCTGCCTGGTTTTGCTTTAAACTGAATTGATTGTCGTGGACTTCGTATGAACAGAAGAAAAAGGAGCTAAAATATGTGTAGAAGTCTTGCCTTTCAGGTTCCAGGGCAAATACCAGTCTAGCGTTGATAGAAGCAGCGTATGGAGTGTGGGCCCTGTCGGCAACATCTTGAAACAGAGGGACGGGAGCGTAGAGGGGTTTGTAGCTGACCATGGGCTTGGAGCATGCAACACCTTGGGAGTGCACCTGCAGGTTACCGGGCCGATCATCATGCTGCTTTTGGGTGAAGAAAACTTTTAAATTCTCTAAACATGGGCTGCTGCATTACTTCATTGAAAACTAATAAGAAGCAGAATGCTTCAGTAGCTAGTTAGTCTTAATAACTTGAATTGCTGCCCCCAAAATTAATTGTCCAAACTGTGACGATGTACATGTCTTTCCCATTCAAATTCTGTAAACGTTGTACTGAGATTTCTCTGGCTGGAAAGACAACTGTTTTCAAAACAGAAATAAATCCCCCTTTACATTTTTTAAAAACTTCTTAAGTTTGTTTGACCCTGCTCTTTCTGCTAAGACAATTGCAGAAACTTCTCTGATAGGCAGAAATCTTGTTTTAATATCCTGCCTTTTTACGGTGTGGAGAGCGTTACTGTGTGTGTGTAATGGGAATATTACAGTAGGAATATAAGTTTGTAGGCTTCTATATGTATACTGTAATTCAGTGTACAGTAACTTCACAAAGAACTTTGTGATTCTAGTTCATAAATTGTAAAGAAGAGGATAGCTCTTGGTATTAACCATGCCAGTACTCGCCCAAATGTATGGAGATACATTACTTTAAGCAGTCGTCTGCAGTGACTGAATGATTCACATTATTATGTTTGTTTTCTTTCCATGGCAGACTTGCTCTGAGGACAGAGGGATGATCTAACTTTGATTCCTTAATCTCTATTTAGTTATATCAACAGCTAGAGCTCCCGTCTCTGGTGCACTATTTGACAGAAGCCGTGACAGACTTGCCGTGACGTTCCGTTGCCAGACGTGTGGATGAAGTGTGATGCTGCTGTGGCAGGTCACCGTTTTGTGCTGCAGCATGGAAGTGTATGAACAGTCTGTGGCACCAGAGGTGGTTTCAGTGCTGCACATCTGGAAAGCGACCCTCACATCATGTGGGGTTGTGCTAGATAAAAGGAGTAACTCTGTTCATGTCTGATGGTCTGCTTTGTAAAAAATGCCTCAGATTTAACAGACCCACTTGTGTTGATTTTCTCATCAAATAATTGCCAAAACTTAGGCATTGTAATTTAATCCAATAGTTGGTGCAGTATATTTAAAGGCAAATACTTCTCAAAACATCCATTAAATTTTGTTGTTTTGACATGCTGTTTTTCAGCAATTATCACAGATCTTTCTTGTAACAGAGAATAGTACATTAAAAAGTGAAAGAGGAGCGTAAGCTCGCATATAAAACAAATGGGGATGCAATGAGGTCACAGGAGCACTGTCAGTTTCCGTTTTGTGCCACTTTTCCTGTAGACAGACATGTTTGTGTTTGAGTAGTTTTGGGGTACTGTCTGGTTTGCTTTACTAACAGCGTGCCTTTTGCTGAGGATATTGTCTCATGAACATTTCCGTTTTCTGCCAGGACAGCCTCTATTAGAACAATATTTTCAGTAGTCTTTTTTTATCTTGGAGAAACAAATGTCTGATTCATTTTTCTAGAAAAAACAGGAAGCTGTAAAGAAGACAGAAAAAGAAATGCATACTATCACTTCCAGTTTAATTTATAAAGGTATAAAGCAAACTGGAGGTAACTCTTTGTTACATACTGAGGGGATATTACAGTTTTACTGTTTTCCTCATATTCTCCGAACTTCAGGTGAAGAACAATTTAAGATAAGCGTATTAAAAAACAAAACTGGAAAACCACCTACACCTAACCTCAAATTAAAGCAGCTTCAGCACAACGGCATGTATTTTGAAAACATCCAGCCTGTGCACCGGTGTGAGCTGTGTTAGCCGTCACAATGTTCAGTGCTGCTGCTGCGCTGTGGCTGGTACCGATCCGGACTAACGAATTGCTTTTCAAAGTGAGAGAGAACAGCCAATGGGGAAATTTGACTTGAAAGTTCTTTCTGGCCTGTATGAGGTTGAGATTTTTTTGAAGTGGAATTACATGATTAATGGATAAAATGTTCCAATTAATTTTAGTAGACTGAAAAAAATCCTGCACATTAATAATCACGACACTAGGCATGGCTCTTTTTGCTGTAGAAATGATTAATCCTAAAGGCAAATTCTTCCCATATTTGCATACAGATGTGTTATTTTGGCCTTTCTGTATGCTGGAAATACCCATGGCCATTTTGCACCTTTGGAAAGCAGCGTGACAGCATGCTGAAAGGAAGGTGGAGTATTAGAAATCACATAGCACAGGAGGCACTGCAGTCGGGTGATGGTTCTCGGTACGTGCAATCCCAAGCAGTAACTAAGTGATGAGGTGTTGATACTTGGCGCGTCACTGGTACTGGTCTTGTGCTTACCTTGCTGTGCATAACCTGGTCCTCCATGCCGGTACCTTTGCTACCATTCTTTCTCCCTGGGGGCAGTAGTCTTCACTGTTGCAGTGTATGCGGGTGAAGAATTATTTCCGTAACACAAGCATTACTAAAGATTAGGCCTTCATGTTTCAATACCCATGACAGTGGAAGGAAGCTTAGAAATCTAAGAGGAATGCATCCTAAGGAAAAGAAAAGTCAAGTTAAAAAAATTCTGTTATTCTCATGCTTTCACCCTCTGACAGATACGAGGTCAACTCCCTAAAAACTGTAATGAAATAGCTGTATTGAATATACATGAAGTTCAGTTTTCACTTCTACGGATAAATAAAATGCTCTGTGGAAAGATTATCTTTACTGTATTTGAAGAGCGCTTGCGAAGTGCAGAACCATCAAAAACTAATCTGACCCTGTGTAGCTGAAGTCTCTGCCTTTGGGGTAGTGCTGGGAGAAAACTGTAGGTTTATGTCCAAATGAGGAGTGGTGCCACTTGGTTCACAGCCTTTGCAGATTCATTACATAAAACAATTCAAATATATGTGGTGGTTTGTAACTGCCGACAGCCTGCTTGTCTGGTACCCTCTCAACTCGCTCAGGCATCTTGATCCCAAGATCCAAAATTGCTTTTAGTCTTTTGATTGCTGAACACAAATTTTCTCATAATAAATAAATTTGGCTGTTTTGAGGTGGTATTTTTTTCTTGATGACTGTACTAGGAACAGCAGGGAAGAAAAAAGTTTTGACTAAAATTCCTCTTGGGGCCGTACAGAAAGAGCATATCACTGAAAAAATTGCACCTGATGCAGACATGACGTTTGTCCTGACTTCGCTGTGCACATCACTGTTGCAGCTTGCCTTTTTAGGTGGTTTTACATCCCAGCAGCAGGGAAATGTTTTCTGTTTGGTCAGCGTCCAGCCTTTTTACAAAAAAGCAAAGTTGCAAAGGCCGATTTTGGTGTTTTACCTTAGGGTCTTTGAGATGAAGCTTTGCCAGTTGATACATGAAATTTTACATAAATCACAGCTTTTTTTGTTTGTTTGTTTTGTTTAGAGTTACCTGCTAAGAGCTTGCCGTTTACAAATGACTCATTCCTTTGAGTCATTTGAATGAGTATGCCTTTGATAACGTAATTCCAGATGGGATATGCAAAGAGTCTTGACCTGCCCGATCATCTATGCTAGACCTACATAAATCCTGCAAACTCTTCCCTTATACTGAATTCTCAGTTTTCAAAACGTTTATTTTGTTTCAACTTAAAGTCCTGGTAAGATCACCTCAGTGTAAAGTGTTCAGATACAGACAAAAGTAAGCCAGTGCTGCATAATATAGGTGGTAATTAATTGATTGCTCTCCTGGTTTCAGCTGGGAAAAAGTTATTTTTCTGTCTGGTGATTGCTGGGAAAGGAATGTCAATAATACCTATTGTTTTTAGTTGTCGCTAAGTGGCGTTTACACTATTCAAGGACTTTTTTCAGCTTCCCACAGAAGTCCAGACAGAACGATGGAATGGCCAAGGGAATATTCCGTACCATAGACCCATGCTCAGCATATAAATGGGGGTCAGCCGAGGGCGGGAATCCACAATCACTGCTCAGAATGGTGCCAGTTCACTGGGCAGTGAGAGTGACCAGTGTCATTATTATTACTGTTATTTTTCCCTTTCTGTTATTGTTTCTGTTAAACTGTCTTTATCTCAACCCACCAGTTTTTTCCTCCCTTTCCCCTCCTTTTTTTTTCCCTCTCTTCTCCACCCCCGCTTCGGAGGGAGGGGAGGGGGGAGTGATCGAGTGGCTGTGTGGTTCTAGTTGCCAGCTGGGGTTAAAGCACGACAATTCCCATAACTGCTGGGGAACGCTCTCCAGCTCTTGCTGTGGGGAAGCTGCTTTGTTGCGGGAGTTCGTCCTAGCTCTTCCCCTCCTCCCCCTGTTCCTTTCTACTGATGCCGGATGGGACTGTTGGAGAGGGTTTGGATTTGAAGAACTGAACAGGCACATTAGTATGTGTGACACAGAGTCTTGTTTTTAGGTACATCACAGTTGCCAAAAAGAAAGGGACCTCTATTGTACAAGATACAGAAGGAACATCATGTATTATGAAAGCTACGTCCTTTAGGAACATCTGCGAAAACCACTGTTCTGGGAATAACCACCATTATTTCGCTGACCACAGAGCTGTAACTGCACGGTTGGGCTGAAATTCAGAGTGTGTTTCTCTCTGCCAAAGACATTGTCCTCTCGCTGGGGTTTTGTAGTTGGATGCCCCTTCCAGAATTAGTCCTTGAAGCTGGTGCACCTCAGCGAGGCGTGCAGAAGTTCCCGTCCACTTAGGCACTGCTTCACGCTCTCTGGATTTAGCAAACTAACTGCCTGCTGTGAAATCAGCGGTAAAGGAGTTTTGCAGTGATGGCCATGCAGAACTCATGGAAGTTTAGTATTCTTGCTGCAAGGTGTAGTGAATAACTCCTACTGATCTTCAGGTGATTACAGTGTGAAGGTCCGTGCTGGCCTTTTAAGCCTTTTTTACAAACTGGATGGCTAGCAAGTCACTTCTTTAGAAACAGAAGCCAGACATGCATTCTACATGAGGAAAGATCAGAGGGATGTGAAGCTTGTGTATAGCTCGCAACCAGTTTAGTGCCTGAACAATTACGACTTCTCAGCCCATCTTTTCCCCCCTCCTCCTTTGTCATTCATGTTTAGAGTAACCAGGCCTATTAACCTATGGAAGTTTCTATGAAACTTCCTGCTGCTTTATGAGGTCCAGTTTTTATTTCCCTGCACAATGTTTATTTTGACAGCTTAAGCTGTCTTTAGTTAATGCTCTTGCATATTATTCCCCTGGCTTGTTGACTCATTCGCTGCGCAGGATGAAACGTTCAGTTAATAAACATCTAGGAGCTTCACTTCATCTCCTGTCATGTGTTCTCCTACCTTACTTATTGCACACTACTGAACTTGTTCTGAAGATGCAAATACTGTCTTCTCCTTGGAGTTTCGGTGGTGCCCTTTGGCAAACAGTGCCAGGCCTGTGGATAGTGTTGTAAACTTTCCTCGTCTGGTCGGTCCTTTTTCTAGGTAGGAGAGAGTGCCTGTGAAACACCAATTGGATCCGTCATCTACCTCCAGCTTTGAGGTTCCAGATTTGTCTCTAGTAAAACAAAGGAATTCATAATCTGGCTGTCGGATTTGTGGGCACAGTCAGGCAAGTGTAAACTTAAAGATCCCTAATTTAAGGTAATATTTAATTATGGGTGACAAAACTGTCATGTAAATTACAGGCACAAAATAGTGTTTTATTTTTTAGCTGAGTCTTCCAAAGCCAAGCTCTGTAACTGGGTGACCTGCAGATTGTTTATTAAGTCTAGAGGTTCCCAGCAGAAGCTGTTACATGTAATATTCATTTCACATTGAAGGAGAGGAAAAGTCTGTTTTGTTTTTTTTCTTTGTATGTTCAGCTTTCATAGAAAAACATGCACTTGTCTGTTTTTGAAGATGTCTGTAAGAAATGACTTGGAGTGTAATACTGGGGGGGGTTGTCTGTTTGTGTCTAGTATGGTCATACTTTTAGTATTGTTGCAGTGTTTCCAGAGAGCCTACAGAAGAGCCTGGGGGGAACAATAATAACATGGAAATATTAAGTTGTTATTTGTCTCGGGTCGCTTATTGGCCTTCATGTCTTAGAGTCTGGAAGGCCCAGAGAAGATCGATGGCTTCACACTTGCCCTGAATCAGGAGTTTGTGGCAGCAGAAAGCAGTTCGTTGCCACGAGAAAAACCCCAGCAATTCTGTTTTCTTTCCTGTGCTTGTCTGTTTTTATTTATATGCTTTATGTCAACACATCAGTACATAAGATTGTCTTATATGATGCAGTCTGACTAACGGTCTGATTAGCGTAAGTACTGACGCTGACTTCAGTGGACATAACAGCACAATAATATCCTTGGTAATGGAAGATGCTGTGACGTTGGGAAGTAAAAAATAAAGCATGTACAGTCGGTTGAACCCAGTAGATGAGTGAGATGAGAGCAGATTTTAAAAGGGAAGTGTAGCAAATAATTTTCCCCTCGTTTTTGGTGGTTCAGTTGGCAGTGGCCTACAGGCTGCCCCTCAAGTTGCTTACGTTCTGCCTCTTGTTCCGCTGTTCCTCCGTTCCCTCCCTGGCAGGAGCGGAGAGCTGCTCTTCCACGCTCTTCGTCCCAGCCGCAGGTTGTACTAACGGAGAAAGGGGCTGACAAGTGGCCAGAGGCTGAAGTGTCCTTCCACCCCTCTTGGTCGGCTATGACCCCAGGTGCAGAGGCTGGCTGATGAGACAAGGCAATAGTTCCATTTCATTCCCTGCCCTGGCCTTGCTGTATGCAGGAACAGAGAGGACTACACGAAGCTGCCTGTGTCAAGGACAGTAATGTCAGTACCCCCTGACTCCATCACTGTTGCAGTCGCAGCTCTGGGGGCACGTGTCTGATGCGTATCTCAGGTCACAATTCAGTGTGCCCGAAGAAAAAGATGGTGATTTTGTTTTGGCTGACAGAAGCTGAACTGAAAATGAAAATACAGAATGATTGCTCTTACCTCTCAGTCAGGTAATAATCTGATTACTTTCATTATTTTAAATTATGAAAGTGCCAACATACGGTTAAATTTTACCAGCTAACTTTTTTAAGAGGACTGCTGTATGGCTCTCCTCTGAACTCAGAATGCCAATAAAACATCACAAATCTTCATTAAGATCGCAGAGCTGCTTGCAGGTCATATCTTAATTTGCATTCTCACAGAGTTTCTTTCGCCTCCTAGTAGTTTATTTTTGGCCAAGAGTTCATTTTCGTTTACTATTTCATTGTATTTGGATATTGTAAATTCTTTGTCCTTTTTGTTTGTTTGTTTATAGACCATAAAGGATTTTAAGGCTTTGAACTCAATAAAATACCATCTATCAAAAATATTTACAATGTGAAATTGTAAAGGAGGGCAGCAAAGGTGGTGTAAGGAGCAGAGGACAGCCCAGGTGGTAGGTTTGTGGAGCAGGGAGGAGAGGAGTCAGAGGGCTGTCCTCGCTGCTGTCGGCAGCTCCCTCCTGGGGGAGCAGAGAGGGGGGTGCTGAGCTCCCCTCCCCTCTGTCTGCTGGTAGGGCACCAGGGGGTGGATTAAGGCTGTGTCGGGGGAGGTTCACATTGGACGTTGGGAGAAAGGCCTTTACTGAGACGGTGGTCGCACACTGGAAGGAGCTCCCCTGGGAAGGGGTCCCGGCCCCAGGCCGCTTGTGTTTGGATGGCTCTCAGATATCTGGTTTAACTTTGAGGTTGCCCTGTGTGGAGTCAGGAGTTGGACTTGCTGATCCTCATGGGTCCCTTCCAACTCAGGATATTCTGTGTTTCTACGAAATAATTCCGCATTTATTTAACCAGAAGTCCAACTGAAATACAGGGAGACTGTTTTCCAGGCAAGAAGCTGGTCTAAAATACTTCTTTCCTACTAGATTTTAAAGACCAAATTTTAGATACCAGATTTTAAATGGTTTATTAGGAAACTTTACAGCATTCTATGACACTGATGCCTTTTTAATGTTTTTTCAATCAATGTCAGCATTTTTCATAGCTACGGTACAGCGTTCTAATATTAAAAATAGTCACACCTTTTCTGAGGATAGCAAGCCTCTTTCTCTTCCCCCTGCCCCAAAATTATGTTTGTTAGCCAGGTTTAATGCGTAGGCTAAACATCACCTGATCACTCTCCTTTGCATTACTAAATTAGTAGGCTTAGGGCCTGCATCTAAACTACTAATAACGTAGTTAATATGTGCTGCTTCAGTATCACAGCCTTACGGCTTTTAAATACAGCACAGAATATTCCTTTGAACTGTACACAACTTCTCATACTCGTACCAGTAATCCTCAAAAATGTGTGCACTTGTGAAGTGCACTTACATTGTCAAGTGTCTGGTATTATACATTATTCTCAGCTTAAGGGAAGTCCTGCTTGTCCGTATTTGTACTTAAATTTTAAAAAGACAGTTTTCCTTTCAAATAGACTACATTTGATCAGAATATTACTATAGTGTCAGAATTGACAGCAATCCCTTATGTTCCACTAAATCTTATTTGAAATTCTGGCCTCATTTTAAAATTCACAAGTTACATACAGAAAGGACCAGTGCAGAACTGTCACCCTTCCTCAGCTGAGGTCAACTGTCAGCTACCAGACATTGTTTCTTTATTTTGGAAAGGTTTTGTTTGGGCAAAGACTTGGTCTTTTAACCAGATCCTGCTTTTCGTCTGTTTTTCATGGCAAATGATCGCATTTCCCAACCACTTGCAAACAGTGACTGTCTGGCAGGATTTCCTGGATACACAGTAGCTTGAGATTGTCAAAGGCCAACTTTCTGAACTCTAGCGATTAGTATGGTTATTTGCACTGCCTTTTCTTCCATGGGAACGAAGCGGCTCGTCATATGGAAGGTAGAAATAAAGTCCAAGAAAAATTAATCTGCTAGCTAATCACCTCCACCATGAATCGTAAAGAAAAAAAGAGATAATTGAAATAGGACACCTCCCAGGCTCTGTGAACTAAAACTTTCTGAAGAGCTGGCTCCAATATTTCAGGAGTCAGAGTTCTGTAAGAAACTCCTGAGAAAGTGATTTTTATAAGCTGATCCCATTTTTGTCTGGTAGAGTGAAGTACTGAGGGCCTCGCGGCACATAACCCGTTAGTTAAAGTTGTGTGAGCAGAAGGCAGTGGGTGACCAGTGCTGACTGTGAAAAGAACCATTTCTTTATTGAACCCTTTTTTTAATATTCTAAGCTGACCTTCAAAATGAAAAGCAAGAGGGTAATAAAAACATGTAAACCCAGAGACGCTATGAGACCAGTTTTAACTTGTTTCCTGTGAGTCAAGTCACTGGAGGAAGTGGTGGGGGTTTCTTCACGTGCGTATGCCGTGTAAGGGATTGAACCCTTTGAAATTTTCCCATGTTCTGAGGGAATCCCGTAAATGGGTAATATGGAATGGTAGAAAGATGTTGATGAGAGACAGGTTTTTGTCATTATTTTCATAGAATCTATCAGATGTTTTTCGGGTCCTGAAAGTGCAGGTGTTTTTTGAATATCAGGAGTCCTAATGGATTTTTTCTTAGTCATACAGGGGAGAGGAAGGAGCTGTGCTCCATTTTCCTTAGCATGCATCAGTTGACTTTTGATGATGCCCTTCCTTTTCCACACCTTATGAGGACTTACAAAGAGAGCAACATTCTGTTCTACCTTCTGTCACAAGTTGTGTGTATCCTGAATTGTCTTTTGTCCTTGCTGCTGGGGTAGTCATAAAAACGGTCCAAACAGAGGAAGCAAGGTGAAGTCCTGATCCGTAAGGCACCTCAGTATTAGTTTAAGCGAAGCAGATTTTCTCGCATTGAATTTATTTTACAGAGGAAATGTCAAAGGTATCCCAATACCGTCTTTCTCTGCCCATGTTGTCTAGAGTGTAAGTTTTTTCCACTGTATGAACAAGATCTAAAAGTTTCAGGTTTGTAAGGTTGGGGTTGGGCAATCTGGTTAGTTGGTTGTTTTTTAAATACGTATGGCTCCCCCAGCCCTCTGTCTGTGACTGCGTGCAAGGTGTCATCTGCGTGTACAGGCTCGTGAGCACAGACCCTGCTGCGGGAGGGACGGCTGCTCAAACCTTGCAAAAACGCTTGGGCAGCACAGCTCTTTCAAGTAACCACACATCCACGTCCCTATATACATATTACACGTTATAAAAGAAATTCACAAGTGTTTGTTTAACTTCACACACATAAGTTTGAAAGAATGCTTCTTATTCTACACCAGGTACCACCAATAGGAGAGCAGGGACCGAAGCCTGGGGTTTGGTGGTCAGATAAGCAGCATGAAGCACAGATTCTTCCTTACCCCTCTAAGCAATTCCATACTCTGTGTACAAGCAGCACTCCCAGTCAATAGAAGATTTGCTTCCACAAGCAGCAGGCAATCTTGTAACGCACCTGTGAGCTGCCCTTTTTTTCAGTGTCTGCTTCTTTCATTAAATAAATCTGCAAAATAAGTGCGATGCATTGCATCACTGGCAAGTTGATAAAACTTCAGCGCTTACATACGACAGTCACAAAGTTGTTCCTGACAATTTTTCAATAACAAAAAAAATATTTTCAAAAATACTGGGAGATTTGAGGGGCTTGAAATTTAAAATAACTCTAGCTACCTCGTAGCCACTATTGTGGCAGATAGATATACATCCAAAGTAATTCCATTCAACTGAATAGTTATATCTGTGATACAACAAATGAAGCTTCTTGCCTAAACATTATTTTTAATTTCTTATCTTGCAATTCAGTCATAGGAGAAAATGCTTTTGCCAAAGGAATTTTAGCAAACTAGTTAAAGTCCGATTGACAAGATGTAAATCTTGGTCTGAAGAATTAGAGATTTGGGGCTTTGAGGAAAAATAAAAAATGTATTTTAGGATCTAGTTTGGCTCTGCATGTCTGTTGTGTTGTAGCCATTGGCATTCCTATTAAAATATAAAGATTGTTGCCTGTAAAGTTCTGAGAGCAGAAGCTGTTTTGACTTTTTTGGAGCTTAATAAGTGTAGTGACCTGAAAGCTGAGGTTGTGAGAATGATCTCTGAGGGAGAGTTGCAGTACCAGGAACTCCTTTGCACAAATGTGTGTGTTTTGAGCCAGAGAGCTCAGTTTCCAGTGAGGGAGAATCATCTGTTTGGGAAATATATTCCTCAAGCCAATTCATGTTATCGTTTGGAAACTCTGACCAAGCAGAACTGGAAAAAAAGAGCTTGCCATAGGAAAAAGTTAGAACAACTGCTGTGCATTTGTGGAAAGAAATTCTAGAGGCTGTGGTAACACCATTTTGTTGTCTTTTTAAGAAATACTGGTCACTGTATGATATCAAAACCAACAGGTAGACAGGATTGCAGATGTGCCTACTTTTGGAGTAGACAATAATTTATTTCTGCAACAAAAACCTTTTACAAAAGTGTGCTTGATTATATTGCAATGATCTGAAGCTCTTGACAGTTATTCTTCAAATTACAAAGATAAACCAGAACGTGACGGTTACTTAAATAGCACAAATAAGAGTTTTACTGGTACTATGATAAGTTCAACCCTACTAGTTCTCTGATCAAAAGGCCACTGGTACTAGAAAAAATCCCACTTTTTTTCTGCACACGCAAAATGTACAATGCTCTGGAAACATTAATGGTGATTTTCTGACAGACACAGAAAGCAAAACATGAAATAAAAATCTAGACTGCAGAGGAGAGTTCTGGGACCAAATTCTGCAGAGTCATACATTTCTCTGCCTCTGGCCAATGCAGTGGGATACAACTTTAAAAGAGTATTTTTCTATAACTTCATAGGGATTTTCTGTCCTGTTTTGTTCTGGGTTGTTTGTCCTACGATCTCTTCTTGCCTGGGGAAGATTTTGGTTATTTGCCTGTAAGGGGATTCTGCATAGTTGAAGCGGGGTTTCTTGATTGTTTATTTATTTATTTTTACTGGAATGCAGAATATGTTGAAATAATAACAGCTTGTCTAGAAATGCCAGCTCGGTAGTAAAAGAATATGTATTAGATTGGGCTGCTTCTCCTTTTCTTGTTACAAGACAGCACTATTTTATATTTCATGTATGTAAACCTTGATTGTTCATAAATACAGTCGCTTTTGACATGGCTGTTATATTGGTAGATAGAGACATTTACAACAAAACCTGTTTATAGCCCTCTAGCTCAAGTGGAGGACAGTTAATTATTTTTCATTTTGTAGTCTATTTAACAATTTCTGTAACTGCGTGAATCTGAAAGTGTCATGTATCTCTCACAAAGGAATATTTTGCCTTCAGATTATTACATTTTCCCCCAAAATAAAATAAACATGGTTTTAATACTATCATTAATATGTCTCTGTCAATATGAGCACTACAGGCACTCATCAAGTAAATAAATGCATTAATGCCATTGTATATTGTATACATTAAAAAATCCCATAAGAATGTTCTATATAATACTTTCATTCAGTACCTTTTCTTCTGTCAAGAATTGGGATTTCATCCAAGTTCTAAAGGTTAAGTTGTCAGTAGAACTCAAAGAGTGTTTTGTTTCCATTTGTATAACTAGTTTAATGTTTTTTAAGTCCTTGGTGTATACCAACAATGGAATCAGTCAGTGACAGGGAAGCTTAGCAGGACATTCTTAAAGTTCCCTTCGCAGCAGCAAATAATGCTGAAACTAATTCAGGAAAAGAGCAACTCCCTGCACTGAAGGAGTTATTTTAATTAGTGCTTAGCATAGGATATAAATATTCAAATACCTATGTAGTGTTCCAGCTTCAAGATTAGAAATTACGATGGATGTGCAGTAGGAGAACAAAGTCCATGGTTCAATCAGTTTAATAATTACATTATGTCTCCTTGTTAAAGCTTCATGAAATTTTCATGAAACATTATCGGTGTCTGAAAAAGCAAGTGCCATGAATTTTATTAGCTGAACCTGCAGGTTGAAATGCTGTAGACAGACACTTGAACCAACTACAGTAATGAATAGTTGAACTATTGACTGTTAGTTATTAATTTCTGCGCTTTCAAAGGAGAAGTGATTGAGAGATACTGGGTTTTTATGTGTTTGTGTGCTTTTAGTGATATAACGAAAGATAAAATCTTACTCTTTCCAACTGTGGAAATGAACAGTGGAAATGAAATCAATAGCTTGCAGCTTTAAGCTCTTCCGCCTAATAGGTATTTTCTCTTCATCTGTATATGCTGTGTGCGTGATCGTTTGCAAAATGTTATTAACATTTTGGCTTTGATAAGGCAAACTTTTTCACTTTCCTGATTAACAGTGAGTAATGTCCGCAGATAATTAACATGCTGAAGCTTGAAAATAATACCCCACAGCTGTGGTGGCTGCCCAGCACGGTTGTGCCAAGGGTATGGTGGGGCCCCCCAGCAGCGCTGGGGCAGCTGTAGCCGCGGGCCGGCCACGCTAGCCAGCTCTGGAGTGCCCATGAGGGCTCTGAGAGTGCCCGAGAACGGGCACATCTCTTTCCTTTCAGAGAGGGAAGTTGTTACAGTTGTTCATACTAAAAACCTAGTAAAGCGTATGTTTGTTGATGTCTATTTTTGGTATAAAATAAAAATATCACTGTAGATTTCCGTTAATCTTTCCCATTCTTCCCTCCTCTGTCAGAAGCCACCAGACACGACTGAGCATGAAGCAGACGGACACTAACCCGGCCGTCTCGTGGTTCAGGCTGTTCTGGCTTCAGGGGAAGGGGCGGCCTGGTCCTGCCCGCCTGTTTCCAGACCTTCTCCTCCGTTTGGTTTGGACCAGCAGCCGTGAGGCGGCCAGCGCAGTCAGATCAATCTGTTAATCTAGCTGAAGTAATCAGCGAGATGTGTTTCCATGGGTTCAGCGAGTTGGCCAAGGTGTTCATGCATTTCGCCTTGCCGCCGCATGGCTGTTGGGGGTGATGCAGAGGGAACGGCGAGTGTGTGCTGTGCCGGGTGGGCCGCCCCTGTCGGCAGCACGGTGGCCATGAAACCATGGGGAGGTTCTGTTAGCCGAGTGTCGTCTACCCACTTGTGGTGTTCTAGTGCAATCTGCCGGCGTTGAATTGTGACCTTTAACTGCTTCACGTATTGTTTGTGATTTAGAACCACAGAAAAAATAGAACAGACTTTAAATCGGTTTTTGTTTTATTTGCAACCGCCCAAGTGTCCCGTGGTCTGCCCCAGAGGCTTGGAAACACAAGAAGCATCAATATGTTGGCCAAGTCACCTGTGCTAAACAGCAGGGAACACACTGCAACTGTCTGATTTTCCTGCCTCAAAGTATTGTCCCGTGAAAGGAGAATCTTCACCATTTGTCAGGTTTCCCAGCGCTCTGTACCATACGCCTGCTGCGGGGCCCTGGACATGGGCCAGAGCCAGAGAAACACTCTGTGTCTGTCCTCAGCCAGCCATGCGTGCGCCAATAGTCTAACTCACCCTGTCTAGCTTCCTGTGGAGTACCATCTCTATGTCTTTTTACAAGAGCTCGTTATTTATCACGTATCTTCTTAGAGGAGATGGGACCCATCTAAAAATAAATGTACATTCCACTTGTGCGTCTGAGAAAGAAGGTAATAGCGTTCTTCGAGTACCTGGAAGAGAACCAAACCTATCAACTTTTCTTTATATGATGTTGGAAAATGTCAGGCTAATGGAGAAATACTTGTTCTGCAGGTAGTATTCATTTTTAATGTGGTTGTTAACAGGTGATAAAGCCGCAGGAGAAGGTTGTGATAAATGTCTGCAGGGAATGCCATTTTTACCCATTGTTTCCTAAAAATATTTTTGTGAATTCTTGTGTCTTCACAAGATAGCCTAAAGAGAGGCTCTATTCCTTCAGCTTCTGTTCATCTGTTTTACCTCTCACTGTATGAAAATGTTTTTTTAATGTCCGTTTAACTGCACGAAAGGGTGTATGTGTTTGGGAGAAAGAACTCTCTGACCTACACTAATTTCTAAATTAGTGACTACGTGATTTCTATATATGCCAGGCACGGTGATAGCTGAAGTCACTGGACACTGTGTTTTGAACACAAAAGCATTACCTATTTTGTAAGGGCAGGGCCTAGATGTTTCAAAGTGCTCCCTGAGATTACTGGATACTTCTAAACATGTTGTACCCCTGATCTGTAGAACAGGGACGGCCTTGCAAAACTGAATGGAAATCTCTGAAGTTGCAGTGTGATGATTTACTTATTATCTTTTTAAAGACAGGTTATTATATCTGTCACTAGAATGGAGTTTGAGAATTTTGCAGTAAATACGGAGTGAAGCTGCATACTAGATAAAATACTTAATAGCATGTCAGTAACTGAGCCTTCGAATAGTTGAACACACTTGGTAAGTAAAACAGGCACTCTCTGGGAAAAATAGTGTGTGATTAGGTAATTAACAACAGTATCACAATGCACAACCATGAGAGGACCAAAAGAAGCTAATGCCGAGTATGTTATTTTGGTTCATTGTGTTAAACTTTCCACATTCCTATTTGTGTGTGTGTAATGTAAACAAGCTAAAAGAAAAGACTAAGGCAACTGCACACCTAGTGAAATTGCTGCTTTGTCGGCAAAGTCTGGCATGTAAACTGTCTATGTTGATAAAGATTTTTCTCCAAATGTGTTCTGTATGGGCTCATGCCAGAGTGAAGCTCATTGTCTTTAACAAGATGTGATTCAGATCATAATTTAACTCAGTCCCATTTCGACTTAAGTTTGCATTTAACAGAGCTATGAACAAGTGACAAGCCATAAAAATTGGGCTATCCTACTGAAATTATTGCATGATCTTCAGGCTTTTAAGAGAAGTGACCATCTCTTAACGTGTTTGGAAGGTAGTTCCCACGCTGTGGGGACTGTTGCAGTCTACTTGATGAGTTATATTTGTCAAATGCACAGGCAGGTGCGTGATGTTAGGACAAGGTGCTGTAGTTTCTGTAAAGCCTTTTCATGTTGTGATGAGAGGCAGAACTTGGTTCTCGAAATTTTGCAGTCTTTGGTGAGAGAAGGGGAAGAGAAGCATGGCAAAGGAAGAGGAATACGACTGCATGCTACAGGCAGAACAGTGTGTTCTCATGCAGTTATTGAACCATGTCCTGCCCTTCTTTTATGCATGTAATGGCCATGGAGAAGACAAAATATCTGCAAAGAAATGTAAAATACTTGCAGATATACATTCATCTTTTGAAACTAAAGCTGCTTGAAGTTGAGAATTAACTAACCCATTAGTATTTTGTTAATAATTGAGAACAGTGCTTAATGGAGGATTCTGACCCCACCTGTACACAACCGGGCAGCGTCCCTACACTCTTCCTGGGATACCTGTCCCTGCTTCCACTGCCTGTGTGTTTCCTTCTTGCCCTTCAGTTCACCAGCAGGTCTTGACTGAGCCATGCTGCTCCCTTGCCTTCCTTTCCTGATTTCTTACACCTGGGGATCAAGAGCTCTTGCACTCTATGGAAGGCGTCCTTAAAGATCTGTCAGCTCTGTTCTGCGCCCTTGTCCCTGAGGGTGGTTTCCCAGGGGGGCCTATTGACTGACTCCTTGAAGAGCTGGAAGTTCGCTTTCCTAAAATTCAGGCTCCTGATTTTACTGTTCCCCTGACCCGTATCCCTCAGGACTGCAAACTCCACCAGTGCATGATCACTGCAGCCGAGGCTGCCTCCAGTCTTGATGTTGCCGATTAGCTCACTTGTGTTGGTGACCATCAGGTCCAGTATTGCATCCCCTCTGGTAGGGCTGTCTGTTACCTGGCTTAAGAAGTTATCCTCAATGCACTCCAGGAGTCTCCTGGATTGCCTACAGCTTGCCATGCTACGTTTCCAGCAGGTGTTGGGGTGGTTAAAGTTCCCCAGCAGGATGAGAGACTGCGAGCGCAATGTCTCCTGGAGCTGGAGTAAGAAGGCTTCGTCAATAGGCTCCCCTCCATCGGGCAGCCTGTAGTAGACACCAACCACAAGGTTCCCTTTGTTGCCTTGGTCTCTAATTCTTACCCACAGGCTTCCACCCTGTTCGTGGCTATTCTTCAGAGACAGCTCTTCACATGCTTATCCATTTCTTGATGTAGAGGGCAGCGCCTCCACCCCTCCTTCCTCCTGTGTCACTTCTGAAGAGCCTGTAGCCATTGATAGCTGCACTCTAGTCACAGGATTCGTCCCACCAGGTTTCAGTAATGGCAACCAGGTTGTAGCTTTCTAGCAGTACAGTGGCTTCCAGCTCCTCCTGTTTGTTGCCCATGCTGTGTGCATTGGTGTAGGGGCACTTCAGCTGGGCTGTCAGCCGTGTCAACTTCTTAGAGGAATATCCCTTAATAACCATAGTGATTTTTAATTATTAACAGAAATAAGATTGAGGGGGATCTTGTTAATGCTTTCAAATACTTGAAGGGAGGATGCCAGGGGGATGGGAGCAGTCTTTTTCAGTGGTGCCCATTGATAGGACGAGGGGTAATGGGCACAAACTTGAACATAGGAAGTTCCATCTTAACATGAGGAGGAACTTCTTTACTTTGAGGGTGGTGGAGCACTGGAACAGGCTGCCCAGAGAGGTTGTGGAGTCTCCCACTCTGGAGACATTCAAAACCCGCCTGGACGCTGTCCTGTGCAACCTGTTGTAGGTGACCCTGCTCTGGCGGGGGGGTTGGACTAGATGATCTCCAGAGGTCCCTTCCAACCCTGACTATTCTGTGATTCTGTGATTCTGTAATTCCTTTGAGGTATTTCACTGGTGTTTCCTTCTTGTCTCCTATGACCTCAGGAGCCCCTGGCTCATCTCTGTAAGATCTCAAGTGTACTGCAGTGTAGCCAGCACGTCCCAGAGCCACAGGCTGTGGGCCCGCACTAGTACCCCGTCCCTCGAACCTTGGCGTGTCACCCCACAGCTTGGCACGGGTAAGCCTCATATTGCCCCCCTGCCCCCTCAAGCCCAGTTTAAAGCTCTGTCGATGAGCCCTGCTTGCTCCTGAGCAAAGACCCGCTTCCCCCTTTCAGAAAGGTGAATCCCATCCAACGCCAGCAAGCATGGTGCCGTGTAGGCCATCCCATTATCGAAAAACCCAAAACTGTGGTGGTGACACCGGTCACGGAGCCATGTATTAATAGTCTGTTTCTTCCAATGTCGCTGCCCACAACTGAGAGGAGAGAGGAAAAAGTAACCTGTGCTCCAGATTCCCTTACCAACTGTCCCTAGGCCCTCAAGTCTCTCTTGATCACCTCTCGATTCCTTTTTTTCACAGAAATGGGCTCATGTGCATTCAGGAGCACATAGAAACCCACTTCTATTTAGCAGTTGCCCGTTGCGTTGTGAGGTTAGTCCTCTAGGCTCCTTCTGGGCAGGGAGCGAGTGCCAAAGGATCTGCGGGGCGCAGTGTCCCGAACTGTCCCCAGCTTGTCTTGTGAGGGAAACGACACCAGCGATGGTGGTAGTGCTGGTTCCCTTCACCTCTGCCCTATGGCACCTTACTAGGTGATAGGAGACAGCTGCTGGAAAATAGGTTAGAGATCTTTGTGTGTTTAAAGGTAAGCAAATGCAACTGCTCGAGCCTATGGTTACCCACTTATTCAGGGTTCTTTTTAACCCGCTTAATTTTGTGTGTCTGGATTGTGGAGCAGCCCCACAAAACGGCAGCGCAGCTCGGGGAGGGAGGCAGCAATGTCCAGTGACGGTGGGCGCTGGTGCTGGAGCAGCTCCCGGGGGGAGCCGCGGGCAGGTCTCTGCTGGAGGCCCCATCTCTGGAAGGCGTGACAGCATGACAGCCCATGAGGTCATGTGTGAAGAGTTCCTGCCTTGGCCAACCACTCCAGCTTTTGTACCAACCCTTACGTTGTGCTATATTGATCCAGTATATTAATAATCATTTTGACCAGGTCTGTGTTTAATCTGGAGCACTTCGCTGATTTGAGTTGCTGTCCATAGCCTACCAGTGGCACCAACTGAACTGAGGAGGTGGTAGAAGACAGTTCAGAACTGACCGTGACCTTGTGTTTGGCCTCACAAAGTGTATTGCAAACCAGATGATGCCTTTAAACTCCACTGAATCTTCATGGTTTGAAAGGCTGAATGCTTAGCACCCTTGTGAGTTAGGCCCCTACACAGATGAAGGCATTAACGAAAACCAACATGGATTTTTCTTTGTTATTTCTACAAGTTGTCTTCATGCTGCGCTGGAGCCGCGCCAAACCTATGGTGGCGGTGAAGGCGGTGGGCTGCTCGTGTGGGTCGTGGTGGGTCACGGTCTCTCAAGAATCCTGTGCCAGCTGACTTGTGATTGCTTTGGTCAGGATCAGAGAGGGGCAAAATTACCGGCTCCTGCTCGGGGGCAAAAACCCGCCCTGCCGTGAGAGGGAGCCCCACTGGGAAGCATGGCCGGGGCCGCTGGCAGGGCAGGAGCGGAGAAGCCGCTCCTGTGGTTGCTGGGAGCATCTCTGGTTTGTGTCAATAGATTGTGTTATACCGCCGCGTTTTACAGCAAGTTTCTAAGGCACTGAAGGCCGATACATGATTTCTCTTTCGCTGCTAGATCTTCCATGGTAATGGTAGCTGGAATGCTGCGTGGCTTGGCTCTGGCTGTGGTTTTACCAGAAATGGCACTGCAGTACCGCGAGCAAGCTCACACAGTACACTGGGATGTTGTGGCCCCCAGGTAACCTTCTTAGATTTGAAAAACTTTCCATCTGTGTAAAGTTTATCTGCCACATCATGCAGCATCAAAGCGCTGCGAGTGGACTCTTACTTGAGACAAGATTCCTCTTTGTCCCTGTTTTGTTTACAAGGAACAGAGGGACAGAGAGAAGAAGTTGGGCAATGGTTTGGCTCTGCCTGGGGAGATGTGAGCAGATTTCCCAATGTTTAGCGATGGTGGTGTAGCGGAAGTGGGTGGCTGGACGTGCTCCAGCCCAGTGGGAGCCATGGCCCTGTTGGAGCAGTTAATGAGTCAGAACATGAGGACTGTCGGTGCTGATGAGTCATCAGCTCCCTGCTTGCCCCAGAGCGGCTTTGCTTTGATGTGGCTCAGTCCAAAATCCACCCTCTGGGTCTGTGTGACAAATCCCAGACAAAGGACCCGACCCGCACAAGTACGACAGCGTTAGCCGAACTCTTAAGTTTGTGTTATTTCAGGTGAGAGCGTGCTCATGGAATAATGTATTTCAGATCAGTTCTTTCTCCTCAGTTCCCCTTAAACCTTTTTAGATGAGTAGATCTGGATTTCCTAATACTAGAAGAAAAACGTAGTATGAAAATAGAACCCACTGACATACATTTGTTGTTGGAGTTAGGACAAGCAGAAAGAGAATTAGGATACTTCATGCTGCCCCTTGCTCATTTAAACAAGCCGAGCTGCCTTGGCAAGGCTGCGGTGGAAGTCGGGGATTAGAGCCTAGCAGTTAAAAAATGTGGTACCAGCAGTAGCTCAAATTGTGAAGAACACTGACATCTCAAAGTGGGAAGCAGACACCCAAACAGGGAGTGTTTAACAAAAGCCTAAGGTACAACATCTGGAAGAGAATCAAAAAGTCCTAGTAAAATACTGAGTTGTTCAGATCCAAACTTTGCTTTAACTTTTTTTTCTGATGCGGGGCCACTGTTAGGATACAATTTACCACTGACTGAGCTCGTGCATGGTGGGACTTTATGGGTGTGATGCCGTGATTGGGGCAGCTCGGGGCCGGAATTTACAGTAGCGTGTTCTGTGTCATATGTGACACCTACTCCATGTATCTCATTTCAGTTATAAATATTTAACTTTGCTTGATTTCAGTGGGAACGTTATTAGCCCACAGCTAAGTGTTCTTGAAAATCTTATTTTCATCTGAAAAACTTGAAAGTGAGAATTTGAATATGTATTTTGGGACTACTTTGTCATGTGCTTGAATATAAGAATCTTATGAAAACAAGTCTTAAAAGTTTGTTAGGTTTCTACACAGCAGTTCTCTCTACTTCACAGTGAAGCTTCGATGTTACAGGTTAGGCAAGATATTTTTAGAGTTTGGGGCTCCTCCCCTTTGGGTTCATGCACATGTAATGGAGACACTTATCTTCAAAATTTATAGCAAGGAACTGTTTCACTAATTCTCTCCCAAACTCTTAGGCTGTGTCTTTGGGTAATGTGTATAGATGATGAACAGAAAACAGCATGTAATGAAAGAGGTAATAATAGATGTATAATAATAGTAGAATATAATGATAATAGAAGAGCAGATAATTAGATATTTAGAGCACTCATAAAATTTAGTGTTTTTCAGAATTGTTCTGACGTTGAGTTTCAGCTTCATCTTTGGTTGAGCAATCACTATAGTAATACTCATTACAGAAAGTGTACTTACATGTGATCGGCACTTTTTATTCAAACACATTTTAAAACAAAAACCGTGTTATTGTTCCATCTCCTATTTTCCTCTCCCCCTGCCTTTTAGGGGGAAAAGGAAAGTAAAAGTGACAAGGGAAATTGAAAAATATTATTTACATAACTTTGGAGTTATTCTATGAAAAACTTTTGAAAGCGAAAATATTATTATCATTTACAGGAAATCATGCAAAAATTAAAAGCATAAACTAGCAATTACAGAAAAATACTTTTTTGTCAAGGGAGGTGGAAACTTCTTATATCTTACAGAAACAATATAGCTCTTGGGAGTGAATGAAAGGAAGATGTTTTTGTGGTATTTATTAATTTAGACAGATGTGGTGTAACGGGTTATCTTTCTGTATAGATGCTGCTACAAAATGTGTAAAGTGATTTGTAACAACCTAATTCCATTGATGGAGCAGGTAAAACTAGCATAAACGGCAGTGCCTTAGGGGACACTTAGACCAGGGGTCCCACTCAGTGATACCTAATCGTCTGAGTGATCCTGAAAGTTAAATGCTTAATCTTTGTCCAGAACCGACGTAAATCTCAGGTGCTGGGGGAGCGCTGCCAGGCGGGTCACCCGTCTAGCACAGTTCGGGGATGAAGGCATGATTTCTGGACTGCGTTATTTGCCTTTGTCTGAAGCTTTGTTTTCTATCTCATTGTAGGCGGTGTGATGTATGCCAAGAAAAAAGTCCTCCTGGGATTAGTCGTTCTGGAAATAATAGAACAAGGAACAGAAGGATTGATACAATCCCAGATAAGGATATTTAGGGGTTTTCTCCATAGTGGTTTTCTTTCTTGTGTACAGATGCTCATTTCAGAGCTGAGTAAGTGGTCTTCATTACAACGACATTTCACACCTATGAGCAAAATGATTTGTCTCCAGAGTTGACATAAACAGCGGTAAAAGGGTGTGGTTTCACGGTCAGAAATGCTGCTCTTCGCCGCTCAGGCTCCAAATTGCCTCCCCCTTCCTCGTGCAACTGTACAGCTGGTTGGATGAGAGTCCAGCAAAAACAGAATCGGCAAAAGAGGAAAGAATAAGAAATTTGCGTTACCCAGAAGGGTTTGCTTAGCCTGATCCGTCAGCCTGCACGGCTGCAGGGTCACTGCTGGCGGCCCCAGAAGGGGAATGGGAACACAGGGCTGGGGACGAGGGACCTTCCCTGCCAGCCCAGTGACCAGCCCGGAGCCAAGGGCTGCTCTCGCATCCGCCCGCGGTGACGGGGTCTGCTGCGGCTGCTCCACAGCGTGCACTACCCAGCTTGTGACGGGGATGTGGGTGGGAGCTGCTTGTGGTGTGGGGATCGTGGACTGCTGACTGCCTTTGAACTGAGTCTGGTAATGAAGGTCCCAAATTTTAGGACAACAGTCTACATTTTAGTGTTTGAAATCCACCCGTAATGTCTAATGTTTTACCCATTGGCCTTCAAGGAAAAAGAGGCTGTTCTGAATTGAGTTTTGTCCGTTCTGATACCCAGGAGGCTGTAAGAATCTAAAAAAAGGCCAATTTCCGCCACTGCTACATTTTCTTCTGTTCTCCTGTATAAATAAAAAGGTACCAGTCCAAAAACTTATCCCAGTATAAATCCAGTACATTTCAAGCGGAATGAACTGGTACCTGTTTCTGCAAAGGTTTAACATAACCTTTCCTGATACCTATGTCGAAGTGAGGGGCGGGCATTTAGATAAGCAATGGAAATCAGGGCGGGGGGGCTTCTCAGGCCTGAAAGCAAGACCCTTATTTTAGAATCTTCGTGCTGATTTTTGGGAGTTGTTGGGTTTTCAGTTCTGCTGTCTTAGTTGTTAAATATGCATTGTCTAACGTTTAACAGCCTTTTCTTCGGGAACTGGATAAAACCAAATTGGTTTAGTGATCATACTAATAAATTCTAGTAACAACCAGCATTACTTGATCTTGAATCATCGTATCAATGCCATGTTTGAGGGTTCTGTTTCAGACACTGTGTATTTTTTAATGAAGACAACGTGTTTGTACCCTGCTGGGGTGGCACTGAGAAGGGCAAGCAAGGCCACTCGCGGGTCCTGGCTGTGGCTGCTGGGAAGTTACCATGTTTACACACAAAATTCCTGTGGTTTGGTTTGTTTTAAATGCAGTTAGATTCTTTAAGATCTATGATCCGTATGGTTTTTGATCAATTTTTCAGTTCCTCTGTAAGTTAAGAAGCATTGCTAAATGATTGTCATTGCCCTGCTTCTTACATGTGTAATTGAAGTACAGATTGTTTTCTCTATAAAAAGGATAAAAGAAAAGTTGAACAAAACCAGTATTAGTTTTCAGTTACAGTTTCATGACTGGTTGCTTTGCATAGTGATTTGCAGAACATTTTTATCTTTTCTCATGAGTTTTTTTATGTGAAAAGGGGCTTTATGAATTTATTAAAACTTTATTTAATATTTTCAGTTTGCAACTTCTATTTCAAATGAAAAAGGAGAAAATCTGCAAGGCAATAAAGATATTTACTTAGAAAATACTTCATTATTTATTGATTGCAGATTATGTGTTTCTTCATGTTTTGTGCCGGCTTGATGCTGACAGCCTCACTGTGTTGGTAACTAAGAAAAGACGCATACTTCAGTGAAGGCACACGGCAGAGCTCTTCCTCATAATCCTTTGATGGCAGGACATTGTAAGTGGGCATATTTAAAAAAAAAAAACAAAACAAGAAAGGGATGGGCAGTTGTCTCAGGTACAATGTGGAAAAAAGCTCCTTTATAGAAAGAACTACAGCTCATTTCATCCTAAACTGGTGATCAGAAACCAAGTGTTTCAGCAGCGAGTGTTATGCCAAATGTGTTTCTAAAAAAGAAACTACTGGTTGACTCTCTGGCTTTTAAAGTGTATTGGGGATAATAGTAACATAGTACTGTTTTTAAGTTTTTTTCAAAGTCATTACTTGGACAAGGTTTTGCTGAGCTGATGATAATGTTTACTATCAACTGTATTGCTGAAGAATATTTTTAATTACTTCTGTTACCTAAACCCTATATGATTTAAAGTTTTTTACATTTTCAATAAAGTGAACCCAATGACCCTGTATTGAAAGTGCAAGACAAAAGAATTCAGTTACGGTAACAGACTGCCAACTGCCGCCCAGCCCAGGCCTCTCCCAGCCGCACGTCAAGGCTGTCCAACCCACGTCTCCCTGGCGGACAGAAGACACCAGCTCCCTGTCAGACCATACCAGGGTGCGGGTTGGGGCTCTCGCCTGTCCTGCTGCACACTGGCAGAACTCTGGCGGAGTGTTGGAGAAGGGAGAGGACAGGAATGTGCCATGGTCTGGTCACAGCCCTGTCCGGACGTCCAGATTTAAGGAGAGAGGAGAAGCCACAGAGGAGGAGCAGCCACCCTCCACTGTCACGGGCAGCCCCTGCCCATCCCTCCCTGCCCTCCCCTCTCACGTGTCACTTGTGACATTGCCATGACATCACCAGGGCTGGTACTAGGAGGAGGTGGCTGTCTGTTGTGACATAGCCGTGACATCACCAGGGCTGGTTCTAGAAGCTGGTGGCTGTCTGTTGTGACATAGCCGTGACATCACCAGGGCTTGTACTAGAAGCTGGTGGCTGTCGTGACATAGCCATGATGTCACCAGGGCTGGTACTAGGAGGTGGTGGCTGTCTGTTGTGACATAGCTGTGACGTCACCAGGGCTGGTTCTAGGAGTTGGTGGCTCTCATTTTTGAGAAAGCTGTGACATCACCAGGGCTGGTTCTGGGTCTGGGTGGCTGTCTGTTGTGACGTAGCCGTGACATCACCGGGACTGGTTCTAGGAGGTGGTGTCTGTCTGTTGTGACATAGCCGTGACAGTGTTGTCCCAGGTCTGGGTTCTTTACCCGGTGTGCAAGCCAATAACACACAGAGCAGAGGTATTCCCACGTTAATTCCATTAATGCGCAGAAATGGGGTGCTCGTCCCAAAACAGTTTCACAACTAAGCGAAACTCCACTTTTATACATTGATTATTACATATTCGAACAATTAATACATATTCATTGTTATTCTCTTTAGTGATTGGTCAAGATGTCTTCGTTTCCCATGTAAATTAGTGCACAGACTCTGTCTTCTTCCATTGTTCTCTTTTGAGCAGGTGGTATCGTTTGGGTAGGTGGTCAATGAGTTGGCAGTCGTGATCTCCCCCTGCTGAAATTCCCTTTTCCCTGCTTCTCCTCTGATCTTGGCAGTTCCAAGTGGTTTCTGCTGCTGACATCTGTGGGTTTGGAGACAATTCTGGGAGAAAAATGCTTGTCCTCTTGACCAAAGGTGGTATTTCACCCCTTTGGAATTGATCCCTGTCCCATGCCCAACGCAGCACCCTGCGTGGCGGACGGTGCCCAGCGTGGCACAGCGTGAGCTGCGAGATTCGCGTCTCTCTGTCCCTGAGACAAACGGAAGGTTTTGCCGGGGACTGTACTGCACCACACACTGCAGCAGGGCCGGAGTGAGAGGCAGGCATTCGCGTCCACCTGCTGCCTTCGCTGCAGGCTGTTGCATGCCACCACTGCAACAGGCAGGGCAGAGGCCATGGGCACAGACCGAAACACGGAGGTGGCCTCCGAACAATGTCAGAAAACACTTTCACTGCGAGGGTGAGCGAGCTCTGCACTGGGTAGACTTGTTCTCTTTTCCCAAATGCTTAAAATGGAAGGATCCTCAAAATCTTAAGTACAAACTCACATACATGACTCTGCGTGTGTTCGTAGCTCTCACCTGAATCAAAAACCAAAAGATCAGATGATGTTGTCTTTTAATGGCCTTGAAACGCGAGCATGTTACTGCTGAAAGGAACTTTGATAACAGAGTTTTGAAGTTGACCATTTTGGTATTCTAGTGTGTCTTTTCGTTAAGAGCCCTTCCTGCTGTTGCTCGTTGCATGTCATTGGCAGTTCTAGTTAAAGGTTTCATATTTGCAGTTAAGAGAGGAATACGTTCAAACAAGTTACAGACTGCTTAATACAACTGACTTCATAAACACTTCAACTTGTGTTCCTAACAGTAACTTGTGCTTTCTGTTTTTAGAGATGAACATTACAGGAAAAGAAGTCTGATTTAATTTTAATCTTTTTGCTTAAATTTTACAGTGTTTATGTGTAAAACACATTTTAAAGTGAGAAATGTGTTTTGATGTTAGCAGAAGATCAGAAGAAATAAACGACAAGATGATGAATAATTTCAAGGGGGTTTGGGTGAGGTGAGAAGGGTAGAAAAACATGGGATAAGAAAAGCAAATAGGACTTCCAACACCTTATGCCTAACCATGTATATGATATGCTTGGGTATTTTGTGTTAAGCTTGTGTTTTATCTTTTGTTTCTCAGTCACATAGAAAAAATTACAACATGGCAAGATCCTCGAAAAACTATGCACCACCCACTGAACCACATGAGCCACCATCCTGCCGCTCCCTCTGCACCAGTACCACAGAGGTCCATGGCGATGTCTCAGCCAAATCTCGGTGAGTATTGTGGTCAAAATACAAAAGAGAGAGGAGAGATACCTTTTACTAACTTGTTTGCCAAAGCGCCTTTTGCCTCAGGAAGGGTAGCTCTGATTCTGCTATCAGCGCTAACAGATGTTCTCCACTTCCTTTCCTTACTTTTCCCTCTGTAGACTTGGCGACAAGTGAATTCGTACTGTTTGAGGTGAAGTTCTAACTTCTCATGCATTTTATTTTAGAGCCTCTGTGACAAAGTTTTCATGTAGTATTGAACATAGAAAAATTGCTGTGCTTTTTCATTTGGAGGTGCTGTAAAGCCTCTAGAGGCCCACCATGTAATTTTCAAAGCTTACTCTGCAAAGTGATGTGAGGGAACCTGTCCCTAGTCATTCCTGGGTTTCTCCAGGTCAGAGGTTGTAGCTCGTTTGCTTGTTTGTTTGTTTATGGTGCTGGGTTTTTTTGCATAGTTAGGTTCTTCACTGGAAACTATATGCAAAATACTAAAAAGCCTATTTTGCAGTATGAGTTACCCAAAGACTTTCCATAAATGGTGTGGTTTCATTGCTGTTCCTGTTCAGCACTTCAAGCTTAATTTTAAGCACCGACTTAATGTTGCTCTGATTTTGCCAGATATGAGCCTTAATGAAAATAAAGCTGTGAAAACTCTGAAAAAGGTAAAGAAAAGATGTAAATGGAAGAAAACATTTTCATGTATAATTGAGAACTAAAAATAATTCCTAATATTTCACTTCTGCAGCTTTAACTTTTCTACCACTCAAGAAAATGGGGAACAGATAGGTCAGCCTACAGTCTCAAGATCTCAGAACTGTGTCAAATAGGTAGTCTTCAAAACATAGATCAGATTCTTGTTCAGGTTCATTTTTGGTAAGTTGGTCTCATGATTTCATGATTATTGATTTGCAGTGTGGTTCATCAGGGCTGTCTCTTCACATACCACGAAAATGGTAAACATTTGGCTGCCAGCGGTCACCAATAGCAATAATGCAATATACATATTTACTTTTGTCTTAAATTTATAATCAACACCTAGGCTGTCCCCCGAGGTAATTAACTTCAGTTCTTTTTTCTGCCTTTCTCTCAACAACTGTCCCGCTTGAATATATTCAGTAGAAGGTGTTGGTTATGTTATGTGATTTAGCGGACAGTAGCAAATCATATCATGAGAGTGGATATCTGAGGAAGAAACCTGAGTAAAACACGAAAGGTTTGGGTGTACTGCAGGGTGTCATACGACATGGTAAAATTTAACAGTTGCGCTGCGCATGTTCCTTCGAACCACAGCTGCGTTTAGGTCAATCCGTTTATAGCAATTCTGAAATGGCCAGGAGGTAAGAATAGGACAGGGGGGGTTTTGTTCATACCAACTCCTCAGCTTATGTTGACATCTGTTACATTCTCTCTAATTAAAAAACGAAGGAGGTACCATAAATCAGGACAGTGTACAGCAAGCTTCTTCCCCTGTTTTGTCAGTGGAAGGGAATCAAAGCCAAATCCTGTACTGAAATACTTGTATACGTAATTTTGGAGGAAGGTCTTTCTTGAGGTACAAAGGATTAGAAATAAAAGCATACACCTAATTATGAGTCTGTGAAGTGACTTCGGTGACCAACATGGGCATTGCCACAGACTTCAAAATCTGTCACCTCAAAGACAGACTATATTTCATTCAGTACCCTCCACATTTGTAGATGAGGTTCCACTTTTTGGTAGGTATTTATATAATGCTTGGCATAGTGGTTCAGGTCTGTGGCTGAATTTCCTAAACATTAGCCCACTAGAAATAGTATGTAAAAATTTCCACAGTGTCCGTATTTATTTAATTGAGAAGATATTTTGTCAAAAATGTTTTGGTGAACTTTTTCTCATTCTGGTGGCTTTCGAAAGGCATGCTGTGACAGTTTGGGCTCAAGCAAGTGTGTTTGCACAGCTGAGTAGCACTTTTAGCACCATATTATTAAATTCAGCATCACAGTCTCTGATTCTCCAGTCCACCTGTTTGAACACACCAAGTGTGATACTATTTTAGTTAAAAATAACACTAAAAAGACTTAATCTAGAAGCTGTAAATGTATACCCAGAGAAATTACAAGATTACAGTAATCTGAACAGAATCCAGTAGCCTCTGAACACTTCACGTGACAGTTTGAAGTACACGAGTGCAGTTTCCACCACTAAAGTAGAATGTCTCTGGTTTGAGATTATCTTGGCCAAAAGGAAGGGCCTTTCTGCTCTTTTGTGATGCTGACAGTGTCATTGCTGAACCTGCTTTGTGGGGTCTGCGCAGACATTGAAGTGAGCAGTTGTTGGTCTGGTAGTCGGACCTCCAAGCCAGAAGTGATTGTGCCAGACATCAGAGGAGAAATGGAAACTGGATACCGAGTTAAGCCGCTCTTCTGGCCATAATTTTGTAACTTTTTAGCAAATGAAGTCTACGCATCTGTCTTTAGCCTTAGTGTTTTTTGGTACTGTAGGGATTAAAAGAAGTTTTTCTTTTGAAGATGTGCCACTTAAAAGGATTTAAGTATTCCAGGTCTGCATACTGGTCTGCACTTCCAATTAGTAACACATGTGTTTTCCTTGCTACGCGTCTTATGAAGAGATGGAAAATCTGGTCTGTTCTGTACAGCTTGTTGCTTTGGTTTATGAACTCCTTTCAGCAATATTTGCTGGGAAGTGTACAAAGGCACTCACAAACATTCTTTCAAAAGCACAGAGTGTGACTAAGTGATGCCAAGTCATAGTATGCCTGCGCCTGAGACAGAGAGAAACTATAGTGAGAGTTGATTGAAATTAGTAGACATACCTTAAAAATCTGCTTTTTTTTCCTATCGTTTTTCTTCCTGTGGTTTTATGTTGTCTGCTTATGAGCTACACATACTGGTTTTCTTAGAGCTTCAGCAGTGTTAGTTTTCTCACTAACATTTAAAGCACTGCTTTTTAAATGTTCTGTAACAAAGGCATCTGAAGGTATTTCTTCCTTTGATGCGTCTTCTTAAATTTCCAGAGAACTAGTACATGCTGGGCAGGTTTCTATGCTCATTTACGCACCACCACTAAATTCATGAAGATTCATGAATTAGAGAGGAAATCTGTCCCAGAGATTGAAAGCATACTGTTGGAGGTTAGCATATATTCAGACTTGTTCAGTCTGCTTTTTCTAAATATTTTACCTTTGTTGTTCTTCTAAGACAGTTTGTAGATGGATGTACTAAGGAAAGGGCAACGTTAACAGGAATCTTTTAACTATATATTTTGTTGCTGGAATGCAGCAGGGAATCTGGTTGGCCTCTGACTGAAGATAACCAGAAGCACTGTATTTCTTGCATCTTCGTAAGTGCTTCATAAATCCCATTTACTTTGGTGCTGAATCTGCACATGTATTAGTTTTCTGCCCATTCTGAAGCATAGTCTTTTTCAGCTGATTGATAAAGTATTAACTATCTGTTGCCAGTCAACTTTCTTACTGTGGTAGAATCAAAGAGTGTATGTGGAAGGAGGGGTATTTGTACGCCCTTATTTTAGGCATCTAACCGTGGTCTGAATGAGGAGACCGAGCTCCATGGACTTCCTCTGAAGGAAAGGAAGGAGAGAGCAGTTGCGGCGCACCTAAGCTGATGGTCAAACTACCGCCTGACTTAAATGACTAAATTGTTCTCCAGAAGGGCCTAAGTCCAAGCTAGGGAAGCTTTTCTGCCTTAATGGCAGTCACTGGTGTAAGAAGATGGTGGAGGATGGTTTCGGGCTATGTGTAGCAAGATTTAGGGGGGAAATTAGATCCTTACAAAAGTTTCTTTTTGCAACAATTTTTAATTAAATGCTGCTTGTTTTGTAGTCTTTCTCTATTCTACGTTATGTAACACTCAAAACCATTGTTATTTTCGTCCTGCTTCCTTCAAACTGTTTTGAAGAGATTTCTTTTGTGATTGTACTCTTCACCCAGTTGGTGAGCACAATCTGGTCTTCATTTAAATGTTTTTCAAGTTTAACAGTTTGCAACTTACTTAACATAAAATAGTCAAACCCTCTAATAGTATTTATACTATTTATATTCTATATAAATTATCTTGAATTGATATGCATGAGCCTGTATGAAAAGAACAGACTCTATCTATAAAACATCTCGGAGGGCCTTCTGGGCAAAGCGGCATGCATCGTGGTGCAGTGGGTTGTAGCATTTAGGCCTTGCAGCAAACACCAGTTGCAGACTGTGAGGCACAGTTGTTCTGGGCCCTGTGTGTTAAGCAGTGCCCAGAATTTGGTGGTTTGACAGTTTTGGGCACTCTGTCGCTTTGTGAAATGCCTTTGAGTTTATTTGGGCGTGGATAGGGGCTTTCAATTTATCTAACTAGAAACTGTGGTTAGAATGTGTGTTTGGTCTAACTAAAGTTGCTGAAGTCCAGCCAGGCTGGACGTCCCTGATCCTCCCTCGTGCCTGGGTACCACTGTCATCTTTGCCTCTCTTCAGAGTGCACATTCCAGCGTCAGCAGTCACAGAGACACATACCTCGTCTATCCACTTTGCCTTTTCCACTTCTGGTACACAAGAGAACTTGTGTGACTCATCAGGCTTTGCAGAGGCATGGGATTGGTGGGTGGAAAGGCTTTTAGAAGCTGCAGTCGTGTGTGAGCTGGCTGTCAGGGAAGAAGTGAGGAGGAGTGAGGCAAAGAGATGAGCAGAGCTATGTTTCTGTAGATCCCTTATGCATTAGAGCTGAGCCATCTTCTCTTACCCTGTCTGTTTTTTTCCTCATAACCTATTATTGTCCCTGTCAGTTTGGACAAGATGATCTTTCAAGGTCACTTCCAACCTGGGCTGTTCTATGATGATGGTTGATAACCTGATAATTTTCTAACTTGTAAATTATCTTAGTGCATAGTGTCTATTAGCCCAGCTAATCCTCCCTTCAGAAGACATGCCTGGATCACTCTTAATTCTGAACACCGACAGAGTACCTCGTAACTATAAGTTCTTTCGGATTCTGTCAAGATGAATTCATTAATATGTAATTTGCAGGGAAAAAAGTCATAAAGACGGTTAATGTCATAATTCCTGAGGTTTCCAGTGTTCCCATATTCTATCTGCATCTGGACCAGATTGTTTTAGTCCACCTCTCTGCTGCTGCTTTTTTATCAGTTATCTGCTAGTGGCACCCTCAAAGGGGTAGCATAAGAAACCGTGAATCATGCAGATGCACTGAATTGAGGGACAGCTGCTAGGAGGCCAGTAGTGATGTTACGAGCTTGCAAAGGTAGGGATGCCTATTCTGACATAAGGGAAGAAGCTAGATGAGTTTTCACACATGGCTGAGGGTTGGGGCCTTGAAAAATTTAAGGTTGTAGCCATCACAGAACAATTCAGGTGGGAAGGGGCCTTCGGAGATCTCTAACCCAAACTCCTGCTCAAAGCAGAGTCAGCTGTGAACCTGCAGAGGGTGGAAGCAAGGACAGGTAGGCTGGGAGGAATACAGAGAAACTGTCCGAGCAGCCAGGGGTCAGGTTAGGAAAGCTGAAGCCAGGGATGTCAAGGGCAACAAGAAAAGCTTCTATAGGTATGTCAGTGATAAAAGGAAGACCAGGGAAAATGTCAGCCCTCTCCAGAAAGAAAGGGGAGACCTGGTCACCTGGGACATGGACAAGGCTGAGGTACTCAAATGACTTTTTTGCCTCAGTCTTCACCAGCAGGTGCTCTAGCCACACAGCCAAAGTTGCAGAAGGCAAAGGCAGGGACCAAGAGAATGAGGAGCCACCCACTGTAGGAGAAGATCGGGTTCAAGACTGTCTGAGGAACCTGAAGGTACACAAGTCCATGGGACCTGATGAGATGCATCCATGGGTCCTGAGGGAACTGGTGGACGAAGTTGCCATCGTATTTGATAAGTCATGGCAGTCAGGTGAAGTTCCTGCCAGCTGGAAGAGGGGAAACATAAGCCCATTTTTAAAAAGGGAAAAAAGGATGACCCGAGGAACTACAGACCAGTCAGTCTCACCTCTGTGCCCAGCAAGATCATGGAGCAGATCCTCTTGAAAACTCTGCTAAGGGATGTGGAAAATAAGGAGGTGATTGCTGACAGCCAACATGGCTTTGCTAAGGGCAAATCGTGCCTGACAAATTTGGTGGCCTTCTACAGTGGCATTAGAGTGTCGGTTAATAAGGGAAGAACAACTGATGTCATCCACCTGGACTTGTGCAAAGCATTTGACATGGTCCCACACGGCATCCTTGTCACTAAATTGGAGAGACATGGATTTGGTGGATGGACCACTCAGTGGATAATGAATTGGCTGGATGGTAGCACTCAAAGACTTGCTGTCAGCGGCTCGATGTCCAAGTGGCGCCCAGTGACAAGTGGTGTTCCTCAGGGGTTGGTATCAGGACCAGTGCTGTTTAACATCTTTGTTGGCAACATGGATGTTGGGATTGAGTGCACCCTCAGAAAATTTGCTGACAACACCAAGCTGTGTGGTGCCGTGGACATGCAGGAGGGAAGAGATGCCATCCAGAGGGACCTGGACAGGCTGGAGAGGTGGGCCTGTGTGAACCTCATGAGGTTCAACAAGGCCAAGTGCAAGGTCCTGCACAGGGGTTGGGGCAATCCCCAGCACAAGTACAGGCTGGGTGGAGAATGGATGGAGAGCAGCCCTGAGGAGAAGGACTTGCGGGTGTTGGCGCATGGAAGCTCAACATGAGCCGGCAATGAGCGCTGGCAGCCCAGCGAGCCAAGGCATCCTGGGCTGCATCCCCAGCAGCGTGGCCAACAGGGCGAGGGGGGAATTGTGCCCCTCTGCTGCGCTCTGGGGAGACCCCCCTGCAGTGCTGCCTCCAGCTCAGGGGGGGCCAACAGCAGAAGGACACAGAGCTGTCAGAGCGGGGCCAGAGGAGGCCCCGGAGATGCTGCGAGGGCTGGAGCCCCTCTGCTGGGAGGACAGGCTGGGAGAGTTGGGGGGGTTCAGTCTGGAGAAGAGAAGGCTCCGGGGAGACCTCAGAGCCCCTTCNGTTGGACGGGGCTTGGAGCAACCTGGGCTGGGGGGAGGTGTCCCTGCCCAGGGCAGGGGGTGGCACTGGATGGTCTTTAAGGTCCCTTCCCACCCAAACAGTTTTGTGATTCTATGATCAGGCCAAGTGTTCAAGGCTTTATGCAATCAAGTCTTGAAAACCTTTGTGACAGTTTAGAGGGTCCTGGTGCACTTCTCATGCTTTCATCAGGTAAGACACTGGCTCCATAATGAAAATGGGATGTTGTGTCATCAAACCTAGGTCATGGGATTTCAGAATGCGTTAACACACACTTAAGCACAGAGAACAATTTCTGGCAGAGGGAGAAGAGTGCAACGTATACTTTTGTTTGCATTTGACACCTGCACTTTCATCTGCTCAGATCATGTGTAAATACAGAGTATAAGAAAAATAAAAAAACACGGCACAACTGTGGTAGAAGCTGGTAATACTTATCTCCATTTTATAGATCAAGCAGTTCAGGCATAAAGCAGTGGAAAGCTCAATGTTAATTTGTTTAGGGTCAGTGTATACATTGATCCTGAGAGTTCGACCATATTAACTTATTGTCGCAAACTTCAGATGAAGAACTATTTGATTTTTAGTTTTTTTTCCCTACTGTAGAAGAGGAAGCTCTTGCCTTAGAAGCTCACTCTGTCGAGGTCCACTAGCAGGCATGACCCAAGTGACACAAGCAGAACAGTTTTAACTATTAAAACCACTGGTTCTCTAAGGTGAAAGACATTGTTTAATGGGAGGAGCCTCTTACAGTGACAACTGTTTGTGTTACAGAAGTTCATCCGTGAATATAAAAAGTTTAGCTTTCAGCTGTACCGCTAAAAGTAATTTAATTGGGTCTGGATGCAACTGTGGGTTATGGCACTCTGCCTCTGCTTTCATTTTTTTTAATCAGCCAGGAAATCCAACCAATAAAACCATGCAATAATCCTGTCTTGAAAGCAATAAACACATGAACCAAAGTTTCCGTATCCTGCCATGATGAAGGAGGTGTAGCTGCTATTGTTTGAGGACAATAAACCGCAGTTTTGCTTACCGTGTCAAAGTGAATCTCTAGAGATAAGAACACAGAAACTCCCAAAGTGTTTAAAAACAGGTGGTATGTATCTGAGTGTTAACTAACATACATGAAATGGTCTAGGTTTTGCAAGGCTTGGTTTGCATTGGCTGAAAATTTATCTATGACTATGTAATGTTAAGAGGAACATGTTTTTCCCTCGGTGTAGCCCATACCCTCGCACCACCTGCACAGTGGCGGTGCTTCCTGTTCCAGGTCATTTTTAATTACTGGATATCCTGAAAGAAGTGGACACAATTCAGTTGTGGTCAATGTGAATAATTTTGGCACCTGCTTCTGGTTAATGAAATAATACTTACAGGAGAGCTGGAAGCGTTGTAGAGAACTTGCACGTCCTGTGGGAATGAGAGTTTTATGACACAGCTCTGGAAAAGAACAGGGTTGGATTTTTTTTTCCGTTATTTGCAATTAAAACCTCTAAGAACTAATTTATAGGGCAGATTTCAAATGGAGTAATTTAGTTATGTTTTAAGGACAGTGGCTAATAGTTCCACAGACTAATAGGAGTTAATTTCAGTATCAGGTAGATTAAATCCAGACATCTCAAAGGACACACACCTTTAAACCAGCAACTGACTATCTAGTAAATCTGACATGTTAAAGATTGTTGTGTTCAAAAGAGATGTTGGTATTCTTTCAAAATCTGTTACTTTTTAATTTTAAGACAAAGGCCTTCCTGGTGGTGTAAGCATTTCCCTTCAAGGCTGGTAATCCAAACATGGTCCAGGACAAGAGTGGAGTGTCATTTTCATAGTTTCAAAGTGAGTGACATGCAAAAGCTGAAGATTGCATGAAAAAGAAGAAAAAATAATTTAATAAATATTTAAAATAATAATGGTCACCAGTAATTGGTAATTAACAGTAGAGTTGTCTGTCCAGTCAGGCAGCCCCCACCTTTATTTGTTATTGATGTGTTGTTAAAAGTGCTTACAGAGTAAATCTCTAATCTTTTAAATAACTTGCTGCTAACTCACAGCTTTGATGCTGCACCTGCAGGTAGTTCGTCTGGGTTTTTTTAAGCTTGAATCATTGAAGACAGGAAAGATTAGTTAAATGTGAATATCACAGAACTTAACACAACAGATTAAACTGTTGAGAAATTTCTGTATAGCTATTTTCAGCCCAGAAATCTGAATAAAGGAGTCTCTGTGCACTGCGGTAGTACAACTTTTTGGTTTAATACTTTACAGATTTTTGGAACAAAATGCACCAGAACTGAAAAGCAGCATTTTTTGCTGACCTTGTTGGAAGGCTAATGCTGTTTCTGGGAAATAAGTGAAACAAGCAGTTCTTTGTTGGCAGGAGAGAGAGAAAAGGAGGGGAGCCTAGTCTTTTTTTTCTTCATAATGTCGTGACTAAGTCAAAACTGTAATATGGCTGGGTTCCTTCTTTTTTTTTTTTAACCTCTATAGACATTTGGTTTTCATCAGACTGCGTTGCGTGACACCTGACACTGGCCAGTACCCTTAGGTTCTGGGCTGCCCATAAACAGAGCAGACAAAAAGATCCACAGTTGCGTCCAGACACTTCTGACACTAAAATAATAAAAGTTGGTACAATCAGTTCAACACATGTCACAAACAATTTACACTTGCGTGTTTTGGCTTCTGCAACTTGCAGAGTCTCTTGCCAGCAAAATAATCCTTGCTTAGTATATATCCAGCAAAGCCATCAACAGGAAGGTCTACAATGTCAGAAAACCTTATTCAGTAGAATATCATTATTAATTTAAAAGCAAATGACAGCAATACAAGAATTTTTTCATTTTTCATCTAACTGGAAAAAGAAAATTACATAGGTCTAACTTGAGGTGTGAACTAAATAGTTGTAATTCCACGGGCTGCGATGAAACTGTGGCCGCATCAGCCAGGTTTGGGACTTGGCTCCACATTTTTACTCGCTTTCATTTGAGCTGGAAGATTGTGCAATGGCTGTTTATTGAAGAGACTTACTTCATTTTGCAAAATAAATTTGTTTTTCCCCAAGAGAAATGAATTCAAGGCCACCCTGAGTCTATCTGCTAGAATGGGAATACTTGTCACCTGCCATGTTATATATCCAATCTCCTTTACCATAGGGCAGTAGATTTGAGCTTTTTATATTTTTCCTTTCTTTGTAGAACCTTAGAAATGTCAGACTGGGAGTGCCAAACCTTGCCTAGTGAATTTAAGCTTACTGAAGACCGGTTAATTTTCCTTAGTTACCTTTTGACCTCTCAAAACTAGTCCAGAGGTCCTGAGGGTCCCCGGATCACGGGCTGAAAAGAGTTGTTAAAGCATCACTGATTCATTAGATGAGCATCAGTTGTACTGAAATCAGTATTTGTATTGGGTAGTCCAGATGAATCATGGACTGCAGGTTTTTCTTTTTTAACCCAAACTCCGTTATGTTCCTCACAGCATTCAAATACAAATTCAGAATTCCATTGTAAATAATATCAGGCATTAATAAAATTGCGTAAATAGCACAACAGACATGCCATATGATTCTATCATAAGGAACAGAGATTTGTAGAATGTCATTGTATTGTTAAGTTGCTCACTGGAGTTGACACAAGCCTTTCCTTTGACTTCACTGGGCTCATTCAAACCTGTAGCAACAATGAATTATCAGCGGTGTTCAAAAAGAGTGTTACTGAACTGTTCAGTACAGGAGTTCAGCTCTGCTTCAGTTGACTAGTGTCAGGAAAAGCAGTTAGGTAGAAGAATGGTCTCAAACTAAGCTTATGTGTATACCACAGGGGTAATTTTTCCATTGTTGGGATTCTTCTCATTCCAACTAATGTATTTAAAGATTCACTATTAATTGAAATCTAGACAGGATCAGACATATCAAACATGCTTAAAGGTTTTCCGGGTACTGTATTTTTCTGTTTTCCCCATGCATGTCATTGTAGCTCTGCCCTTAAGAAAAGCAACTTGCTGTTTATCACAAAATATTCTTTTCTTGTTGTCTGAAGAATTAACGCAGTGGAAAATGCAAAAGCAGCGAGAAGTCTTGGTCCTGTAATCACTATATCATCATGGTTTTACACGCGTCTTTTGAGGAGTCGGGAGTTCTGCCTGCACGCTGGGTTTTGCCCAAGTAGATAGTGGTACACGGTAAAACCTACCTGATGTTACATACAGTGTTGTGCACAGAAAATATGGAGGGGGATAGAGAAAAAAGAGGGAAGTCATTTTATAAGTGGTCATAAGTGTTGGCACAATTATATGGGAGACAAATTTGACCACAGATTTTAATGGTGTTGATTCTATAAAGAAAATGTGTAGAAGGATGCAGTAATTACCTGTAAAAGCACACTTCATTATCAATTGATCTATAAACTAGAGGCTGATAATAGCAAGAATCAGATATTCTGTTGGGACTTACTTTTGGAGTTGTCCTGTCTCGGGCGGTGTTTTAATTTGTACAGGTTTGTAAACTTTAGTGTAATTTTTGCCAGCATAGGTTAGGTAAAAATATGTAACGATTTTCAACAAAAAACAGGTCACAAAAAAGGGTTCCAGCAAACTGAACCTTGGTTTTAATTTATTTTGTGGAAGGTCCAGTCATATTAGTTGCATCATTCCAGGACTGCATACATTGGAAACTTCCATATTTTTTGCCACAGTGAAAGGAAACAATCCTGTTTTCTGTCATGAAATGTGGAGAGGCACTCACAGGACCAATATGAGCAGATCCGTTGACTTTACAATGCGCAAAGGTGTTTTCTGTAGTAAGACTGGTATGGGATGCAGTTATTTTTCATATGCAGCAAAGCACAAATCACTCGCTAGTGTATTCTGGTTTATTCCCAGATGCGCCTTGCCATAGTCTCCCTGTGCAGTCAGAAAGTTTGAGACCTTAGGAAGCGTCCGCCATCTCCTCTCCAGTGGAGGAGCCAGCTCAGTGGACCACGATGTGTCCAGTTGCCTCCAGATGTGGTTTCCTTTTCCACCCAGGCTTGAATTCAGGTAGAGCTGAGGGATTTTTTTAATATTCCTTTTGAATTACTAGTTTCCAGCATGCAGACTGAAAGGTACTGAAGGGTACGTCAGGTCGGTTGTGCTGCATCTGAACAGAAAGTGCTTTACAGAAGCATTTAGTTCATATACGGGCGCTATGCGCTCACCCTGCATTTGTACTGGCTGTTGAGAGATATTAGTTGTTTAGCTTAAATAAGTAAGTTTTAATTAGAATAAATTACGTTGGGTTATAATACGGTGTGATTTCTGCTCTTTGCCTAGCTTTACTTGGCAGGAGTAGCTAGATTTGCTGACGCCTTTGGGCTGCCATAGAGTTAATTTTCATAGTGATTTTCCTAGCGGCTGCTACAGTGCTGTGTTTAGTCTTTTGGTATGAGGAAAATGTGGATAACACAGGGATGTTTTGGTAGTGTTTTCCCTAAGTCTGGGACTTCTCAGTTCCCCACGTTCCGCCAGTGAGTGCAGGTGCAGCAGAAGCCTAAACCAGAAGATAAGGAGGCTCCAGCCCCCAGCAGAGACCGCGGACCGAGGAGATACGAGTGGCCGGCGGCCGGCCCGGGCACGGAGAGAGAACAGGAGAAGGTGCTGGAGGACCCCAGACCAAAGATCACCATGACACTAAAAGACGCGTGAAGGGTGTGCGCAGGGTGGGTGTCAGGACGGCAGGGCTGTCGCTGCCCAGGGGTTTCTTTGTTCGAGGTCCGTCTCCGAAGGTGCCCAGTCTGGGCTGACCCTGCTGCTGCACCTTTTAATTAGATTATTAATTTTGATAAAATCCGACGCCTGGGGCTCTGCTGCGGGAAACTGGGGGTTGAGCCTGAAGGAGGAGGGAGCTTGCCCAAGAGCGAGAGTATGTGAGGAGCCGAAGGGGCACCCACTGGCTGCCAGGGGTCGCCCACTGCGAGGGCGCCCGCTGGTGGGGCAGCGACAGACCCGGTGGGGTGCGTGGGACCCCTGGGGCGGTGTGAGTGCCCGGGTGGGGGCTGCGCCTCCCTTGCTGGCTTGGCTTGGCTGGGGTCAGTTGGATGGCAGCCCCTGCGGTGCTGTGATTCCGACAGCGACAAAGCCCCTGCTGGTGATGGAGCAGCCTTTCAGCTGTGCCTGAGCAAAACTTGTGGAGCGCGGAGGCTTTCTGCTGTTTCTGGCTGTTTCCCCACCACACTGCTGGGGGCCCACAAGAGACTGGGAGGTGACACCGCCGAGACAGCTGATCCGAGGTACCTGCAGGGATATTCCATACCATATGCTGCCATGCCCAGCAGTAAGAGGTCAAGGAGAGGAGGAGGAAGGGGAGGCATTCATGGTTACAGTGTGTTCCTTCCCAAGTGACCCGTACAGGGGTGGCTGAACGTCTCCCTGCTGATGGAAGTCGGGAAAAAAATCTTTATATTGCATTGCTCATGTGTGCAGTTTTTCCTCACTTGTTAAATGGTCTTCCCCTCAGCCCTTGCTGAGTTTCTCTCGGTTTTGCTCTTGTGGTCCTGTCCCCCATCCTGCGGCACAGAGGAACGGTGTGGCTGCCTGTGCCGGGGGCCTGGTCTGCCACGGCAGGACAATTGCAGCTTTCCAAAACCATGGGTGGAGCTACTGCATGTTTGTGCTGTGTTGAGCCACCTATGCCCAGTGACCCCCAAATTGTTGGATCTGCTCTGTGTACTCGCACATGGAGCTTTCTGCCAGACACCCCGGAGCCTTGCAGCCCACTTTCCCGCTGGTGGGGCTGTTGGGTTCCCAGGGGAGCCCCTCTTCCCTCACTCACAGCTCCAGGGGCAGAGGTTTGTGGTCGCAGCTCCTGCAGCACTTCTGCCTGAGGTTTTCTGAAGCATCGTTCAGTAGCTTAACTGCTCTGCCAAGCTGGGGGACAGCTGGGCCGAGAGTTGGTGTAGGAGGATTGCGAGTGCTGCGGGTTTCCCACCAGCACTGCCGGTGCCTGCCTCTGCCTCTGGCGTTGTGTGTGACATTGCCGCCTTTCCTTCTGCGCACCTCTGGTCTCGAGTATTCCAGCGGCCACTAGGTTTGCAGGCAACATGGGAAGATGACTTATCACTGATAGACTTTCTTTATGTTCTTTGACCTGGATGTTGCATTAGGTCTTCTGGTTTTCTGGGTCAGAATTTCTCAGAGATAATAGCTGTTGATGTGGGGAGCTGCTGTTTTCAGTATAAGCCTGTTTGCGTTCCAGTGGTATAGTCATCTTCCTTTATCTTGAGAGCATTGTGCAGAGCATCCCAAATCTGAAATTGTCTGGTAATGACCCTCTCAAAGCTGGTGCCGTGAAATGAAGTGGGTGGCTCTGCACCACGGTCTGTGGGTTCCAGGAGACTCCCAAAGTCACGCTGGCTGGCACTCTGGCATGGCTGCGCGGTGCTCTCCAGAACACCTGATCCTGAAAGCATGTTGCAAAGGTGTTTTCGATATGCCTGCGTGCTTTTCACAGGGTCCAGAAGGATTTATTGGTGTGGGCTTTGCACCACCTACAGGTAATGATGCTTCTCTAGACCCAGAGTGGCCCTGGAATGTAGCACAGGACTGGTCCACGCTTGTTCCGTGCAGCCGGTACTGATCTGGGTAGGTAATAAAACTGATCTGTACTCTGAACAATCCATAGAGTTAATAGTTTGAAAATTCACAGTATTTCACTCCTGGATTATCTGGAGGATATCAGTGCTGGATGCTATTCTTAGCACCGTAAAGAGGGAGAAATTTTGCCTTGGGTAAATCAGGAGCCTGTACAGTGCCTTTGGATTGCCTGATACCAGAGGTGCTGGCCTCGCTTGTGCCATTGCAGACTTCTTCACTGAAAACAGCTGGTACCGACAGTCACTCCCTTCACACGACACTGTGAGATGCTCAAGGGTATCTCTGGCACCAGAAATTTTGAAGTGGTTCTGTCCTTATCATAGAGTCATAGAATGGTTTAGGTTGGAAGGGACCTTGAAGATCATTAGGTTCCACCCCCCCTGCCCTGGGCAGGGACACCTCCCACCAGCCCAGGTTGCTCTGAGCTCCGTCCAGCCTGGCCTTGAACACCTCCAGGGATGGGGCAGCCACAACTTTTCTGGTCAACCTGTTTCAGTGCCTTACCACCATTAAAGTGAAAATTTTCTTCCTAATATTTAATCTAAACCTACCCTCTTCCAGTTTAAAGCCATTCTCCCTCATCCTGTCACTACATGCCCTTGTAAAAAGTCCCTCCCCAGCTCTCCTGGACCCCCTTTAGGCACTGGAAGGCCACAATAAGGTCTCCCTGGAGCCTTCTCTTCTCCAGACTGAACCCCCCCAACTCTCCCAGCCTGTCCTTCCAGCAGAGGGGCTCCAGCCCTCGCAGCATCTCCGGGGCCTCCTCTGGCCCCGCTCCACCAGGTCCATGTCTCTCCTGTGCTGAGGCCCCCGAGCTGGAGGCAGCACTGCAGGGGGGCCTCCCCAGAGCGCAGCAGAGGGGCAGAATCCCCCCCCTCGCCCTGCTGGCCACGCTGCTGGGGATGCAGCCCGGGATGCCGGGGGCTCGCTGGGCTGCAATCGCACATTGCCGGCTCGTGTTGAGCTTCTCATGCACCAAAAGCCCCAAGCCCTTCTCCTCAGGGCTGCTCTCCACCCATTCCCCTCCCAGCCTGGATTTGTGCTGGGGGTTGCCCCAACCCCTGTGCAGGACCTTGCATTTGGCCTGGTTAAACTTCATGAGGTTTGCATGGGGCCACCTCTCCAGCCTGTCCAGGTCCCTCTGGATGGCATATCTTCACAGTCTTTTGGCTGTTGTGTACAACCTGGGAATGTTCACCACTTTCCTCCTGTGCTTACCAAGCCAGGTTCTCAGTCTGCCTGTCTCTCTCCTAACTCACAGCGCCTTTCGCTGGGGCCGATATACTGTTCAGCATTACCGGCTGTTGCTGTTTTCTTCATTTTCCGGGGTGTTCTGGCTAGATTTTCGCAGGTACTTGAAGTCATTTTGCTATTGGTTAATTGTTTTCCTGAAAGCCGCAGTTGTGCTTTGTATGAAAGTTTCCTGTCTTGGCTCAGGGACCCCTCATGTAGGTGAGGTTACCCACAAGTTACTGTCTCCGTAGTGTATCTACTACATCTGTATTACTTTTGGTGATTAGTCCCAGTAACACTGTCCCGTTCGTTCTCATACGCTTTTTCTAGTGCAATAACAAAATCTTTCCACCATTTTCCCATCTTTATCTTCTGTGGTCCATTCTGTATACAAAGTGAGATCTTTATATTGCTGATTTTTTGCATCGTTGGCTAGCACAGCTGGAGCAGTGCTGCTCTTCTGCAGGCAGTAGCTCTTTGCCCTTTTTTCTTGCCCTCTGCCTCCTCGGAGCACGTCCTGCGCCTCTCTCTTGTCCCGCAGAGCGTGTTGCCTAGCGTGGCGCCGCGGTCGCAGGCAGGCGTGTGCGCACCTTCACACGCAGCCTGGCGCTCGGGGGTTTCTGAGTGCAAGGCGGGTGATGCGGCTGCTTTCCTGCCCCACCGGGAGGGTGATGGGGCGTGGGGCGAGCAGGGCGGCATGACACGCCTGCAGGATTGATCTGCTGCCGGTGCGTATCTGCTAACGCGCAAACTGTGTGGAGCTTCTTAGTGCCCAGACCACCTAAGATGGGGCAGGAACTGTGCTGAGGAATGTGGCGGTGACTGCAGAGTGACTGGGGGGAAAGGAGAAGGCGCTCCGTCTGCCATGCACAGCATGTCTTTGGCCCCGGGGGTGGTCCTGTGGGCACCTCTCCAGCCGGAGAGGACAGGCTGCGTTTCGCGTGGTGCAGCCGTCAGGAGCCCCGGGAAGGTGCTTTCCCAGAGGCTGGAGCACCGTTTGCATGGGCTGTTCCGCAGAGGACATGTTCCATGTGCCATCACTAGAACTGCTGGTGTAGAAAAGCCCTAAAACTTAACACATTAACTGGAGGCTTGCTTGTAATTATTTCAGTGCCTTTCAGTGGAACCAAGGCAAAAGAGTACTTGCAAATCTGCCATGATTTAATTACTCTCCAGCTGGTTCCCAGAGTCAGCTGTTTCATTACTGTACATGTAACATTTTGACCCTTGGGGTATATTTTTAGAGCAGCTGAATGCAGCAGTTGTTGTGGAAAGTGCTGCAGAATGCCCCATTTTTTTGTTTCGTTTTCTGTAATAGATACAAAAAAAGAATCGCCTAACAGTCTCATTTTTATTTCCAGTTAATATCTGGTTTGAGCTACGTTAGATTAACTTAATGTACATTATACATGTGCGTGCACACACCCAAAACCCAGATCTGACTTCACAAAAGGACACCATCTATGGCCTAAATTTGCTCATGGGACATTATTGTGATTGCGCTCAACAATAATTCAAGTGGAATGATGCTGTTACGCAGTTGGTAGGATCAAACCCTGGGCCTTAGCATCTGTGTATTGATAAACTAGTTTTGAGTGATATTAAATAAAGAAAATTTATGTTACCACTATATCAATTTAATGCTCCATTTTAAGTTAGACTTTATCATAAACATACTCTATCCAGATCGCCTTGAGAAAACTGTCTGTACTTGTTTGAAAGCACAGATACGTGGCTCCTCTGTAGGTAAAGTTTCTGAGTCTGTGCAGTTTGGGCTGCAATGAAGGTGGATGTCTGGTATTCAAACTGAATGGAGAATTACCTGAATCCCATTTTTTCTCAAAGCAGTGTATGCTGGAGAAAAGTGTGGTGGCAGCGCATTCAAATGACCTTCAGTAAGTTTGTGTCTATGACCCACATCAATGGTTCTTTAAAAGGCATTCTCATTAGTGGTGGATTTGAACAGATCTTTTTTTCTGTGGACCTGTGTCCAGAGAAGTAGGCCCCCAGACCCCTGAGGAGAAAGGCGCTGACGGAAAGAGGAGCAGAGCCAAATAATGCAGGTGGTGGAAATGGCTGAGGATGGCTCCTACCCACTCCTTTGCTTCTGTGCATCTCCTGCACTGAAACCTGGAAAGCTCTGCTGTAGCTGTAGGTTTGTCAAACCCAGATGATGTAAATAACTTTTTTTTGAAGTAGAATGGATTTTCTTAGAAAACTGATCACATACCTCTGGCGTACTTGACTTGTAGGAGATTCAGTGTGATGTAATTTCTGTACTCCTGATGTCAAGGTGTGGGAATGCTTACTGTACTCATCGTACTGAGCTTCCTGTGGTTCCCTGGTGGTACGTAACAGCGGATAGTATTGCTTGAAAGAAAAGTAGTTCACTCCAAGACACAGAGTTCATTGGACCAAAACATTCTCTGTCCCCATGAGAAGAAATGGCTTGGAGGGGACCGTAGCTCAAGGAGAAGTATTCCTCAGCATTTTCATACTGTCTTGTTCTTTGCCTTCTTACATGTGTAACTTGAGCTGTGATACAACGTGGGTACAGATCAGCCGATGAAGAAGGGAGTCTTTTATATATCAAAGGCAACAAGTAGCCATGACCAGCAGTACTACAACTCTCGCCCTAGCCCTGCCTGTGTCCCAGACACACCGTACAGACTCTTAATCTTTACTTAACTTCGCCCGGTTCTATCACTTGCATGTGCTGCTTAGATGAAAGCAATTTTCATATGGAGAACTCACTACACTGTGATAATCCTTCAGCCAGCCTGTATTCTCAGCGTGGTTGTTCTATTCACTCAACCATGGACATGCCAAAAATTTAAGCACATGCGTATACACACGAGAAGAGTTAAATTCCTGCCCAAGTGCTTATGGTCCTGGCAATTTAACACCAGATTTACACTGATATGATTTATGTAGTTGTACTTATACTATCTCTTACTTATTTTAATATGAATAAGACTAGATTCCCTGCATCTTAAAATGTGGTTCCATATATTGTTTTCCCATTATGATTTCTGCGCCCAGCTCTCATTCCTGCCGTTCCCCTCTCGGCACTGCAGGTTGCTAACCTCTCGAGGTTTTTACTGCTGAAAAGTTACTGATCAGTGCTGGCTTTGGTCCGTCTTTCCTGCAAACAGCTTATTTTTCCTACCTGGACTCCTATGCTGGCTGCACACTAGCGTTTTCATGGCTACCCGGTTACTTTTACTGGGAACTGATCTAGCCAGAAAGTACCTCCTTTTTATCCCCAGGCAATTTTTAGTTCTCTGTGTGGCCACAGAAGTGCTTTTGCCCTCCCAGCGAAGGGGCAGCGTGTGGGCAGGAACATCAGCCTGGGTGCGGAAGAGGCGATGGACAGCAACACGCTGGTTTCCTGGGGAAGCATGATGTCATTTGTGTGGATACAGCTGCGTTTGGACCACACATAGACTGAATCCGTGGAAAGGTTATGTTTCTGCAGGGCTGCTTTTAACTGGGATTATTTCTTGAGCTGGATTTGCCACTGAAGCTGAAATACCAGGCAGCTGCACGCTCGAATGGTTCCATAGTCTTTACAGACCTGTGTGACGCTGGGTCATGCAGGAGGAGGAAGGTGATTCAGATCTGATGTGAGCATGTGTCAATATTTCTGGCAGAGAAAGCAGGCCAAGTTTATGCTGGCCTGATGCCTGCGTACCTGCCTCACTCCGGCTGCAGAAAGGCAAGTCAGTACCTGATTTGGCAGAAAGCTGGCTGGGATCTGGTAGCTTGGCACTGGCAGAGGGAGTTAAGTTCAGCATTTTGCATGGCATGGGTGTCACACGTTTGGTCCAGGCTGTAAAATCATCGCCCCGTTTCTTTCAGTGCACTTTCCCTCGGCGCTTGCTGTGCTCAGCCCCTCAAGGTCAGACGCGAACACAGTGAAAACGTGTGCGGGTCTGAGAAGCAGAGAGCTGAGCTGATATTTCAGTTCTCATGTGGAAAGAACAACGAGTGAAAGGTAAAAAGGAAGATACAAATCTTAGTCCTTTGGACAGAAAAATATTGTATGTCTTCTAGAGAGTATTTTAGCGTCTGAGGTGTTCTTGTTAAAAGACGAGAGCTTTGTTAATTATGCTGTTGCCCCATTAGCGAATGAATCCTTGCAAAAATGTCAATTAATTTTTAAAGCAGTACATGGCTGCCGCTCGTAATCCAGACTGCCTTTAGGTACTGTATGTGTTTTTAACTGGAAACGTGAAGGTGGGGAAGGAAACGAAGGAACTGTTCAGGCTGCGGTTCGGGAAAGGTGTTAGGTCGCATTGCTGGGAACTGGTACGGTTTACTCAAAAAGGAGTTATGCCAGGCCCGAACTTGGCATCTTTTTTGGATTAATTTTATACAGGCTTGTGTTTAAGAACTCATTAAACTCGATTCTTGCCTAATGTAGCTGTTCAAAGCAGCCCTTTCAGTACAAGATTGCTAAAGATACTTGCTGAGTTTGATAATGAAACTGAAATCATGTATTAGTAACCTGCAATTACACTGTTCTGCCATTGAGTCATTCTCATACTGCGAACTCAGACATCTGACTGTGCACCCACTGTGTCCTGAGACACAGAGTGGCTGAGGCCAGTGGGAGTACGGGCAGTGTTTGTTCAAAAGAGACAAAGGCACTGGCAGGGACCGTTAGCAGTGGTTCTCACTGGTTTGCTTTGTTATTTGTGAACGTGGTACAGACTCCATTTAGTTGTCTTTTCCTTGCATTTCACCTGCTTTGGAAAAGTAAGTGAAAGTATGTTAAGGATGTTATGGAAAGATGGAGCTTTTGGTAGGTTCTGGTGTCTTTTTATTGCACCGCTTTTGTAACTTCTGACAGTCCAGCTTGTCACTGGATCTCATTAGATGCACGTTTTTTCTCTTCGGTGACAGTTCTCAAGCTGCTTTTCATTACGGTGATGCGTGAGTGCCTGTGAGGTAGGGAGTGCTTAGAACACTTCTGTGAGATGTGACAATAATACTAACCCTCAGTTATGGATGAGAACACGGAGACGGTGACCCGTCCGTGATAACGGGGAAGGCTGCAGCCTGCCGGGGAGCAGGACCTCCTGCGAGGTTTGCTTCTTAGCTGGAACGGCGCATCCCTCGCCTGCAGGTCGTTGAAAATAGTGTGTATCTCCTTCATCGTGGTGGAAAACACACAGTGCTCATTATTTATGCTGGTAATTATTCTTACCAAAATTAATTTACATCTCTGATTTTATCTGTCAACATGTTAAGAAGAAAATGTTAAGACTGAAGACATTTTTAGTAGCTTACTGCATGTTATAGGCACACATCTGTAGAGGAATTTTCAATTAAAAAAACTCGCATGTCTTTTACAACATATCATTAAGTAAATATTTGGACATAGCAGTATGAATATAAATACTTGCTGTATGATAAGTATTCATGTTTCATACACGTATGAAATACTAAAAATAATTTATGAAGCAATAACTAGTACCAGATCTTGCCAGATGAAGTGGTTATCTCAGTCATTTGAAATACGGTAGTTGTAATAACTCTGTACTGTAAATGCACAGCATGTGTCCCAGCCCTCTGTTATCTTAAAGTACAAATCTCCTTGATGATCCACGATTTGTTGTCTTTCCCGCAGTTATGAATCACCAGCACCAAATAACACCCGGCACGGCCGTGTCGCAGCAGAGCCGTCCTCCGCAGGCCCCGCAGCCGGGGCTGATGAACCTGCCCAGCGCGCTGACCACGCAGCAGCAGCAGCAGCAGAAGCTGAGGCTCCAGAGGATCCAGATGGAGAGGGAGCGAATTAGGATGCGTCAGGAGGAGCTGCTGCGACAGGTAACCCCAAGGAAATTCTTTTCTTCCATTCAAGAGCCTTTAGTTCAATGCATCCACATTTTTACTAGGTAGGGTTAGTGGCTCTGTTACTTTATGTCAGGATGAACCATTATTTTAGGTAAGGGTAACCAAAAAGCTAATACGCATAGAACATTTCTCTTTTTTTCGCTAGCATTGAAGAGAACACAAAATGGCTGTCTGTCAGGAGTTACAGACCTGGTGTCTTTCTTACCAGCTATAACAGTAGTATAAGGACCAAATTCTGTTCTGTGTCTGTTTATAAATCTAGAGCAACTGTCATTGATTAATTTCTCAGTTTAATTTTGTTTGCATAGTAGACCACGTTCATGCTTCACTGAAGATGAAGGCAGAATATATGGAGTTGTTCTTGACTCTGATCCCAAGTCTGTAACTTGCACCCTTTGCCTTTGAATTAAAATAAAATCACATTCACATCTGACATGAATACCTCTGACTTGAAAACTTTTCGGAGATAGTCCTTTGTCGATGTTTTGTTTATTGTTCTATTTCTTAAATTTCAGCCCTATATAATAATGACTCATATTGTACAAAATAGATACGTAACTTCCTTTACACTGCCTTAAGGAAATAAAAAGTTTTAACAATTGTGTTTATTCTGTTACGGACAACTCCACTGGTGGTGATGTGTTTTGCCTGGCATATTAATCAGCTTCCTCAGAGAAAATAAGTAACCTGTTTCTCTCAGGAACAGTGTGAACAAAGTACATTTTATCAAGCATAACACCTTTATTGGTGGCATTGTAAATGCTGCAGTTACAGTTCTAAGTACTTTTAAAAATGATGACCTTCACAAAATCACAGAATCGCAGGGTGGTTGGGGCTAGCAGGTACCTCTGGAGGTCGTCATCTCAACCCCCTGCTCAAGCAGGGCCACCCAGAGCCGGTTGCCCAGGACCGTGTCCAGGTGGCTCTTGAATATCTGCAGGGATGGAGACTCCACCACCTCCCCGGGCAGCCGGTGCCAGCGCTCGGTCACCCTCGCGGGGCAAAGTGTGTCCTCGTGTTCGGAGGGACCCTCCTGTGTGTCCGTGTGTGCCTGCGGCCGCTGGTCCGTCACTGGGCACCGCTGGGAGGAGCCTGGCTCTGTCTTCTCTGCCCCGTCCCTGCAGGGGTTCACGCAAATGGGTGGGATCCCCCGAGCCTTCTCCTCCCCAGGCTGAACAGCCCTGGCGCTCTCCAGGAAAGCAGTGGGCACACGTTTTCCTGATCCTTCCTATTGTCACCTGGGTACCCACAGAAGCCCTTCTGGTTGGCTTGGACTGACCTGGCCAGATTCAATTCCAGCTGGGCTTTAGCTTTCCTCACCTCATCCCTGTGTGTCAGACAAGGTCTGTATTCCTCCCGGGTTACCCATCCTTCCTTCTGTTCTCTGTGGAAATCGCAATTGCGTGGAATTACTATTTCATGCCTTCAGTCCTTCTGCTTTTGGGATTGTACCATAATCCATGGTTATTTTAGGGTAACATTTGTTTATACTGTATTTAGAAATACAGCATGACATTTCTTTGCAACATGTGGAAGCATGTTTGGTACTGGGCTAACGACAGCAATTGGCTGAACTTTTCTGATGATCTGTTAGGGAACCATAAGTTGCCGTAATGTTTTGAAATGTTAGTGACTTGTGCAAAATGCAAAAAGAAGCCTGAGAAAAATCCTCGCAGTTAGATGCGCTCTGAGAAGGAGTAGCAGAGGGCACGTCACAGGCTGACGAGGCGCAGGTCGGTGAGGAGTGATGCACTTTTCGAGTCTGAAGGAGAATGACTGTGAGAAAACACATTAGTGATGAAAACAGACGGGAACATCTCCATGACCTCTGGAAGACTTTGTGGGTAGCAAAGAAAGGGACACGTACATCTTTAAAGCCTTTAGGTCTGAAACAGGGATCTGGAGGATCAGAGCAGATTCACCAGAAGGGAGATGTGCTCGCACAGGATTTGTCATCTTTCAGAGGCAGCAGTCATGAAAACCTCCCGTTAATGGTCAGCTGCTTGATTTTCTCTCTGCAGCCTTTGAACGTTGGTTTTGCTAAATATGTTGGGGTTTGCTTTTTTTAAAAACATACTATCTCAGTAAAATTAATGGAAGAAAAGGTATTTAATGTTTGTAATGACAGAGAATTTGAGGTGCTCTTTTTCCATGCTTTTATTTCAGAACAAATAATTTTAAATTGCATTTTACCAAAACATCACTTTTCAAAAAGTAATATAATGACTACAATCACTCACCAAACCAATGGTTGTTAGAATTGTATTGAAAGAGCTTTTTTTCCTTCATATACAGAAAATGCAGTTTGATGTGGGTCTTTATACTAATACAGACTCTGACAACAAGAATACGACCGTACTTTTCTTCCCACATACAAACTACATGTCAGTCAAATTTCTCTCCAGTTACAGCATTGGAACCTGAGTAACTTCATCTTGTGCAGACACAAAGACCAAATGTAGGGAGAATGTACATACTGCCATATAGTAGGCTTTTGTGAAAGAGAATGATAATGAAATGAAAATGGGTGTATGGTGAGTAGAATCGCAAACATTAGTGAGAATATTTGTAAAAACACTTCATAACAATATATTTGCTTCATTTATGTTTTTGCTGGTTTACCTCCTTCCTCTAAATATATGTTTAAGAACTTAAAAAAAAAGATTACTTAACAAAAGTAATTAACAAAAATTCATTAATACATTTTGAAACTGTACAGCACCATCTAGCTGCATTTGAAAAATAAAACCATCGAAACAATGTGCTTTTATAGCTCCTGCGGCAACGTTGGCTGTCTTTGCGTGTGGTTATTCCCATCGCCTTTGGTGAATATCCGTACGTGCTCCATGTTAAGCAAGTGCTCAGCACTCTTGCTGCACGGGGGTGAAAGGCAGATGGGATTGCACTAAAGTTTCTCAGTTTTGTTACCTCCTCGTGTCAGGGCTGAATTTGACTTTCACAGTTCAGATCTGAGTCTGGAAGCTGTAGAGACACCAATGTCTTGTGCCCATGTTCAATGTCCATTGCCCATGAATTTCGGGAGTTACATGGTGATACCTGACCTGCGTGTGCCGCGCTGTGCTCAGGGTGGTGGTCTCTGGCCTGAGCTGTGCTCTCAGGTCTTCTGCACGCCTTTCCTTCCCTGTCGTGCGCTCAGAACATCATAGAGATGGGTGTGGGAAGAGAGTGGGGATATCTGGTATGAGCTTAGTCGTAATTATCATCGTGTCAATAACGTGTTTAGCTATTTTTACTCTCTTTGACTCTGTTCTTGCTTCAGGACAAGAGCAAATTAAGCTTCGAAACAGTTGTGCCATGAACACAAGGGCTGGTTTCCCTGCTCTGCTGACTGTGTTTGACTTTGAAACTAATACATGACACCTCGCAGCTGTGCGGTACTCAATCAAGCCTCCAGTTTATCACGCCCCGTACCACCCTGCACCTCTGGTGCTTGTTTGAGCTCCACATGCCATGGAGCAGGACAGTGTCCCTTTGCATTAGTGAAGTCTTCAGAACTCGTGTAGCTCTTAGGGAACAATATATTTCCCATGCAGCGAAAGCAAGATGCAAAAACCATCCTTCCCAAGATAACTTTGTGAAGTTCCTGCCAGAACCTGAGCACCCGTGAGCCCTGGCAGCCGGGAAGGACGGACAAATCCCTCTGGAGTCGCCGGCGTTCAAGCACAGCTGCTCCTGCCCTGACCCTCCGCTGCCGCCTCCGCTTTTCTGGTGGGACCTGTCTAAGGGGAAAACGCTGAGTAAGCGTGCACACTGCTGCCGGCAGCTGCAAGGAGGCGCAGAGCCTTTGAGTGAGAGGGGAGGGATTGTTCTGGTGGGTCACAAACCTCCTTTGAGCCTGGCAGCAGCTGCGGGTCCCCACCGCCGCTGCGGGCTGCAGCTGCTGCACTGAGCCGTGTGCCCGGCCGGGGGGAGTGCGCTCCTGCAGGGTCCCTGCTCAGGGAGTTCGGCTCCTTTGTCCAGCTTTCCAATTACTCGGTAAAGCCTCTACAACTGCAGGCTGAGTACATGCAAGAAGGGCAGCTTTTCGGAAAACCAGTGCGATGGCTTCTATTTAAATGTTGCCTTACTCAGTTTTGTCATTCTGCAAAGAGTTAATTTTCTTTCTTACGGGTCTGGTTTTGTCAGCTTTCCAAAGGAAAAGGGAGAATCTGCTTGCTGCTCAAGAGCTTCTTGGAAATGGAAGTAGAGGTGATGTCATAAGACATCTCTGGAAGGGTCCTGCAGGGAGGATGTCCCAGCACTTCTCAGGGCAGCGCCGTCTGGCACCTTCCTCGGAGGAGTACGGACAGGCGCGAAAGGCAGCGCTTCTCAGAGGTTCCTTTCTGATCCTGTTCCATAAATACATGCACAAAAGGATACAGGGGCTCAAAAGAGGCTGTGGAAGGAGCAGTGTGTGGGCATGCAGAGAAAGATTTATCCCTGTTTTGCGCTCGCAGAGCAGGACCTCACTGGCCTGCTCTGGCCTGAGCAGAAGGATGCCCTGCTGTGCTCCTTCCGCGCACAGACTGGCCCATAGTCCCATTATGGACGGCACGGGCAACGTCTCTGTGCCTCACTGTCCACCCTGAGTGTGGGGACTGGCAGAAAAGGAATTGCGGTGACAAGCAATGTAAACTCACTATAAAGATGCCCTCATTCATCTCCCCCGGCTGGGAATGACTGTTGGGCAGCTCAGCCTGGAGCCCGGTCCGGTTCTGCCAAGGGGGCTTCCAGGAACCGTGGCAATGAATTCCTGTGTCTGGCAGGCAGCTAAAAAGGGGTTTACATCAGAACTGTGTTCAGAGGCAGTGGATAACCCAACTCACTGCGGTGCTTTGAAGCTTTTAAAGATTTTTGCAAATAACCACTGATGAAGGTTTTTTGACATGCTTCTGTGGTGTCAAAGTACTGGGGGTGTGTTTAATTTATTTTGTTTTGTTATTTATTTTGAAAATCGCCTTTGGGTTTTTAAAATAGCATGTGCTGTAGTGCCAAGCGGATCATTGTGGGCATTTGGTCCTTTTTGAACTAAACGCTGAGGGATGTCTCTGCTGGCCAAGAGGAGGCACGCCGGCATGCCGGAGCGCAGCGCTCATCGGAAGAGCCAAGGCTCCTCTTGGAGTTGGCAACTGTAATGTCTCCGTTCCCAGGGCTGCCAGAGGTCTCGGGTATTTATTGCCAGGCTTTTTAACCTCGGTAGGAGATTCCTGAATATCCTTCTTAAGAACCTTGTAGTCATGCTTAGAATAGAGGACAGGGTCTAACAGGCCATCACACCGCTGTTGTGGTGGTGTCATTGATCCATTGCTATTGACCGTTGCTGTAACAGTATCAAAGAAGCAAAGCGGCGAAGAAGTCTAACATCTGTAGCGGCACTAAAATCTGAACAAATCACCTGCGTCAGGCAGCAGCGGAGGAGGAGCACACTTGGATGTGCTCTGCTTGCTTCCCCAGCCTGACGCGGGAGTCTGTCCTTCCGCAGGAGTCTGTCCTTCTGCGTTATAAAGTACACCTTGAATTAATATTACAAGCAACATGCAATATGTTGAAATAAAGATGCGGGAGGTGCCATGCCATGCCCCAAGTGAGAGTAAATCAGGTAACTTTATAATAAATGCAGCGTTTCCTGCAACAAAGGAGAGACAGGAACTTAGATTTTGTAAACGCCAGAGCAAGCCTTTCGTTAGGGTGCTGGGGGCTTCTCAGCTCGCAGATGGTCTCACCTTGCAAGGCCGGTCTCAACCGTGTAGTAGATTAAACATTGCTGGAATGGATGGTCGGCCCTGCTGCAGTTAGCGGTTCGGAGGGCCAATCACTGTATCTGGGGACATGATTAATGAACCTGGGTATGAATCTCTCCTTGTTGGACCAGGCGGTAGCTGGCACCGTGTTTTCCAAGGAGATCACAGTCTGAATTCCCTGGCTGGGACAGAACACAGCCAGCCAGCGTTAAGGTCTGCAATACACGCAGCATTCACAGCACTTTGTGCAGGAGCAGTAAGTCCTGGAAAGAATAGTCATTTTTCAGTGCTTTCCTATTTGGAAGGCAGTTCAGTGAAAAACCTTCAAGTTTAACAAAAATCCTCAAATAGCTGGCCGTTCATCGTACTGGCCGTAGGATAAGTCACCAGATGTGTAGCAGTAGTGTAGTCTCTGAGCCCTTGTTCTTACCTGTTAATAGCCTCATCTGAGCTACTTTTGGAAATTAAATTACCATGGAAATGGGGAGTAAGTTTCAGAAGTTACCAATGTTTTAGGTTTTCCCCTGCAATAGGATACAGAAAAATCTTTGCAGGCGGTGCGTGTGTCTGCTGTGAGAGGGCGGTGTGGTTGCAGCAGGTCCTGGCTACCCGGCGGCTGGAAGGTGGCTTTGTTGTTGAAGCAGCACAGGTTTCAGCTTGGCCAGCACAGGTTTGCCCTCGGCACTTGCACAGGCGTCTTGCCCACAGTAAAACCTGCTCTCTTGTCAGTTGGCTGCTGTCAGCTGCGGTTGGCTGTCCCAGGGACAGTCACAGCTGGTCGTTGAAGTGGCACAGACATTGCGCTATCAGAGAGTTCTTCTCCCAGTGTAACGTGGAACGGTTAGAACTGGGCTCGCTAAGCGCGCTCGGTGCGGCTCTGCTGCGTACACAAGAAGGAGTTTGCACGTTGCGCCCAGGGCTTTCGCCCTCGGGAAGACGTACTGGCCTTGGTAGTAGCGTGGCTTACTGCATGTTAGATAAACCTCGTCTTGGTACCTAGGCTGCTCTGGGAGGAGTGTCCTTCAAACACAGCCTTTGTATCTGTGTTAACCTAAATCTGGGTAATGCAGGAGCAGTTCTGGCTGGTTGGTTGTGCCAGGTGGAAGAAGCCAGCAGCAGTAGATGTAAGAAATTCTCTGCTCTGTTCAATGCTGTGTATTTGGCTGGGCATTTTTTGAGTCGGTCCGTATGAGAAACAAAAAGCTGTAAGGAAATTCTTGCCTATTTCTTGCCTATTGTGCAGTTCAGTGTGTGAGGAAGAATATGTATTTCATGGAGGGTTAAAGATGTGAAACTCCCTTCGTGAACAACACCGTGTTTTGCAATGTACTTTGATTTTGTGTGCAACTGCATTTTGCAATGAGTTGGATGTTCAGAAATCTGTATTAGTGCTTTGTGTTTTGCTGGTTTGGAAAGCCGCCAGCGGAATCACAGACTTAAGGGAGGAGAGGTGTGTTTGTGCTTCTGTAATGAGCTCAAAGGAAGGAGGCACAACGTGAAGAATGAGAGAAGCCTCATGTTTCCTGTGATCGTTTCATTAAATGTGTTCCGTAACGATGAGATTTATCTCTATGTTTAAAAACAATTCCATGGAATTGTATAGATCTTTCAGTGTTGTTTGGAAACCTTTCCTCACTTTCTTCCTACACCTTTTGTCTTAACTACAGTAGTTCTGCAATGGCTGTGGAGAGCAGTGCAGTGAATACAAGGCTTTCAGAGTAGTAGAATTCACTAGTCTCAGAAATAAGCTGTCTCTGGCAGTATAGTGGCAACAATGATGTAAAATTAATTACTCGGCTAGAACTTTAGGCAGTCAGTATGTCATTACCTGTTTTGGAAACACAAGGCACTGGAATATCATCCCTGCTAGGCATCTGGCACTTTTATTCAGAAGAGTTTCAAAACTCTTGCTGTGAATCCACCTACAACAATACGCACCTTCAATCCACCTTCATCAGATACACCCTTCAATAATGAACTTTCTTCTCTACAGCTGCGTGACTTTTCCTTTATAGATTTTCTTTGGCACTGCTCTCTGGTAGAACAGTTGGTTGTTAGCCTTTGTCATCTCTGGTTAATCGTTATTATCAACTCTTCAGCTTTGATGTTTTTCTGGGCAGCATATTTTTAGTGCAGTTTTTCTCTTTCGTGAGCAGGGAGCTTGGCAAGATCTCCCCTACACCCCCACCACACACATACACAGTCCCCAACAAGTTGAGGCCCTGGTTTGCACTGTGCGAAGCTGCTGGATACGGAAAAGATTTTCCACCACCTCCTATAGGCAGGAAATTTTCGGGCTTATGTTTGATACAGTGCAGTTGTATTGAGCAATACAAACGAATTTAAATCTGATAGTTGAAAATTGCATGACTGCTGGCAAGAAATTATTAAGAACAGAAAATCATAATCTCATAGAGAAAGATGTGTGTACGCGCATGGTCGTTCCTTGGTTTGCAGAGCGGCAGGAGAGTGGAGGTTGGGAGGCACTGCTGGAGATTGTCTGCTCCAGCTCCCTGCTGGAAGCGGGTCGGCTACAGCAGTTGCTCAGGGCTGCATCCAGGCGGGCTTTGAGTATCTCCAAGGGTGGAGACTGCACAGCCTCTCTGCAAAACCTGTTCCAACGGTCATCACCCTCACGGTATAAAAGGGTGGTATTGGGGCAGTGTTTTCAGTGCACTAACACGTGGGCAAAGTAGCAAAGAGAAATCTTTTCCATCAAATTCAGACTTAGTCACAATATTCTGAGAGACAAGTAGTTGGATCTTGAACAGGATGTTCTCATTTATTTTTATTTTTAGTAATAGCATTTGATTTTTAGAAATGACAGCAGCCAGAATGATAACCAACATGTATTTTCCATGTCGGCAAACTAGGGGAAAGGCTTTTATTTTTCATTCCCCCCCGCCCCCCGGCCCCGTTCTGATCTTATCTTTACTAGTGTGGAACAATGTCCCGTGAGGTTTGTAAATGCACTGCCTGAGTATCAAAAACATGAACTTCATTGCTGGATTGGACTTTAACAAAAAAAATCCTAGCTAAGTATACCCTGCCTCATTTTATCTGTCTTCCTTCTATTTTCTCTTTCTTTCTCTTCCTATATTTCTTTCTGGCTGTCTTTTTCTTTCTTGCTGTCTTTCTAGTATTAGCCTTGCATGTGTTGCTGCAGTTGCTATTCTTATATTTAAAAAAATACTTTCAGTATCTTCATGTAGACAGGAAAAAAAGCCGGTCTGCCCGTTCTCTGAGGTATGTACATTTTCAGAGACTCCAGCCGATTTAATTAAAAACATCACCATTAGAATTGTCACTTGACAAATGTAGTGACATGCATAAGCTAGCATACATAAGCTATTCAGAATCTTCGGACTATTTATTCTTAACGCTTACTAAATAATTACACCATCTAATGTAAATTATTATTTATCAGTGAATATATTGATAATTTGATTATAAAGGAAACACTGCATTAATGGGCACTGATGTTTGTTAATTCCCAATGAATAATTGTTACGTTATTAATTAAGAGACCAAACCAGTCCTCCTCAATGAAGAAATTAATTGAAAATATAGTAAAACATCATATTCTCACCCCAAAAACGTGTTAATTTTTTCTGTACTTGCGAGAATGAATGACTGATTCGGTGGAAAAAAGTTTTCTACTGGGATTGAAAGGAAATACTTCCTTTTCTTTTTTCATGGAAAAAAAAATTAAGGTTGAGTAAACTAGGTAAAAAGCAGATAAAGCTTTATTATTTTAATGTCTTAGGATATTTGTTTGGCACATCCCCGTGGAGCCAGAGCACCTTTGTGTAGACCTCTGTACCACTAGATGTCATGGTTGTTTCACAGAGAGAAAGCTGGAAGAATTCATCTTTCAGGAGGAGTTCTGAACAAGTTTCCTTTGGCTCTTGTTGTTCATTAGTCATCCTACAGACAGCGTAGGTGAGACAGGTCATTAGGCAGATGCTTATTATTAGGCAGAGGGTTCCTTCTAAAGATTACTGGGTCAAAGTCTTGGTGCCAGTGGTTTTCTTCTAACACATTAAGTACTTTATGGTTGCAAGTGATATTCTGTATAGCAAACTACATCATCTCGTAGCAACTCAGCATTTCAGCACCTCATTTTGCTCTCTTTTGCACCAGTTTAAACTGGGAGCAATTTCACTTAAGGTAAGCTGTTGGAAACAGATACATGGGAGATTAAATTTTGAGTCTGTAGGTTTTAAACTGCTTTATTACTGCTACTCCAGCTCTCTCAGAACCTGGTCTCCCTGAACAGTGACCTGCAGTTGTCGCTTGAGGGTTTCACAGCTCTAGTATGTGTGTGCAAACCCTGAGCGGGAGCGAGCGGCGCCGTGCAGCGCGGACAGGCTGTCGGTGTGGTGTGACGGGTGACACACAGGGTGTGCGAAGTCACAATGTAGGTAATTAGATTCCGTGGGTATCATCTCGGTGGCCAGCAAGGCCACAGAGGTGCTGCCGTTCTGCGGGCGGTTGTCCCCAGCTGCCGCGGGCCGCTGCCAGCGTGACGGCTCTGCCAGTGGGGACACTTGTGCACGCGCTTCACGGTGGGCATCGCGCAGGGAGCGTCAGGCTGGTTTAAACAGGCAAACAGGCTCTGGTGTAGCGTGGAGCTGATTAGAGAGTCCTCAAACACGTGTGCCTGCGGGCTGGGCAGTGGGACCGGCGTCCGGCCACGGCAGTAGCCCGAGGCAGAGTCTGCAGCGTTCCAGCCAGCATGGGTGGGTATGAAAGACGCCGTCTGTCTATCTCCATGATGATTTTCCTCACACCAGTGCAAACAGCCATCAGTTACGTTGTTTAGAACTACTTTCCTAGATAAGACGACGTGTATTTATGACATGTTGGGCTGTCACAAGGCTGCAGTACTTCTGAGCTGTTGGAACAACCCTTCCCTTACATTCGTTTGCCTTTCCAGGAAGCTGCTCTGTGCAGACAACTTCCCATGGACTCGGAAAGCATGGTCCCCGTTCAGACAGCTGTGAACCCCCCTGCCATGACACAAGACATGAGGCCCATTACGAATAATGGATCCGACCCTTTCTTGAACAGGCAAGTCCATGTCCTCTTCACTGAGCAATTGGTGGTTCTTCTCTACGCTTTTAAAGCCGACTCTCTGAAGTAGTTCCCTATATCGCCTTTTTTTGTACTTACTGTGAAGAGGGGGTATGGCCGAGGGGCTGACCTGAAATCTTTCAGTTTGTACTTGTTCTGGTTTGAGAAACCCCTAACAATTTATTGTTGTTTAGACAATCATTCTCTCCCACCCGGGAAGGGGAATCGGGGAAAAAACAAGGAAACCCAGGGGTTGAAATATAAACAGATTTAATAGAATAAGATGATTAGATAATTAATAGCACTAAAGAACCAATACTGCTCCTGATACCAATATAAAATATACCAGGATTACCCTCAGATCATTCTACGCGTAGAAGCCGTGCACTCCCAGCAGTGACAGCCAATGTGGGACACTGCGAGCGCTGCAGTTTCAGGAGGAAGGGAAGGGCTCAGGGCTCTGGCACCAGGGCAAGGAGTTCTCAGGGTGGCAGCCATCACAGGAGAGACAGAACTCCTCAGCAAACTTTCTAATTGCTGTTGAGTGTGCTGTTCACGGTATGAACTAACCCTGTTGGCCAGCTTGGGTCAAGTGCCCGGGTCTTGCTCCTCCTCATCCCTGCACCTGGCGACTCAAAAACACCGAGACCTTGAAACCCACACACCATAGGTGGCTATAAAAGTAAATATTTTCACAAATTCAGACACTAGAGTCTTCTAAAAGTGCAATTTTCCCAAGCATTAGAAGAGAAATCAGTCCTGTGTCGCTCAAACCAGGACAGTACTTCAAGGAGGAATCTTAGAAAAATCAAACAAATGGTAACAGGTGGGTTTAACTCTACCGTAGGTGAATGCAGAAGACTCTAGGTAGAATAGGTACATTACCTAAGTATAAATAAACTCTTTTTTTTTAGGCTATCGGAACTGTTTTTGTCTAGAGAGTTATATATTCATGTGTGTATTTAAAAATTTAAGAGTGACCTCGCTTTGGTTGCTTTGTCTTTGGGCTCATCTGACACGACCACATTAGCAGCCAACATTTGAGGATGAGGCTTGGTGACTCAGTATTTAATATCTAACCTGCTGCCTTTTCTCAAACACCACGATCAGGGACTGTGTCTGGCAGCACGTCTTTACTGAGGCTTTTTCTGTTTCAATTTACAGTGGGCCATACCATTCCAGGGAACAGAGTACGGACAGTGGCTTGGGATTAGGATGCTACAGTATACCGACGACCCCTGAAGACTTCCTCAGCAACGTAGATGAGATGGATACAGGTAGAGTACTTTCATTTAGCTTGAAGTATAATCATACTAATAACTTTGTGTTATGACCAGTAATGTTTTATAGTTGCATAACTGAACAATAATCTCTTGCTTTCCTGTGCAAGAGAACAGACCGAGACTAGGGGGGGGAAATGCCTAAGAGGTACTTAGTGCCTAGAAGGTTCTCAGCTTTAACTTAGGTCCAGATTCTACCCTTTTATCTTAGACTGATATTCAACAAAATAAGTAAAAGATGGAAAAATTGAGCCTTAATTTGTGTTTTCATACCATAATCCAAGGTAGGAAGAGTAAAAATCTGGTCTTGGCTTGCATTCTTGGTACAAATCACTGTGTTCTCTAACTCTGGGAAATGAGTCTCATTAATAAGTCTCTTACAATGGCAAAGTTGGATTTGCCTTCAAACAGAATGTATTTAGCTAGTTCAAGTTTTGGTACATATTTATTTTTACATCAGCGTCCTCATGGTATTTAAAATGCTGAAATAAATTACTAGGAAATCAACAAGATTTTTTCCAGATATTGAAATTCTTGGCTCTTCCTCACCTAAGATTCCTTTTGAAGTCATCAGAAGTCGCAAAGAGTGAAAGGTTTCTCCATTAAAGATTTTCATGCTTCTTGTTATTAATTCATGAAAAAAAAGTATTATAATATTGCAGAGCTGAAGTGCTGTAAATTTTTTTTCAATTTTCACTTTCCAAATGTCACTTTGTTCAATTCTGCCCCCTGGGCAGCATTGAGAGCTGCCTGTGCAGCTTCGAGCAACCGCGCTTCCCAGGGGCAGGACGGAGGCTGATTACTTTGAGCACTGCTGGAAAGGGCCTTTTGTGCTTTTGAGAGCAAAGGAAGGATAGGAAATTAACTCTTACAAGAATATGCATCTGCAAGCACGCCTGGTTTAGAGGTACCGGTTGTAGAGGATAGGAGTGTGCACAAGTGCTAATGGGAAAGGGGCAGGCTAATTTTTATATCAATTGTGTTGTTTTAAATTACCCGCCAGAAGAGTTTGGTATTTCAAAAGTTCTTCTTCCCTTTTCCTAGGAGAAACCATAGCACAGACAACAATGAACATAAATCCACAACAAACACGTTTCCCTGATTTCCTCGACTGTCTTCCAGGAACAAATGTTGATCTTGGGACTCTGGAGTCGGAAGACTTGATCCCAATTCTCAACGATGTGGAGTCAGTACTCAACAAAAACGAGCCCTTCCTTACCTGGCTGTAATCATTCAATGCTGGTTTGGCCTACAATGCAATTCAACGTTTATTTTTCCTCTTGAGATAGAAGTAGAATATCTGAAAATCCTCAAGAGATACACTTACTGCCTTAATGACTTTTGTTACATCATCTTTATGGTCAGTTTAATCTCTGCCTGGATTTGATTGACTCTAACTTAAATATAAAATACATACATATATATATATTAAAAAAAATATGCATATATATTTCTTCCTCTTTGAAAAAAAGCACACTACTTTATACATCAGTATACTTCTTTACCTTTTCAGACCAGGCATAAATGTTTCACTTTAGGGACAGAAAGGTGGGTGGTGTTTGTGCGTGTCCCTGGCTGGTCTCCTGGGTGTTGATTAACATCACAAACCCTTTATGAATCACAAAATCTAACTACTAGCGAGGTCCAAACATGGCACAGCATCACACCACAAGAGCAGCTTTATTAGTATGGTTGTGACAGTAGTATCAGAATCCTTTTTTATCAACTTACTTAAGCTTTAAAAATCTTTTTTTCATTCTTAGTAAAACTGTGCGATATGGAATATAGATTAAATCTGATCCATATCAGCCATAATAATTCTCGTTATATATTTGTAAAGGCACAAACAGTACTATTGCCATTTCTTTTTTCAGTATATTACTGTATAGTTTTCAGAAAATCAATACTTCCAATCTGAAAGTACCAGAATTGTTTAGCAACATTTTTACACTACAATATTGTTGCAAAATAAACCAGACTGGTACTGACTGCTGCCTTTTAAAAATAAAGCAATGTATTATAAACAAGCATTTTTTTAAAAGATCTTAGATTTTGATGTTTATTATATTAAGCACTACAATTTTGTAACTTAACACATGAACAAACAACTTTTTATATATGTAAAATCTGTGGCAAATACCTTAAATGCAAAAACATGCTTTTAAAATCAGGTCTGAAGAACGTGGCGCTACTTGTTAATGTCATGTGTAGTGGGAAGAAGCCCCTCGCTCGTACTGTTTTCAGTAATGTTTTTAACTGACAGCGTCAAAATACATGTAGTTGTATACATGAGAACAGATGGTGACTTTGCCAGGGCAGTGCTGAGGCGGCACTGTAACTTGTCTGGTGAAGCTGCTCAGTCCTTGAGTCTCTCGCGTGTCGCAGGGGCGTAGAGGACGCGGGGCGCCTTCTGTGCGTTGCTGCCTGTTGCGCATCCTGCAGACGCTTCTTTACCGCAGGTTTGGGACTGAGAAGGCATCAAGGACGTTAAGCTTGCAGTTCCCCTGAAATGCAAATGAAGTCCTAAAATTCTTAAATATTTTGAAATTATATTATTTATAATCTATGAATTTAAGCTTTTTATACTGAAAAATACGTCTTTTTATGAAAGGCATTAAGACTTTTCTCTAAGCTTAACCCAGGCTATGCAGAGAGAGGCGGAGATGTAGCACTCAGTGTTAATGCGTGTTTGCCGGGTCTAATGACACTTAACCAGGTCCTACCGGTGCACCAGGATATCGATCACTACAGACTTTGTCCGTCTGGTTGGGTGAAGGCAGGTGAAAAGGTCAGAGATGAGGTGATGGGAATATGGAGTAGGTTTGGAGGACGCATGATCACGTATCAAACGTGGGTCCTTGCCGGGAGGGGTGGCTGCAGGTGGGGGTACACGGAGAACGAACTGCCAGCGTTCAGTAAAAAGGCGATAGGAGAACCTGATACAATAAACAGCCTCGTCAGTGATGAACTGCTGGTGTACGTGGTACCAGAATATGGAAAATTAAAAGCACACCCCTGAAATTTTGAAAAAAAAGAGATGGAAGGCAAAGACCTACAGCCAGGAAGTTGTGTTACATAGGGAAAAGTAGCTCTTTTTATGTTTGTTTGTGGGTTTTTTTTAATAGAAAATGAGATGTGACAGCAGAGTTGCGTCTGCGCACAACTGAATTACTGAATGGGCATTGTGTTCCTTTTATTCTTTTGGGGTTTTCTTTTTCGTTGGTGTTTTTAATTATTTTTGCTAGTGCTAACTGTTGAGATAGCAGAAAATTTTTTTTCAACAAACAGGGGACTGGGCAGGGCTGACCAGCATTCCTGTTATTATGGTTAATCTCTCTGTTTTAAGGATTCCTTCAGGTTGTCAGCCTAAATGAAAAATAGGTGGTCCTAAGGCTTTGTTCTTTAGTGACACGGCTGACTGGTAAAAGAATTGGAGAATTTTGGCATCCGGCTGTGATGCCAGGTTGTAAGTCCAGCTCGTCAGTACTGCGGGATCGGCCTAACGAACCGAGAGCCGTCGGTGCTGAAACAACTCACGGCAGCTGCGGGTCTGAGCTCCCGTGTGATTCGGTTGATAGTGCTCTTCATAGGTTATGTTTAGAAAATGCAGTTTGTTCATTTGCTAGTAAGTCCGTACTATTGTGAATTTAAGTTTTGTCATAATAAAGGATATTCCAAGCAGATCGGGGTCTCAGCGGGTGTGAATTAGCTGACCTGTGCTGACTTCTGTTGGGCTGCACTGATTTTTGTCGGCTCAAGGCCGTACTTCTTACAGCAAACACCGATGCAGTTTTCTAGTGAAGTCACATAGCGTGTTCGTCAGAACTGGGAAGCTACGAACTTGGTTCCTCTTTTGTCGGTGTTTCAGGTGGCTGAGTGTCTGGGCAAAAGACCTTAAAGGGGGAAAACAACCAGGAACTATGTTTCTGTATTGTTTCCATAGTAAACCAGCAGCAGATTGGGAACAGGAGGGTGCTATGTGAAATGTTACTTCCAGTGCAAAACCACTGCCAAAACCTGAGGTCAGATCTTTGCTCGGTCGTGAACTAAACCATGGTTAAGTGATTCTTTACACTGTGAGCTTTTCATTTCGTAATGGAGAGGATGTATCAGAGAAAGTGCAGCAACAATAGAATCTATTTTTTAAAGTTCTCTTTCTCAAAGTTTCTGACTTTAAATAGGCTTATGGCAGAACTTTCAAGTATTCAGTTCTTCTGAAAGTAAATTTACTGCTGACAATATTTCCCTGTGCTGTTTCAGGTTTCGAACATTTACTTTACTGAATGTTCACTGTCTGCTCGTAGTATAAATACACTAAACGTGCCAGCGGGACAGTTTTACTGTTGCCCACCACGGAGGGGGGCACGCATCAGTCTTGGTGATACAGAAGCGGTGGGACGTTGTTAATTACAGTTTGTATTCTGGTAATACTGTTTGAATGTAACCTGGGGAGGGATCGTGTTTGAGTTTTTGAGAACAAATGCTGTTTGGGGAAGGGAAGGATTAAAATGTCTATTTTAAATACAGAAAAATCTGGGTTTTCAAATAAACTTGTTTGCTAATATGCTACATCCGTGCACATGCTAGTACTTTAACTTCTTTATTTACTTCTTTATTTACTTTTTCATTTTGTTACATGACATGTGTGAGCATTTGTTTTCGATTTCGAATACCTTGCAACAGATTGTATGTATCAAAAGCAATCAGATCAAACTGTTGTATCCGGGGGTTGGTTCTGTTTTGTTTTTTATTTCTTTGATCTTGTACATGAAAAACAAATACAAATGAGCTTAAAGATTTTGAATGCATATTGGTTTATTAAATTGTTTCTTTTTTTCTTTGGAGGATTTTAGCACGCACTTCCCAGGGAACTGTGTAATGCTGCTTGGAGTAAGGGTACAGACACTATTCTGTGCAAAGGCGTACATTTTGAACATGGATGGTTAGCGCTTAGCAAACGAAAGGGGTTATTTTACCATTATGTTCCAGTTTATTAGTAGTTGTTAGGGCCGTTAGTGATGGTTACAGTTTTACTCATAACACTTACACCATACTCCCCAGTGCCACCATTACATGTTTCTGTTAGTGGCACCTTGCAATTCCTACTTCACTAACACAAATGTTGTGTTATGATTTGTTTAATACAGTTATCTCTAAGCAGAAGAGTTAGCACCAAGTCAATTTGCTGTTAAGTTCTCTTTTGGGGACTTAAATAGTGCACTTTTTTCACTCTGATCACTTCTTCAAGAAGTTTCTTAAATTCAGAGAATTTAAGAATTCTGTCGTCTTTCCTAGGGACAAGGCATGAAACGTAAAGGCACCCTGGGCTCGTGTTTGAGTTCTGGGCTTTGCTGTCACAGCACATAAAGTGGGTGATTTCAGATCCAACGCAACTGTTACTGTTAGTTAATTCTAATACTCTTCCTTGAATCATTCCCTTATGTAATTTTTTCTAATTAATTGTTAGAATGCTTCTAACAATACCTTGCGTTTATATAAAAAAAGCTCTGGAACCTCCACCAAACCGAAATGCACATTAGCATCTGAGCCTGTGTTGAGAAATGTGTTTGTTAATTCACGGCGTATTTACTCAGGAATATTGGTCAGGTGTCTTTGGCAGAAACACTGAGTGTGTGTTTGTTTGTAAAGGTCTCCGTTTGTTCCTAAAGATGCCAGCTTACATCTGGGAAGGTATCGCTCCCTCCAGGCCGGTCGGCAGTGCTCCGTGCAGGCGCTCGCTGCCCTGTGCGGGTACCGGAGAGCTGTAATAAAACGGTTCCTCGGGGAAGATTTGTGATTAGATTGTGATGTGCCGAAACCCCACCGTTTCCAAAGCGGTACGTCGAGACTCTGCCTTTCCCAGACAGCGGGGCAACGTGGCGGTCCCGCTCATGGGCCTTCTCACTTCCCACACCTGGGAAGGAGCCCGGTGCTGGCGTTTTCCGGGGGAGCGGTGTGCCCCAGCAGTGCTGGGACTCTCGCCTCTCCCACCGCTTTCCATAACGTTCCGTCATGAGGGTATCCCCACAATGTTCTTCTCAGTGTAGTACTGCAGTTAAAATCTTTCTTACGCTTTTTTCCTACCTGGCCCTCAAAGCTTATTCTTCCCTGTGGCATCCACAGCACTGTGTCCCTGTCACGGTTTAAGCCCAGCCGGCAACTGGGACCAGGCGGCTGCTGGCTTACTCCTCCTGCCCCCCGGGAGGGTGGGGAGACGAGGGAGAGGAGGAGGGGAAGGGGGAAAAAGGCTGGTGGGTTGAGATGAAGACAGGTTAATAGAACAATAACTGAAAAGGAAAATAATAATGATGGTGAAAGAATATACAACGCACATGAAGAGAGCTCCAACTGTATATAGTCCAGCCCTGCAGGGGCACCAGTTTCGTCAGGCTGAAGTTGAAGTGCGTGGGCTCAAAATCACCCCCCCACACTCCACATGTTTTAATCTGCGTTGTTAAATAACTTCTGTGTTTGTTTTTAGGTAAACTCCCAGCGGAAGCGATGCCGCGCAGCGTCAGAACTGCCATGCTGTCAGCACCGTGGCCAACCGCTCTCTGGGCAGTCAGTTTTTGGGGGTGAATAATGGAGCATCAGATAACGTGTGCATCTCTGGGATTTTACAAACTATACTAATGTTTTTCCTTTAGGCCACGAGGGTTTCTACATCTGTGTAACCGTTGACATTTGTGCACACTAAGGCTGCGTGTGGTGTCCAAGCTGGCCAGGACTCGCGTGGTCTGTTATAGTGCTCAGTTCTCCCGCTTCATGGTCCCTCTCCTGCCATCATCTGTCTGTCCCTGCCCAGCACTGTCCTCTCTGTACCCATGACTTCTCTCCCAGGACTACCACTGGCCGATTAGGTCTTTCTCTGTTACAGCAATCCGTGATCAGTCCCTCTCCTTGGTTTTGCTGGACACTTTGCTCAGTAAAAACACAGAGAGGAACCTCCATCTACTGCAGAACTGACGCTGGAGATAAGTGTGACTCCCTTGAAACTACGTGCTGGGGAGAGCCTCAGATGTTAACCATAACTGAATAATTCAGCAGCGCTGTTGTTGGCACTTTAAAATGCTAGACTGGCTGCGCTGCTGGTTGCAGTTCATTTATGCGTGTTCAACACAGCCTGAGGCCGCAGTGCAGATGCAGCCTAGCTCTCGAGATGGAAGGTGCGCGCCTTCTCTCGGTGTCTGCTATGTATGTGTTAGTGATGTTAGAAAACCAGCATGTCATTGGGCATCTTCGAAGCATTGACTCACGACTCGTGGTTTTAGGTATCATGGCTTCCTGTCTGTTATTTCTTACCCCAAGTCTCCCACAAAGATTTATTAATATATCAAAATTGTATGCTATGCAGCTACCCGTCCCTTTGTTGAATGCTGATGGGAAACATTCCGTGTTCCCAAAGGCTTCATATAAATAAAGCAAGACAAATGTGAGATGAGGCGCAGGACAGCTGCTAACCACAGATGAAAGAATAGACGGGAGATGGTTGCATCCGTCCGTGGGTGGTGATATAAAGGGAACTCTCAAATTCCCGAGCAATGCAGTGGAACAGGTGGGAGAGACAGCTGTTTAAGGAGGGTTTTTTTTGTAATTTCTTTTATCATCTCATACAATGTATCACTGAGGCCGCTTTGCTTTTATTAATGTAACTCTTACTACCTAAATCTAGCTATTTAACATTTTTGCATATTGCTCACAAGCTTTTAGCGCTTGTGAATATTTTAAGTTCTTCAGATACCTCTTGTGTAGGTACAGACTACATGAAATACATTTTCTGAAAGCACAGGCCACAGAATTGTTATTTTGGGAGGAAAATTTGAGGGAAAAGGTGTGGCAGACACGTTGATGATCTAGAAGCCTTGAGACATCCAGTCTGGCTGGTTTGTGAAAATTTGTTTTAGGAGTTTCTTAAGGGGCATATCAGTTGATCTGAATCCCCCAAAGTTCTCCCATCCCTCTTATTTCCTCCTTGATTTCTTTGGGAAAGAGTTTTTTCTTTTTAAGTTTTAAAAGACTGGTTCTTTCAAAAAAATATTTTTGCCTTTCAACTCTCTTTTGCCTTTCGTATCTCTTTCATAGTACTGTGGCAATCATAGCTACATTGAACTTCTGCAAAAAGAAGAATGAATAGCTTTTGCGCTCGTGTGTAGACTGGAAGCTTTAGGAAGAGGAGTCACGAGCTACTCAACTCCGCTGAATCGAAGTTGTAACCTGTGTTGAAGTCACAAGTCCAGTGTTCAGCTTCTGTAAAGCTGTGGGAGAAGCTCGTGGGAGGAGAAGATGAATAGTGAGCTGTGAAAGAACATCAGTCATGACGAAAGAGTGAAAATTTTTTGTTTTTTCAGAGGGGAGGACTGAAGCGTGGTAGGAGTCTCCAAACAGGCAGGAGTTCGCTGTGAAGAGGAAGACTTTTCCTTAAGTCCCCCAGGAAGGGAACAGCCTTGTACCGGGGGGTGCGTGAGTATATATTAAGATCTTCCTAACTTTGAGAACAGTTAGCCCTGTTACAAAATGCTAAAAAGATATTGGATCTCTGAACTTAGAGATTTTTAAGAACAGGTTACACAGATGTCTTTCAAATTATTGTTGTCTGCACTGCCTTTGGGTGGGCTCCAGAGACACCTCCCAGACCTGTTTGTCTGTGACTCTAAGTCACTGCATCCCCTTTGTTAGAGAAGAGATCACAGTTGGTTCGTTAGTGCCATGAACAGCGGGTTAAAAGCCCTTTTACTTCACAAGTAGAAACAGGTTTGGTTACTTAGTGTGACTATTTCTACATTGTTAAATTACGCAGGCTGCGCAGCTTCTGTACAAGAGAGATTCAAGACAAGGATTAGAGGTATGGGACACGTTTCAGCATGTAAATAGAAAATTGAGAGAGAAATTGAGAGAAAATTGAGTTTTCTCATCAGATAGCTGGATTGAAATAGGGTATGTCCCTCTTCTTTCCATGAGTACCAATTTTGTATTGTATCAGAGATGAGGTTACTTGAGGTTCTAGAAATGAGGTTTCGTTTACCACTTGTTTGGAGCCCGTGTTTGAAGATGGTGTTCCGTACGAGAAATCAGCTTGCTCTCAACCAGACAAGACCTGTGGGATTCACAGCAGTGACGGATCAGGTTGTGGCTCATCCTTGTCTCTGTAGACAGTGAACTTTGCCGTTAGAATCAATGGTTAGGGCGGTGTGCCTGCACCTGCAACACTGCTGCTCTGTCCCTCCCGTCTCAGAATGGGGGGGGGGGGGGGGGGGGNCAATTTCTGTATGAGGAGTGGCTAAATACGTTAATGCTCTTCAGGCTAAAAAAAGAGACAAGTGAGAGGAGATACGAGAGAACCGATGAAATTAGGTGTCACGGGGAAGAGGGGACGGGACTGGCCGTGTACTCTTTCTTGCGGGCAAGAAGTAGGGGGCATCGAGCAAAAGGAGCGGGTGGCAGTGTCAGGACAGAGGAGGTTCTTCCCACAACACGAGGTGAGACTATGGAAGGTACATCGTGATCCAAGAAACAACTGGACAGCTTCGTGGAGAAGGAATCCCTCAAGAAGAGTTAAACGCAGAGATGGAACCTTTGTCGCAGGAGGTCCCTGGAGTACTGAGAAGTGTAGACTGGGAAAGTCTCTACAAGCCTCCTGTATTCTTCTACTTTCTGTGTTAGGTTTCATCTTCTACAGCCGTATTGTGCAGTTACGTTCCCTCTGGTGAGAGTGACTGGAGGAAAATCGATTACGGCTGAGTGAAGAAGCCAGATCTCTATCATGCCGAGAAATGGCTGTGAATTGGCCTTTCTCGCGGAATTCATGCTGTGAAGCAGGGCGTCGTGGTGTCCAGCATGACTCATAACGCCTCAGATGAAGGATCCACAGCACTCTCTGCTTTTGCGTGTTACTTTGACCCACCACTTACCTGCAGAGCCGTGCTGCTGAATGCACCCGTCTGTCAGGCACAGTCAAGAAGAGAGACCCCCACCGTGAGAGCCACCAGTCTCTCTTGTAACAGACTGTCTCTCTACACACCATTTTAATCATAGCAGGTCTGGAAGAGAAAAGTCCTCACTTTTCCACATAACATAAACACATACTCAAAAAAGTTAGACTTGTCATATTTCTGTCTGATTAACCTCAAACGAAAATATTCACAACTACATTACAACTGAGCTTGTACCAGCAGCATTTGGTGATCCCGAGTTGGAAAGCTGACTCAGGAGAGAAAATATTTTGCCTGAGAATACCCCTTTTTTAAATGGAATCTGTTTTACAAAAATAAATGTGAATGTGAGAGTTGAATTTCACTTATTTTATTCCATGATGTGGGGCTTCAGGAAGACTAGAAAGGGAGTCAGGGCTTCATAACATTAGTGGGGGGAAGTGCCCTTCATTCTCATCTTCTGAGCCAGAGACGATGCGTCCGACGGCTGTTTTGTGGAGCGGTTGCAAAAGGGAGCCTCCCAAAATAAGGGAATATTCGTATTCTTTAGACAGTTCCATCTCCCTGGAAGAATAAAAACATGGAGGTAATTTAGTGGCTGCTATTCCTGGGCTTTTCAAAGGTTTTTATTATTTCCCAGTGGCTATGGGAATCTGTCAGATAAACACCATAAATGGGGGCTGAGATCGTATTTCCAGCCCCTGGCAACACTGCGGGGCTTCAGCTGTACATTAGAAAACAGTCGTGGTGCTGGATGAGGGCTAGTTTAGTTTTTCAGACTGTCGGCTACTCAGGTGTATACATAACTCTCACCAGTACACAAAGTAATGAAAGAAAACCATCGGTTGCTCACCCCACAGCATCCGCAACATTTGCAGTCCCCGCAGATCGTTCCGAAGAGGCCGTTCACCACCTGGATGATGCAGAGCACTGCCTGGATCCCGCTCATGACGAGCAGCAAGGAGAAGAGGGTCAGGTTCCACGGGACAATGTTTTCGGGTGACCGGCACAGGTTCCACAGTGTGTGGTTACCGAGGTAATTCCTGGGGGGGAATAAAACAGTTATGAAGACAGCGCCGTTGGCTCGTGGGGAGGGGGGGGCTGTCGCAGCTGACACGTTGTCACTGTTGGCTTCGTGACTGCCAGAAAGAACTCCCGCTCTCGCACTGGTGCTACTTAGCTAGAACGCGATTCCCCTTCAGTTTCTAGATCAATTGAAGCAATTGGTTTGGAAAGCTGAGGCTCCAGAAGGAACAGTCGGAGGTGAGCGTGTGTCTGATACAACTGAACAGTTTCTGCCATTTTGGGAGGAAGCGACTTTTGCCAAGTGTGTGCCAAACGATGTCTTCTGGCGAAGGCGTTTCTGTTACTGCTGGTGTGGTTCTCTGCCGGTGAAGTGGTGCTGACAGTGGACGGTGCCTCATACACCCACCGCGTGCACCCCCCGGCATCCCGGGGTCCCTGTGGGACTGTGGCACCTTCTGTGCCCCCTCCTTGGCACACACCATGGGGGACACGCATGGGTGCGGGTGTCTATACCTGAATATTTGTCCTAATTTACTGCATTACGTTGTAATAAAGCCAGAACAAGCGAATTATGAAAACAGTGTGATAAAAGATGAATAAACTCAGTTTTCCTAACAAAACAAGCAAATAATGTGTAACACGCAACATGCTACCTCTTTTTTTCTTTTTAACCTGAACTACAATTTTGCAGTGTATTATGCAAGAGGCGCCGCTCAGTGATGCTGGCTGAGGAAGACCGCGTTAGAGTTCCCCAGGGGACGAGGGGTTTGCTGCGCCCCCATCGGTCTCTCCTGCTCTCCTGGGGAACGCGTCACAGCCTCCTTCCAGCGGCGCTTTGCTGGCTCCGGCCCCGAGCGACTGCATTGCTGCGGTTCTGCCCTTCGCCCCACCTCTCTGAAAGGGTGAGTACGCACGGCAGCAACACGGTGGAGTTGCGGAGTGTGGGGAACAGACAACTTACAAATTCCATAACCAAGATAAAAAGACACATAGATACTAATTATTTGAATACCATCAAATTTCAATATAAGGTGTCACTGCTATTCATCTGGGTGGAATTATCCCCGCACGCTGCTTATCACAACCTAGAAGGCCGTGCATTTCTCTTTATCGGCTCCTTTGAAACTCGCTAGTTTTGATTGTGCTTGCTTGTCTTTACACCCGTGCTCTTAAACCTTATTAAGTATTGCTGCGCGTTGCTGGTTTTTCTAAGAGATTCTGTGTTTTAGACAAACAGTATAATTCCCATTTTTAGGCAATGGATTTGGAAGTTAAATCACATCACAAACTTTAAACATGTATAATTTTTTTTCTGATTGTCTTGTCTTACCCATCCTGGAAAGGATAGGTCCACTCTGTTCCAGTGTCACATTTGGGGCCTTTGTTTAGGGCTACTGCTGACAAAACAAAGCAGTATCCAGCTCCCATAACTCCAACTGCAGCAAATATTGTAGAAGAAAACATCTGATGAAGAGAAAAATAATGTTATTTTTGTTCTCATTCAAACAATGAAATATACCCTATCCATGTCAATGGACATTCCCTAAATTCACCTCTTCGTGGTCAAAATAGTCAACTCCTGAACAGCTAAAATATATTAGCTTGCAATTATATAATAAATGTATACAGCACACCTGCACTGGTATTTAGGAGCTCTAAAAGAATTTTCCTGAAGACAAAAGGGGTGGACGCTGACACAGTAGGTGGCACTCCTGCCCTTTGGACAGTATTCGTCTGTTAGACTGGTGGTGTTGAAGCTCCTGTGTTTCACTGGGGCGGATGTCTTTCTCAAGAGACTGTGAGCAAGACTGAAGTCTGGGACCACACAAGGCATTAAAAAAAAAAAATCTACAGTGCCTTTACAAGTTGGCTTTGGCATCTCGGTTATCTTTGGACCAAGTAATTATATTTTTTCTTCCTGAGTCTCCCCTTCAGATTTTGTATTTGTATAACTCACCTCCTCACAGGTGCTTGTCATCATTAGCTCTAACAGTGCAATTGCAATGGCTTGGAAAGGGTGTCTCTATTTTTCTGGCTTTCCATTACAGCATTTTCACATATTCTAATATGTAAGTAAATCACGCAAAAACTAATGCCCTGCTTGAATTCTGAAGCAATTGTAGCCGTAAGAGTTTATAGGTAGAGGTAGTTACTGGATCAAAGTGATATAGGTGGAGGAAGAAAAGAAATGCACTTTCAGGTCACAGAATCACAAACTGGTCAGGGTTGGAAGGGCCCTCTGGAGCTCCCCCAGTGCCACCCCCGTGCCAGAGCAGGGTCACACACAGCACGCTGCACAGGACGGCGTCCAGGCGGGTTTGGAATGGCTCCAGAGTGGGAGACTCCCCCACCTCTCTGGGCAGCCTGTGCCGGGGCTCTGCCACCCTCACAGGAAAGAAGTTCCTCCTCATGTTACGGTGGAACTTCCTATGCTCAAGTTTGTGCCCATTACCTCTTGTCCTGTCATTGGGCGCCACTGAAAAAAGACAGTTCCTATCCCCCTGGCACCCTCCCTGTAAGGATTTACAAGCGTTGATAAGATCCCTCCTTCAGTCTTCTTTTCTCTAGACCAAAAAGCCCCAAGTCCCTCAGCCTTTCCTCATCAGAAAGATGCTCCAGTCCCCTCATCATCTTTGTAGCCCTTTGCTGGACCCTCTCCAGCAGTTCTCTGTCCTTCTTGAACTGGGGAGCCCAGAACTGGATGCAATGCTCCAGATAACGGCCTCCTCAGGGCAGAGCAGAGGGGGAGGATGACCTCCCTACACCTGCTGGCCACACTCTTCTTGGTGCACCCCAGGATGCCATTGGCCTTCTTGGCCACCAGGGCACATTGCTGCCTCATGGTCATCCTGTTGTCCCCCAGGACTCCCAGGTCCCCTTCCACAGAGCTTGTCTCCAGCAGGTCAGCCCCTAACCTGTGCTGATGCATGGGGTTATTCCTCCCCAGGGGCAGGACCCTACACTTGCCATTGTTGAACTTCATAAGGTTCCTCTCCGCCTGTCTGTCCAGGTCACGCTGTCTGCGAGCTTTCATTCAGACCTTATCACGAGACTCTTGCCTTGAGTGTTGACATGCATTTTTATGTTGATATATCTGATGGGGCTAACTTAAAACATTACATTTATGTAGTAGACATCATAATAATGGTGGTTCTGCTAACATACAAGACCAAATCCAGTTCTCAGTCATGCTGTGGTAAGGCCACCAGGACTCCCTTAGTACGGTGTACTTAGTACTTGTGAGTGCGTTCGTATTCCCGGTGTCTCAGCCAGCCGCTCTCTTACATGAGTCATCACCAGGTTCGGCTCTGCAGGATGGGGGTGGCTTTGTGGGCACCACCAGGCGCCCACAGTTTAGCTTTCATATGCCAACGGGAGCCCAGGCAGCAGCGCTCACGGCCGGTGGTGGGTCACCCCAGTGGGTCACCCCAGTGGTGCATCACCCCCAGGTAGAGCCGTGCCCCAGTTCCGCTGCCTTGCAGGGCAGAATGGTAATAGTTTGGTAGTCACTGAGTTATATGTGGTCTTCAAAGCTAAACTGAGCTATTTTCACTGCTAGCAGAAAATTGGTAATACAGTGTGGTGAAGAGAAACATGTGGCTCTATGTCCCCCCCCGAAGGTCCACCTCCTTTGTTGGTATTGCACGAAGACGGCATCAAAGACGGGATTTAGGGAAGGCTTCTTGTTAACCTCACAGTCATGGTTCTGCCCCTATTTGTTTCTTCCTCTTTTTCTCAATTGAAAACCTGTTCCTTTATTAAAAAGTGTAATGATCTACTTGAGCCAAACAATTTATTTCAAAAGGACAGACCTTTCTAGTAGAAATACATTTATTTTTTCTCTAGTCTCATTTTTAAACTAAAATGCATGAAATGTTTACTAGTGTCTGAAGGTACCCATTTGAGACTTTTCATTTCTAGTCCGAAAGGAAGCTATAAACTCAAAGTGGGGTCTGGTCTACCGGGCTTTAAGTAGGAGGTTGGATTCGGTGGCCTCCCGAGGTCTCCTCCAACCCGAGATTTCCTATGAACCTGGTGAGATACTCACAGCCCATTGCGATGAGTGGGAATGTAGTGCCCAACTGTCAGAATGATTTTAAAAACTGCCAACAAAAAATGGCTCTGTTATGCTTTGCAAAACGAAGTGCAGATCTTTCAGAAATTAGTTTTAATTGTGAAAGCAACTGTAAGTATCTTGTGATAGCAAAATACAACAAGGCAGTACAGTTGTGGTACCTGTGGCACAACGTCAAAGGCACAATACAGTTTTTACAGCCTGTTATTTCTACCTTCCAGCACTCAGATAAATGGTGAGGCTTTGTGCCCCACTCTCTGGACTCTGTCTTATCTCTCGGTGACTGAGAGCAGAAGATACGTATACTGTATTGGTAACAATTTAGCTTTTACTTTTTTGCCATCTTTCCTCTCACTTACCGCAAACCTCTTTCCACAGCTCTCATTACCACAGCATCCACAGCAATCGTTATTCTTAAGGCCCAAAAATACCAAGGCAGGAAAGATCATCTACCAATAACAGAAATACAGTTTGAATTGGGATTAATTCAAGCTATATTTGATTTTAAATATAACAGTTCTATGTCTTTTTTTTTTCTTATCACTACATTAAGTGACTTATTGCAAAACTGCTGGGTGACTTGTAACTTATTTGTTTATCCAAAAAGAAATTGCAGCGTTGGAGCCTGCATTTGATGCACTGAGGAGATTCAGCAATGCAGAGCCATGGTGTGGGTGGGGGAAGGTGGGAATGTCTGAGTTTATATACTCACCAGTACGCCAGACCCCAAGATCCCACCGAAGTACCAAACCTCATCTGTAATGTGTAGATTGTTTTCAACCACTTTTCCTCCAGGGAAGAACAGCAAGATGTTCGCGAGGGTGCAGAGCACAGCCAGGGGGATGAGCGTGGTTCCCAGGCACTTGGCACAACTGCCCGTGCACATACTTGCTTAAAGAAGCGGCAGACACAACCAAAGGCAGAGGAAAAATCTCTCAGACGTTCTCAGAACTGTTTTATAAGAAGCGGCTTCTGGGTGTACTTCACAAAGTCCAGGTTCTGCTGTGCCTTTAGAGGAGCTGAGCCTGTCGAACGCTCCCCTCAGGGTTGTTGCTGCAGTCTATCAGAAACGCAGAGTGCGGGTTATTTATACGTTCTCGCAGCCGTGATGTCAATTTTCTGAACGTCTGTAAATGAAGTTACGTGCAGTGCAGTCTCTCATTTTACTATGACAACCAATAACCTCTGTTAATATTTTACTAACGAGGTCACGGGTAGACATCCTTATTTCTGGATCATCATTTTTACAACACATGGTCCTTCTTCGCACTACAAAATACTTCTTTGTAAGACCGACATGAAAACACATCATGAATCAGCTGATGTTAGTAACAGCTGTGTGCAATGGAAACATTCCAGTGAATTTTCTTTTCTTTGGGAAAGTTGAGCTAGTCGTTTGTTATTTGGAAGCACTCAGACAAGTTATAGATTTGCAATAGGTAGTGAATTATTCCAGAGGCAGTGCTTTGCAGCTGGTATCTCCGAACAAAGGAAAATGATCAAAAAAACTTTCGGTGGGCTTGCTCCTTAAGTTGTGTCCTTTTGTGTTCTCTAAGGATAATACATTTCCTCAAAGCCCATCTGCACTCAAGCAAAATTTTCACTTAAAATGACGCTGCACAGACTCCTGAGCTCCAGCAGAACCTCACTGGATGGCGCACAACGTTCTGTTCAGGTGAGCACCTCTTTTAAAGCAGGGTCTGCAGCTCTTGAACAGATACTGGACTTGGACTTCGTATTTGGACTTGGTGTATTTTCCTGTAGAACTCGCGTTAGGACGATTTTCGCACCAGTCTTCATTCCTAGCAAATAGTGATAGATGCAATTCCATTGCTGTCCCTCTGTGGACATGAGAATTCCATGTATTTTGAGATGGACAAGTTTCCACTTTGCTCAGAGGGTAAAGCTCAGGACATTTTCATTCAAATTTGGAATAAGCCTTCTTTTAAAGACGTTTGAGGCTTTGTTTTGATCCATATAGTGGATCTCTGGTGCATCTTCAAAGACAGGCAGCCCAGCAACAGCTAAAATTTTACCTTTTACAACCACAAAATCCCATGAAGTACATGATACCGAACTGCCCAGAGCTGCCTTGAACCGTCCAGAACTATGGCTTCAGGTTAAGTGGCAATGCTGAGTAAGCAGGTTTTCACAGCCACACTCCTTATAGAAATGGCACAGCTGAAAGAAACCCAATTCCCTGTTCACTGAGACCAATTCCCTGGTCTGCTTCATCACAAGCCTCGCCAACAACCGTGTGGATACAAGGGAGAGCAGGGACAGGGATGTCCCGAGCCACCACCGAGGCTCAGAAATGAAGTTTGGAACCAGAGCCTGCGCCTGTCAGCTTTAGGCTTCCCTGCAGAAACAGAAGGATATAAAGCAGTTTTACCAGACTGGAGGGCCAGACCTAATGTTTTTAGGCAAATACCCTTTTAAGGTGACAGTAGTAATACTAGAAATCCTATTGGGGTGTATATGCAATTCTTGTGGTTGTGGGGTGCAACTGGAAGGGTTGTCAGCTCATGAGAGGGCTCTCAAACACCTTTTCTCCTGAAGGTACCGATGGGATTGAAAACAGACTGGTGCTGTCTCTGGCAAATTGTGGTTTTGGGGTTCTGCTGTAAAATATGAATCAAACAGAGAAAATTAGTTACAACTAATTTAGGTGCGGGACTGGGTACACTCCTATGGTTTTCAATAGCTAAATGCTGTCTAACTTCAGGCAGAAAGGATCACCGCCTTGCTTTTTGGATTAAAAGATGAAACTATGACACTTATTTTCATGTCAGACTTAAGATTAGATTTTTGAGCTTCATGTTTACCTCCGGGAGCCTGTTCTCAGACTGCAAAAATTATCACAGTATGAGATAATCTTTGCAAGTAAAAAAAAAAAAAAAAAACCAGCTCACTTATTTACTATGCACCCACTTGAGTGGAGCAATTTCTACAAAGAAATCTTAATTTTTCTGAAATGTTCTTCTTTGTATACTAGGAACCAATGGGGAAAAAATGCTAAAGGCTGTCAGGTTCTTTGGTGGGTTAATTGATAATCACATCTTTCTGATATGTCTGTTATTGCTTTAATTAAAACAAGTATTTGCATAGATCAAGGGAAGTAGGAAATGCTCACTGAAAGTTTTTATCATTGAGAATTTATGGAACTCCCAATACCAGTCACTAAAACAGCTTTTAATGGCTCGGGGAGTAAAAATGGTGCTTCATTTACAGAAGGACCACTAAGGAAAAATAATACTGCGATTCAGATGCCTGTGCAATGTATGTCAGCTTCTCTGTTAAGGAGCCCCTCTAGAGTATGTCTCAGAACAAGGCTGCGAGAAAAGATTATGTTGTGAGAAACAAACAAAAAAGTAAACCTGGACTGAGGTCAAATTGTGTAAAAGCAAAGTAACTTATTTGTGCGTGATGGTACTGAATTTTTCAAATGATGCTCATAGGAAAGGGAGGGGATCAAAAGCCGGTAGGGCTGCCCAGCAATGGTGTTGATGTCCCCAAATCACCTCTGGTTGGAGGCGCTGGGTAGATGAGATTTATTCACCAAAATAGTAAGTAGAGTGGAATAAATAAATAAATCTGTCTCACCGTTTACCTTTGTCCAACCTTGTCTGGGTATGAATACTTAAGGAACAGTATTTTTACGTAACTTGTGAATGATTTAAGATGGATGGAAGTAGACATGCTTGGTCTGAAGCATCAGCCTGTCAAGACTGAGTGAAAATGTGGGTAATGGACCTGGATTGTTTGGCGCCTGTTACCAGGCAGCCGCGCTTTACAACGCTGCCATTGCTGTATTTAGCTTCTCTTCCTGTTTTATGCTCTGTAGAAGATTCTGCTTCTGTATTCTGAAAAAACAGCTGAAAAGGTACAGGGCAATCAGTAAATACACTGCTGGTCTTCTTTGGCCTCAATATCTAAGAAAATCACAGTGAAGCTAGTTAGCTGTTACTTAGAAAGTTTATGCTCTGCATGACTTGTCAGCATCTTCTCGAAGGTTAGCAATACTACAATGACGTCACTCGGTGTCACAATTACTGATTCTGTTCTCTGATAACTATGACAGCCATTGCGATGAGGTGGAAGTATCAGTATTGCTCAGAAGATGCAGAACCTGGGCAGGGGGGGGGAACAGGAAAAAAAGACATATCTAAACTAGACATGAGCTTTTGGATGTTACCCCCCTTTTACCTGGTTTGGGATTTTTAATTCTTAACTTACAGAACACCAGCAAAGATCTAAGACATTGAAAAAGCCTGGGAGATGGGACAATGCTTGTAAAAATAGGTGAAGCAGCAGGTGAGGACTACAATAAGTCCTAGAATCACTGGAATTGCAGAATGCTGAAACCTGTGGAAGGTGGTGGGTGTAGTGGAAGGTGTCCCTGCCCAGGGCAGGGGAGTTGGAGCTAGATGACCTTTAAGGTCCCTTCCAACCCAAACCATTCTGTGATTCTGTGATTCTATGATGAATATGAATCAAAACCTGAATGTATCCTCTATAGATCATATTTTGAAATTACCGTGTATGCCACATTTTAGGATAATGCAGTTTTTTGTTTAAAAGGAGAATGTTTCACATTATATATACTTAATCCCATTCAATAAAGGATGGCAAGAAATGATTGTCACCACTGCCAAAATAATCATATGCATTCTTTTGTGTATTAAGAAGATCAGAGGATGGTTCCTTTGTGAGGAGCACTCTGAGGGCCAAGCATGTCTGCAGTGCTGATGTCTGTAGTGCTGAGCGGACTCATGATTCCTGAGAAAATCACACTAGTTTTCTTTGTAAAAATAATTTTATTCAGGTTTTTAGAAAGACAAATTCTGGGTGGCTTCTCGAATTTGCATGTAATGCAGCATGAATGTAGTCTACAGATTCTTGTTGGGAAGAGCAGATCAGGCAGAACAGCCTGGACGGTGACCGTGGTTGTTCCCAGGGTGCTGGAAGATCCCTATCAAGCACAGCGCATTCCGTGCTGTGGACACAGGAGGCTTTAGGAGGCGCCTGTAACTGATGAGTCATTGAACAGTTTCTGGGAGCTGTGCTGTATTTGTTTTTCTTGTTGTGTCATTGTGACTCCTCTCTCAGCCGTTTTGCTAGGAGTAGTGGAGGCTGTGAACAACATAAGCCATTTGGTACACGTTTGGAAAGCACGACCCTTTCCATCCCACGCTGTCCAGCTGCCGGCCGCGTGCTGCTTCGGCCTGTGTCGTGTCTAACCGGGGAGCTGGATCTACCTGTGCTCCTCCTCATGGAACAGACACTGTTGGCAGCATCGCCACCTGTGGTTAGTTGGGCCCCTCAAGGAGAGAGGAGCCTCTGGTCCCACGTGTGTAAAAGCAACATGTGCATGACCACCAAGGAGAGCATTTTGAAAGGTTCATGCTCATAAGTTTAGCATTTCATTCCAAGAAGGACACTATTACACAACAGAAAAGCAGACAGAGAAATAAATGAAGAAGTCATGATGATCTTAAAGGTCCTTCCAAGCTCAACAGTTCTATGATTCTAAGTCCTGACTGACAGCACAGTCTCCATGTGGAGTTCAGTAGGATGTCAGTTAGGCCAATATATGCAGTTTTCATGGCTTTCTACGGCCTGATATTGCTTCTGTGGCAAAGATTTAGAACTTGCAAACTCTCCATACCTGGTATGTTAAATAGACTTTTGTGGCATTCCCAATGGGGAGAAAGCATCTGTAATTTGGCTCCCAGTTATAGCATAGTGACTCAGTAACAGGCACAGGGAAAATATTTGCCATAGCTGGAAAGTAAACCTTTCTTCTTTTCCCCTCTGCTTGCCTTTCAGAGTAGAATGTGGCTTTTTTGCAGTTGTGAATCCTGACTTGCAGTAAGAGGAAAAGGCTTAAATTGTATGGCGTCCATCACCCCACCATCCTGATTTACCGAAAGTGGCTCAAAGGCAGATGCTTCTACCAGACTCTTGCCAGGCTTTCAAGCTGAGCTTCCCAACAGTCCAGCTCTTTCCCTCTCTGTCCATTGTCAGTACCACAGAAGACTAGCCGGACTCCTCTGTTCAACTGTATTCTTATTTGTGCATGGCCTTTTTAAACTACTGCCAGCCCTTCTGTGAGGGTTTAAGTTGCACTTGTCAGCATGGTTGGCTTAAGGGGCTGTGGCGTCCAGCCTGAGCTGGAAAACAAAACTCAGATTGACTCAAGTCTTTTTCCAGGGAAAAATTGAGTGACTTGCGCACTCAAAGGCGTTCCTCTCAAAGGCGTTCTTCCCTTCCGTTCTAGCCCACATTTTCCAACGCTGGCCATCTATCTGGGAGGAGCAGCAGTGAACCCATTGTCAAGCATTAGCCACAACTGCTTGTCCTGGAACAAATACTCCATTGTGGGGACTATGAGGGCTGGTAACCGGGGTGGAGCCGGTCCTTGAATGTTGTGTCATCCTGTCCTATTCAACAGCATTTTCCTAGCAATTGTGGAGTCACGGTGGAAGGCGCTCCTTTCTGGCACGCTATGAGAGGGTGTTTCCTCCTCTCCTCACCTCCTAAGTCATACAGAGTCCATGCCGTGCAGAGAAAGGTGAAATGACATATTTTCCTATGGAAAAGTGATAGGAATGGAAGGTCGCTCAGATAGCTTTGGTAATTTTGGAAGGATGTAAGCAGTGATGATCCCTTATCAATTCTTTGCCCAGTTTCTTAAAACAGGCAGGCAATGATCTGCAAACTATGTGGAGGCTGAGAAACTACAGGAACAGATAATTTGATAGATATAAAGGATAAATATAAATACAGCTATGTGCCCTGTGGCTATATATAAACCCACAGGGTGTACGGTAGCTGGTAAATGAAAAAGTTCAATAATCGGAAGCAGTGATCCTGAAACAACCACATGTAGCATAGATGGTAACCTGAAACGTAGAGTCAATTATCCTGGATGCAGCATACACTAGTTAAACATCCTTTTCTTAGTACCTAGGTTAGCCCCATGAGATACCACCAGTACTATCATCACAAGAGGTTCCATTTTTTTGTTGGCATGGTTTTCTTCCTAATCTTGGTAATCAGATTTTGATTTTGTTCACATAGATGAACGTGGCTTAACACATATTTTGATGTATCTATTAATTTTTAATTGTAGATATGCGTGTCTTGATCAGTTCTTGTGTTAATAACTGAACTCATTAGACAGTTATGACCCAAGGTTATGAGTTCTTGTTCTCATGGTTTGTGTAGCTGCTTCCATATTCTAAATGTAGTTTGGATATCTGGAGCTTCATAAGCTTCTATGAGAAGTACTGATCCTGCCTCCAAGTAAGCCAGGGAGGATTTCCTTATGAATTTATGGGTAGGATTGGATTTACAATAGCATAGCTGAAACCAGGTCTGTTCAAGCCTCTGCTGCTGCAAGTAAATTTGTTTGTATGTGTGTTCATAAATCTATATATGGTGACACACTGATCTCAAGCAAGAAATACAGAAGGAAGTTCCTGCATAAAATCCATCTGAATACACTTAATACGGTGTTGTATTTCTTTTTGTGTCGCGCAGTTCCACTGAGGACTGGAGAGGGGCTGGTCAACTGTGGACCAGGTTCCTTTCCTTTGGGGAGAGAACAAAAAAGAATGAGCTGAAAAGTGTCTCCTTTCCTGTTACCCCAATCTTCATTGCAGTGAAGGATGACGTTAGCCCACGCTCTCCTTTGGAGAACACAGGAAAGCCACCGGCTGTGACACCGGTGTGACCAGCCCAGGCCAACAGACAGAGGGGACCGACCCGCTCCTCTTTGCCGGCGATTCAGATGAGCCTCTCCTCCTCTGTGAGACACGTGGGTATGCCACGCGTGTCGGTGAGATGCTGAAAGAGCGGGACTGCCTAAGTGGGGCTGCATATGTGCAAAGTAATAGCCATAATCACACCCATATCCACAGCCTTGACACAGGAGAAATTCATTCCCTTTTCACTTCTCCATCAAACCTGGGGCGCGCTGTGTGGTGAGGCATGTGAATGCAGAGAAGGGGAAAATGGCTAAGGGAAAAAGAGGTGTCCAGGGCTTCCCTGAGACGGTGTCCTCCCCTCCCAGCCCCGGCTACCAGAGTTCCCTGGGCACTGAGGACGGACTGGTGACGTCCAGTCCCCTCATACCTCCTTTGACCTTTGTTCTCTTCCTGACGTCTCTGTCCAGATAAGAGCTCGTGACAGACACAGCCTGGCCGAGGTGGTATTTCAAGTTGCACACTGACATCATTGTGAATACAGAAAAGCCGAGTATGCTAATGAGGAGTACGTAAGAGAAGTGGGCTGGAAGGCACGTTAGAACTAAAACAAGCCTGGATTCACGTCCTGTGTGGGCAGTTCTGTGAACAATAGTCAGGACGTGGATATGATTTCAGCTTCCAAGAAAAAACAAATAAATTAGGTCCTAGACTATCTGCTATAGGTAGATAATTGCCAGATTAGAGTGGGAGATTCCTCTGCCTCTCTTGAGAATGGAAATAGGTCTGGTGAAGAAGCCTAAATTTTAATGTCCTATTCCAAGTAAAGTTTTTATTCCATGACATCACTCTGATGTCTGATAGCCTCGTCCTTTCTTACTAGAGAAAAATATTCGAAGAGAAGTTTTGGTTTCTACTGGTGTCAGACATATGCTTAAGTTACTAACATTTTCATTTAAAGTGAAATTACACAAAGATTTATTTTACTAATTGGACTTTTACAGCTTTACTGTAACAACTTTATACTTCTTTGCTGTTTTACTGTTATGTAGTCATGGCACCACGGGGCCAAAAGTTACTGTCAACCAGTAGCAAAAAGGCATGTGGCCCCTAAGCAATCATCTCTGATGCTTCTCTGATTTGTATTATTTTTAAGTAAGTAAAAATTAGGCAACTATGTGTATGTAATGCCTCTTTTTATTACTGTTCTATTTGTTGAGTCTTGTGATATTTGTTTTTATTCCTTTGCAGACAAGGTCTTTTGTTACGTATTAATCAAAATTGCTTTTTCGTAAACCGCAATGCCTGTAGCAGAAAACAAAGGAACTTCAATACTGCCGCAGGCTGTCTAAGCACCACTGACATACTTCTAATAATTAGCACTGAGAACTAAAATTCCACCAGAGCTATTTTCCAAGATGGGAGAACAAGGGAACTATTTCCTTAGGGTTACCTATTTCTGTGTGGGGATGTATGTACTCTACAGTAGGTTTGCTACCATTTTTTGTCAAGTCCTCGAAATTAAAAAGATCAGAATTATTTACAGAGGTTATGCAGAGTTTACAGTTGCATATTCTTCCTGTCACCACGAGTGCTGAAGTGCCCAACTGTCTATGAGGCACCTTCATTCTCTTGCTGAGTATAATTTAGGTTTTCTTCTTTCTCCTGACCTTACAGAAGTGGGAAAACAGCCAAGAGATGCCTGGGAAAGCATGCCACTTCTTCATGTTTGAGAAACAGATTCATCTGCCTCATGTTTTTACCTGATGCTTTTGTTCTTGCAGTGGACGAACGGGTTCTCCTGCCTTGCGGGGGAAGCACCACTGGATACTTTGGTCTGCTTCCAGTTTCTCTTTCTAGCAGTCAGCGCACCTGACGCTTCACAACAAAATTTCAGTTGTAAGTAACATTTTTACAAGTTCTGTGAAGCTTTGGAAACGCGAGAAATTTAAATTACTGTTGCTTGGGTGAAATCTTGGCTACAACCTGAAGTACATAGCTCCCACCAGTTCAGTGAGGGCAGATTTTAATCTTCGTATTGTTGTTTCTGACAGGTTTTTTATGTCTGGGTTTTTTTTAATTGTCATACTTCTGTGTCTTCTGCAACAACAAACACCTTTAAAATAAGAATTTTTCACACCTTCCTTCTTTGAAGCTGTAAGCACTCAGTACCTTATTATCTGGTCATGTAGTGGCTGAACAATTTTCCGTTTTTTTCTCTCCCACTCTTCTTTCAAGGGGACTTTCAGACTGCCCAGATTTTAGTCGGCCTCTCTGGTGCAGGTACCTGGAAGAACGGTCACAATGCTGCTGTGGCTGCTGCCCTCAGTGCCGCTGGACCTTCAGTGCTGGTGCAGGGGGACATTGCTGCTGTCTTACTGGGATGCAAACATCAAGCATGTGCATGGTCTTAAAGGAAAGGAGGTTCCAGAGAGAAAGCCTGGGCCCTCCTACCCTTTGCTAGATACCAGTGCAATTGAGAGGAATATCCTCCTGTGAATTCATTAACTCGCCTTACCTAGGAACAACGTGTGGCCCAAGTGGCCCAAATGTAAAGCAGGAATAATGCTGCAAATTTATATGGGGTTGCTTTGCTTTTACGCTGGAAGAGAATACCTGTCCCTTTCTCATCTTTCTTTCTAGACTTGGAGGAGGTGGGAGGAAAGGAGAACTAACCCTTAATTTCTGCTGCTTGTCTGTGTTGTGATAAGCAACATTCGCCATGTGCCAGCTCTTCAGCAGCACGTGGGCTCCTCTGGCCGTGAGGAGGCGTGAGCCGCACCTCAGGCAAACCGAGCGTCTCTCCCCAGTTGCACCCCTGCTGCTTGGCTTCGTAGTTGTGTTGTCCCAGGTGAATTGTTCCCATGCTCCACAGAAATGGCTCAGTTGTGGCCCGTTGGGTCTTTTGCTTCTCCCACCCATCTTTCTGTAAGGGATGTGTCTGCCTTAAAGACGTCTTTGCTCTAAAATCCCTTATGTGGAAATGGTTCATGTCTCACAGAGGGAAATAATGGACCCTGGTTTGCAGGAAAGAATTCCTATGGTGTAAAAGATGTTAATCTTCTGTTAGGATATCGATACTTGGAATATCAGTATGGTATGGGTAGGTTCAGTTTTACTTCCAGATCACCTGTCTGAAAGGAAGGCACTTGTCATTATGGACCATCAGTTGCTGGTTGTGTAGGGAGGCAGACTGAAGAAAGACGAGAAGGCTGTCTTTTCTGTGGAAGTGGAACTGGATCATTCCCATTTCCATTTTGGATCAAATTTGAAGGACTGTTATGGTTTTGAATTTGTTCAAAGTTAAGAATTGCCATGGATCATATCTGCCAAACTGAGGCAGTCTCACGTACTTAGACAGGATTCTGTACAGCTTTTGATTGACAATAAGAATGCTATTATGTACTGCATTCATTTTAATCCAGTTGGTGGGAGACTGGGATGCTTAATGCCTCATACTTACCTTACTCATAACTACAAACAAGCTTCCAGCTGGCAAGTCCATTTCCCATGCTGATTTCACTGGTGACATTTGTTAAGAATGGGGTCAGAGTCCATGTTTACACTTCATTTTCTCTTCAGTTGTTTGTTTAACTATCCGCTGCTTGCATTCTGTTCAAAAGAGAGATTTTCATGACTGAATAGCATTTTCTTCCATGCCAAGCTCCTCTGACAGCAAGAATCAAGAAGTTCCAAAGGAAGAAGCCAGTTGGGTTTTTAGCTTTGGGATGCCTATAACTCACAATTGTGACTTCTTTCTTTGTTTTTCCAGAACAAATACAACATTTAATTTTTAGTTATGCATTAAGGACCTAGTACCATACCCCGTGTGTATCCATGGTTCCTGCTGACTTGTGTGGGAAGCCGTGTTGGAGAAGAAATGCAGAGTTGAGTTGTCTTACCAAAAGCTTTTTCATCTACAATTAAGACGGTGCATTATTTTGCCCAACACGTCTCAAATTGCTGGTGGCTTGACCTTGCAGCCTCTGCTCTTCCTGTTGCCAGTGTGAGACTCTTGGAGTGCTCATCCTTGCGGGTAACATGTGACTACGTGTTTGTGGCCTTACCTGCGGTGGATTTACTCCCTAGTCACTGCTGCAGTGGAGAGCAGAATATGAGCAGTTTGCCTTTGCGCTGTAGTTGTTCATTGATTTCTCAGTTAACAGATAAATTAAAAAATGAGGCAGATCATGCAATGGTAAGTCTGATTTCGCACCAGTTCTGTGAAAGTTTGTACTCTTCTTTTTATGAACCAGTTGAAAATCTGTATAAAATCTTGGGTGTTCTGGGAATTGTATGCTCTTTGTTGGCAGCCTCTGCTATCCAAAGAAAAGCCCACAGAGGCGAGGGTGTGATGCGCTACTGCTGTTATCAGACTATTACTACTTTTTTTTAAGCTTGGATTTCTTGGCTAGAGTTTTGGAGGGAGAAGTGGACATGCCCCACACCTTCTCCCAGTGTCTTTGTCCCTTCCGTTCTTCATTTGCTGTTGCAGCTTTGAGAAGTTCACCCTATTCCTCTTTTCAGAGCATTCATATGAGGGGTGGTGCATTTTTCGTATTCCTCTCTCACCCTCCACCAAATCTCCTTGCAATCATGAAATTTGCATTAGGTACAGCAACAAATTGGTTGCTCTGCAAACAGACATCCAGATGGTCTAAGGCATATGAACTGTTTTGTATTACATACTGCTTGTGGCTGGTAATTACTGATTTGTTGTTATCAAATTTGCCAGGCTAGGAGTGGACTTATGCTGCTGGTAACAGCATCCACATTAAACTTCAAATGATCCTTGGCACTGGAAGTCTTGCCTCTGGGTACGCTCTGTCCCTCCTTCTGGCATAGTTCTTGTCATTGTCACTGGGCAGCACCTGTTTAGACAGGGCTCTGTTGCTGAATTGTTCCTAAACAAAAGGATATTCTGGCTGTTCCTTCATTTAGTTACACCTTGTTTTGCAGGCAAAGTTTGTCCCAGCTTGAAACTGAGTTTGCTGTTACTCCCTCACTGAAAGCCCATATGGTTTTCAGGTACAGTATGCTAGTATCCCGCCAAGAGCAGAGTTGGAATATGTTAACTGTTTCACAGATTTGTCTTTTATTATACTCTAAAGTTTCTTTTATTTCCTGAGATTTGACATGGACCGTTTAATTTTGTCAATATAGTTATTGAAAACAGTCATGATATGTTTTTCTGAGATAAATCAATGGTCTGGATTTCAGAAGTTAAAACAACTTTTAAACTTATATTCTAAGTCGGATACTTTTGTTTCAAAACAAGCATGACAAACCTTTATTGCTTTTTTCAGGAACAAGTTATATTCAGTTTTATAGATGGACCTTCACTTGTGTGCTCAAAATCGACGCAAATCGTGAATTCCTTTTCACCACTTCAGTTTAAACTCTACCATGAAGTATAAAAAAATGGTGCAAGACCTGATGCATTTCTTACTGAAGCATACAAGAAGTGAAGAGCAGCTTTATTTTTCTTTTTGTGCTATTGAAATGATACCAACTAAATTTAATGAGAGGAGAAATGGTTTTACCGTAAATAGGTTAATGAATGGAGGTTTTGCAGCAGCCTCTGTTAAATTGGTTTTATTTCCATGGCAACTCTTTCTGCTTCCTGGATAACTTCGTTTCAGTAAACGAAAGACTGAAGTGAGTGGAAGATAGGCCTTTCTGTGTAGTAATAAGTGGACAACTACAATAAATTTCCGTATCATGAACAGATAAATATAGGCACTTAACCTTGTTGTGCAGGGAATGTAATGTTACAGGTTGCTGAGAGCCAAATGTCAGCAAAAATAAATAGGTGATTGGGAGTGAACGCCCGTTGATAGTGCCAGTTCATCCACGCCAAAAGCACATACAGGCTCTCAGCTGTACGAAATATAATGCATCAGGTTTTTGTTTCCTTTCTTTCTGCTGTGAAATTTTGTTGTGTTTACTAGTGTGACTAGAGCCAGGTAACTGTTAATCTATTCAATAAAAATTCCTCTTGCTCCTGTTTCTGCTTCAAATTTGAAGTTGGCTACCATGCAATTAGGAGGCCCAGGGAGAAGTTTACCAGGACACCGTTTATTTCAGAGATATACCAAGTGTGGGTTTAAGGGTTTGTTTTGTTTTTCTGAAGGTATGGAAGTAATCCAGTTTGAATGCAAAATACTATAAAACTGTAGGGACTGCAAGGTCAGGGTTGGTTACAAACTTTTTTTCTTTTTCCAAACAGCAAAATAAAATTCTGATCTTTTTCTCATATGCCTTTCCTCTCAAAACTATAATGTAGCATGTCTTACAATAATTTATGTGCTCAGACTTGATTTGTTAAACTTCTTTTTTTGTAAATGGTTAAAACTGTGGTCAGAGTTGACTCACCTTGAGTAGATTAGTTATCGCTTATGTTAATATTTAATGGTATGGTACCAGGCTGTACCCTGTTACTTTCAGAACACTCCCATATTTTTTCGAGAGATAATGCATCTCCTACCTCAGTACCAGGTATCTGGGATGGAGCGTGCTGTGTGGCCTCAAAGGGCCGGTGATTCTCTCGCATTCGTCTTTGTGTAAGGCTGTGGTGGATCCTGACAGTGCAAATGTTAAGATTCCAAGAGCCTAATTCTGGTCTTGCTCATAGCGATGAGAAAAAAGTTAGAAATCAGTTAGTTGAAAACAATAGACATAAACGAGAAATAATTCTAGCTAGTTATCTGTAAATCATTGTGAGAAATACGCTGACCCTTTTGCACTGGCCAGGGTCAGGGGACTGCAGCAGCCCTTAGATTTCGTGTATTTCACTCTTTGATGCGTGCGTTTTAAGCTGTCTTTTTCTTGCATGTTGCTCTGCCGCCACCACCCCGTGGCGACGGACTGCTCCCGCTGCTTCCCACCCCGCTGGCCTGCCACTGCCCCGACCATCCCCCGGCCGCGCTCCCCCAGCACTGCCCCGGCCATCCCCCGGCCGCGCTCCATCAGCGCTCGTGGCCTTTCCGTGGGGGAGAGACATGAGAAGAGAAATACTGAAGGTGGCACCTCTGTGCTGCCGAGACAGGGATCAGAAAAAACACCCCAATAATTTACAGACTCTTACCCTCTTCGGCAGTTACCTGAGCTTCTTCAGTTTCTCCCCCTTCTCCCTTTGCTATGTGTTTAACGCTTTTGCAGGAGGACAGGAGATGCATTCCCTGTTGAGAGGAGTGCCCTGGATGTCTCCCTGCGCCGCGATGGCTACCAGCCACCGGGCCAGTGCATCGGTGGCCGGTGGCCGGTGGCTGGTGCAGCAGAGCTCGGCCTCCTCGCCAGGACCACCAGCAATGCAGCATGGCAGCCGGCTGGGGTCTGCCTGGCCGCCCACCACCCCCAGAGGAGGAGGCACGGCACCGGCTCACTGGCAGCAACACTCCTTCATCTGTGCAGAGCATCACGGAGCTGATCTGCCTGAAAACTGCCGGTTTGTTCACATTTTCACCACTGGGCCAGTCATCATCCATGTTAGTTCTCCGATCCGGTCCAGGCACGGCCACGGGAACACCGGGACCAATACCAGGGAAGAAGCAGAAATATGGAGCTGCAAGTAGAGAACGGGACTGAATCTCCAGAAACAATTTGCAGTTCGAGCAGTTTAAGTGACGCGTTAAATTGCACCTTGAGACTGTGAAGCCAGCCGCTGCGGTGATGGGCCTCTCCACACAGTCACAGTGGTCAGTAATATTAAAGTTTTATGGGCGGCTATTTTCGTAAGATAACCTTTTCCAATCATATTCACTTTGTCTCTGGGAGTGTGAGATAAAACAAGCCAATGCTGGCTGCAGCTCGTTCTGCACAGGAGGTCTGAATCTGGCCTAATTAACAAGATGCTTCATCGGGAGGATGTTGCTGACCTTGGTGGAATTCAGTTCCTTTAAAATGAGTGTGGATGAGGGGCAGGGGGCTGCAGGGGTGCCGTGCCGTGCTGTGCCGTGCCGTGCCGTGCCGTGCCGTGCCGTGCCGTGCCGTGCCGTGCCGTGCCCACAAGAGGAATCCCTGCATGTGTTCAGTGCAAGTTGTTCCCATTGCTGTTGTGGGAGGTGGTAGTGATGCCCAGCGTTGGCGCTGATGGGGGAAGTGTGTAAACTGTGGTATCCTCAAGATGCTTTTTCTGTCTCTCTGCTGTTCCAGCTGTCTGTGTGTGGTGTGCCTGAGGTAAAAACCCACGAGCAGTCCCTTTTCGATCCTTCCTGCTCAGCAGGGAGGCAGCCACAGAGCAAATGAGGCCGGGGCAGGATTTTCCCTTTGTTTCCGCCAGAGGGATGGCGGTGGGTGTCCAGCGTGGTGGTGGGCTATGCTGGAAGTGGGTGTCCCCAAAATGCTGTCCAGTGCTCCCTGCCCTGGGGAGGTACAGTCTCAAGCCGTGGCTCAGGTAGGCTGTACCCCAGTTTGGGTTCCATAGTCTGACTTGCTTATGGTTAAAATATGTGTCAGCATCGGGTTTAACAAGATTTGTGTGAGATGTGGGTTAGCAGCAGGATACGGCCTTGGAAACTGGCAAAAACTTACTGTGGTGGGGTCTCCCGCCTTGGTTTGCCTAATGTAGAGGTGGCATTGTGTTTTAGCCCTTTTTGAGGTATCTTTCTGTTTCTGTTTTCCCTTTTGGACTACTAGCAGTCTGAGGTGATTTTAGGAACCAAGAATGGACTTACATATCTGGTACTAAGGGTTTCTCTTAATAACTTCAAGTTCAATTTGTGTGGATTTATTTTATTGCTGTATGTTTGTTAACTTGGTGGTAGCTAATCCTTACATTGTTTAGAGCAGCTGGGAATAACTGTTTTCAAATTTAACCAGGTATCTTTCTCTTCTTCTATTTGGGGGTGATTAAAATATTTTTTAAATTGTGAATATATTTTAAAACCTCAGTAAAACCTATAGCTTGGTTGTAGCCAAGCAGGTTCTCTTAGGTCATCACCAGCCTGTGTCATAATACCATGCCAGGCTGTGCTTGGTTGACCTGATGCGGGACTCTCCTCCGGTCCTCTGACTGTCGTTACTGCACGACCTCCTGCGAGTGCTTCAGCTGCTGTCACACCCTTGCCTTTTTGAGTAAAAGTCTTGTATGCTCATGCAATGTAATTATCTATAATAATTCAAAGCTACCTAACCTGCTACATGAAGTGTCATCTTAATACAATGAGGCCTTTATACCTAGATTCATCTCTGTATTCTGCTGCTTTTACTGAGTTGCCAGTCTCTTTAATTTGAGTGTAGAGCTCATGCTGTAAACTTGACAACAGCATTGAAATGTGCTAAGCCATTTTATATGTGCATGTACATGGGATAAGTTTGCCATTTCTCTGGAATTCAAGAGCAGGAGGAGCTCTGGTTGCACAGCTGTTTCTTCTTGTGCAGGCTCAGAGCCACACGTATGCTCACAGGCAGAACCGGGTGCTCCCAGGCACAGCACATCTGCACTTTGACTTTGTCAAAATTCGTGGGTTTTAATGGCATGCTTGTCTTATTTTTTTTATCTGTCTTTAAATGGGAGTCACTGATGTGTGGGGATGTTTTTTTCTTAGTGTTTTAATAGACCATTCTACTTCAGAATGCTGTTTGTCAAAGCATGACAAACTAGTGTAAATGTTAAATCTCCCCACCTTTCTGTGACACAGGCTGCATTCCTTCTTTATAACCAGGTGCAGTTTAAGGACAATGCTGTCAAACTTGGATTTCTAAAACTAGTCCCCTATGATTTCTCTTGAGGCAACAGAGTGAGTGACCTAAATTTCAAGGTGCTGAATATCCCGATATGCTAATTGAAATCTATGGGGTTTGGTATGTGAACTGTGAGCAGCTTCCAGTATGAGCAGCGTTTGGAGTGGTTGTATGTTTTTCAAGAAATACCTGTAGCCCCCAAGCAGAAATCTCTCTCTCGTCCCCACTGCCTCTGCGGGTAGTGATGTTGGTAACGCTTGGTACCTAGTCTGGCTCCACATTCCCACCCTGTTTCTGCACGGTCACTGCGCTGCGCCACTCACGCAAGGGTGTTCCCTTTCCTTCCGAAAGCACTGCCAGTTTCACCTGATGGTGAAGACCCACCTTCCTCAAAGTGAAGGGAGAAGTGACACACAGCCCATCCAGTTCTGGGGAAGCCTGCTGCTCTTCAGGACAAGCTTGGGTGATGACTCTGAAGCTTTAACTTGCCAGGTGACTTTGCGTATCTGCTCTGACGTTGTGGAGGCCATCGAGCCCACAGAGGGATTCCTGTGCTTGTTCAGCCCAGTTACGCTGAGAGCGGTCAGCAGGAACGCACGGGGTTTGGTCTATAGGCTCAGATGGTGAGAAATCTCCTGCCTGTCTTGACAGTCTGTACTCAGTGGTTGTCTTCCCCCTGTTCTGCTTGAAAACAAGAGATCTTTTTAATAATGCTGGTAGACCCTAGAAGCAATACTTCCTTAGTGGTGGTACACTTCGGTGGTATCTGCAGTGATGTGGAGACAGATGTTTTGAGAACTGTTGTTAGTCTTTAAAAAGTAGCAAGTATGGAAGATTAAAGACACAGACTTTTTAAAAAGTGATCTCTGTTTTCTTGACTGTCCAAATCATTATCCCGGACAACATGCATTTCTGTCACAAATACAGCGATCGTTACAATGTAGTAACAATAATGGGGAAAACAAAAAATAGGACAATAGTATGTTTAGTTCTACATGATGTTCTAGGGCATATGATACGAAGGGTTTGCTCTGAAGTTATTTTTTGGTTGCAGTGCTTCTATTCAAAGGGTATAGATATGATCATATGTATAGGCATACTTCCTAAGTATTATGCACAGAAAAGCAAAGTTGCATTCTGAATTTCTTGCTGATTAGATATTTGAGCTTTGCCTAGTTATACTTCCTAATATTCCTCATACTTCCAAAAACTTGTGTAGCTCTGTTTTAGACTGAGGCTGTATAATAAAATGATAGCTGAGTTGCAAAATGTGTGGGAAAAGGGAAGGTTTGTATTCTTGCCGTAGAAGAAGATACTACTCGTGTTGTCTCGGTGGGTAGGTCAGCGTATTCTGCACAACCCCCTGCTAGGCACAGTGTCCTGTAACACCACAATGCTGCTTGCTCCCAAGAGCAAGCACTCCTCCTAATCCAGGCCTTACAGGAAAAAGTTATTAGTCATTCATCCAGTGGCACACCCGTCTATTAAGAAATACTTTTAGAAAGAAGCAGAAGTCCACAGCGTGGCTCACAGAGACTATTTTGAAACACCTGGCTACATGCACACCTACGCCTGTAGCCTTTACTCGAGAAAACTTTTTAATTGCATCAGTGGGAGTTGTGTCCAAGTTGAGCAACGGAGGACAGACGCTTCGGACTAATGGGCTACCTGTTGGGCTAGTGAACTTCCTATTTTTAAAGCAGGAAAATCCATGTACTGAGTAATACTGAAACCAAAACATCCAGAGCAAGTTTGCCAAAACATACATAGCAGCTTTGGAAGCAGGCATAAAACTTTACAAGATTTTTTTTGTAGACTTGGCAAGATAATTTGGGTTAGCTCAGTGGTAAAGGAGGTGTTTGCTTTAATACTCAGCAGGTGCGTGTGTGGCATCCAAAGCACTGGCTGCATAGGTACATGTGCTCTGTGGAGCCAGAGCACAGCTAGCCAGGATGATTTGTGCTGGAAGAGGAATACGAAGTGCTTCACCATGGTCCATGGCCAGACCGGCAAGGGGCCCTCAGAACTGGCACTGATGCCGGGGGGCGTTGGAACACCTCCGCTGGAGCCTTGTGGTGGGGGAAGAGGGCATTCCTCCCACAGGGATGGCTGCCAAGCTGGCTGCTGGAACGCACTGTTGGCCAGGAGGGGGTCATGCCTTGATCCTGTCGAAGGGAAGAATGAGTTTTGGAGGCTGTGGCAAGTCCATGTGCAGAGGCACATTTTAAAAGCGGAATAAGCATTGCTGCTTTCGGAGCACAGCCATAGGAGAAGCTGGGGTGCCCAGTACTTAACAGGTCATTAAAATGCCTCCCCAACACGAAGAACGCCACAGGCCATCCTCAGCCTGAGGACATTTTAAACCACATCTCTTACTCATGTGCAACCCCTTATCAGTAGTCTGCTCTTGCTGGGAGTGCTGCCGCCTTGTCCTATGTGCAGCCTCGAGTAACAGAAGGGCTCGAGAGCCGTGAGGCTGCAGCCCGGGAAGCCGCACGCTGGGGATCGGGACCCTGGCAGCAGTTGTCTGACAAAGCACAAGTTTAGGCACGTGCATATTTGGCAAGATTTACACGGCATCTTACTTCTACTGATGTCCTCTTACGAGCAAGCAGACTTGCAGTCTAGCCTCTTATCCTTTGACAGGTAGTTTACAGATCCTGTGCTGAAGGCACAAGAGGGTTCTTCCTAATTTTATGTGCTCGTCACAAAGAGTTTTGACAGGCACACTGCTGCTGCAGGCAGGCTCTGAGCTTATTTGCCTCTCGGGAATACTAGGCAAAACCAAAGGCCATAATCTGACCCTGAATGCACCAAGTATTAAGTAACCTCCAAGTGCGCTGTGAAAAATGCATATCTGTGACTAATCTGCCATTGAAATCTATTCTGTGTGAAGGCTCAAGATTTCTGCTCATGTAGCAATAATGATAGAATTAGTACTTTCTTACACTGGGTTGGGCAGCAGACGGGGTTACTGCTGCAGAACACTGTGCTAATTTGTAATGCTTCTATCTTATTCTAAACGATTGAGTTGGAGAAGCGGGGAATGCTGCTACCTTGCTGTTGGGAATTTGTGTGTTTGTATTACAAAGAAATACCTTCACTCTGTGCTGGTTTTAATATAAATTTCTAATAATGCCCTTTTTGTTGTTTAAAGCAACTACTCCCTGTAGTTTGTTGGTGTTTGGGAAATACCTCCAAGTGGAGGAGGAATCACAGCTTTGACCCTAAACATCTTGGAGAATTCTAATGTAAAGGTATGGCTTTTATATCCAGTAAGAGATTTGAGAGGCATGTGTTTGTTTTTTTGAGTCTGGCCAGCTCTGAAAGTATGATTCAGACAGAGAAGAATGAATCTGTAAAAATTGCCAGCCATTTACAATTCAAGTTCATCAAAGCCCAGTCAGAAGGCATGACTTCAAGTAAACTGTACAGTGAATAGTTTTCTACTACTAAATAAAATGTGACTTCATTGGAGAGAGGTTCTCAGTATGAAACTGGTTTTGGTTTTATGTTGAAAATACTATGTTTTGCAAGCTACAACATAAACTTCAAAGAAAATCTCCAGTATCATTTAACTGATTTTTATAAACAACTTTATACCGTTTCAGAATTCCTCATAGCTAACTACTGTGCAATGCTGTGAACAATATGATTAAATTAATACCTTACATAAGTTATGTGACCAGTGTCTGGATACACGGTGCTCTTCACGCAGTGACACTGGACGTTTTGGAACGTGGGGTAAATCTCATGCAATTGTACTTTTGTTGTTGCTGCTTTCAGACACAGGTCACAACACAGCTGAGTCTCCACATGCGCTGACTGAGGACATGAAACGCAGCTGCACTGGTGCGTTCTCAACCTGTGCTCACCCTGACAAAAGTTCTGGTGCCTTGAAAAAAAGCCAGACCCTGCACTGAGGAGCGTTCTCAACTAATTTAACATTAAAAAGTATTCTCTCTTCCCTTGTATTTATAGATTAGGTGTGCAAGTACGCGCTGTAGTATGAGGAGGAGCTCTGTTACTGGACATTTTACTCTGCTTCTGCACATATGATGGTCATAAGACTTCCTTCAGAATTATTTAGTTTCAAGTATGTCTGTTAAATAATTTGGCTCAAAAAACTGTTTGTTTTTATAACAGTAGTCCATGTATACAGCTGTACTAAATAAAAAATGAAAGATGGTAGAAAAAGAGCAAATAACAATCGATAAATTGCAGATAGACTTATTAGAAACAGTAAGTCTGCAGATTTAAAATAAACTAAAAAGTATAGGAATGGAAGAGGTGCACTGATGTCGTAACCTAATTTTAAACAAAATACTTTAAGGTGTTCAATTTCAAAAATCATGCCATAATGACTACATGATATTTTCCTCTTGCCTAAGAATAACACTAAAAAATTTTGCTTGGACAGTCAGGGAACAGAAAAAAAACAAGGAAAAACTTGGCTCAAACTTTAAGCCTTGGTCAGCACGATCAGAGAATTGTAAGGACGCAATGGCCCATCCCAGAGTCATTAAAACTTTGTTTGTCTGTCGGTGTCTGTGCCTCTTGACAACTGGTGTCTATCACGGAGGGGCAGCGAATGCAGCGTCAGCAGCATCCTCCCCTCAGGCAGAGGGCAAGGAGAGGACCTACCGCCAGTGAAAGGTACCTGCAGCTCCCTGAGAGCTCTGCTGCTTTCTGTGGGAAAGGTTCTACCCCAGCTGGGAGTTCAGGGTGGTGGGAACCGCACCAACGTGCGGAGCAGAAAGTGGAAGGTGAGCCCAGGGCTGGGTGAAGAGGGCAGTAAAACTCTTCAAACACACCCCACGTGGCTCTGCTTCCCCGCCAGCCAGCCATCAACACCGTCCTTCTATTTAAGGATTCTGTTTCGTTAGTGTGTTTGAAAGGCAGAAGTGAGGTATTGGAGGCTGACGGGGTTTGCGGTCTGGTCCAATTCAGTAAGGTCCACGCTTAGTGAGATCGTGTAGCTACAAGTCATCTGAATGTTTTGTACTATGTCAGCCTTACTGAAGGAAAACTAAGAAAGTCCTATGAGCACAGTGATTACTCATGCACAGGTAGAAATTCACATGTGTTTAAGTACCAGGCTGTGTTAGTCTGTTTTTGTGTACTTTAGATAAGTGTGTTTACTTTAATTTATTGGCAGGATTGTGTTTGAACTTAACCAACTATTAGTTATAAAGTTGAAATGCCTTATTGAGATAGACATTGCACGGCTATAAGAGGACTTTGGCTCCATCTAGTACTTTGTCTTCCATATGAAAACATCTGTCATTTCAAAGCGTCTGTCAGAAACCTGGTGTGTCCGGTTTGTTTCAGATCATGGTTTATACTACCAATTTGGCGTTACTCTCTTTAAATTTTCTCCAGTTCTGTGCTAGTTTGAGGAGTCTAGACTAATCCAGCCCTTTGCTTTAATAAAGCAAGTAATGATTAAGGCTGTATTTTTGTCATTTCCCTGTATGAATATGTCCTCTGGGTCCAGTAGGACAGTTCACAAGACGGGGCGAGTTATGTTTTATAGATATACAGTGGTTTATTTTTAACTGACCCAGAATTTTTGTGTGCTAAACTGGATAATTTTCTGCGTTTCAAGCAGTAAGGAACCAGTTCTGAAAATGTCTTGGTGTTAGAAATGAGACAGTTGACTTCACTGTGGTGGATCCTCAGGGCAATGCCTGCACTTTCACCAAGTGCGACCGCATGGCTCCAGCACAGGACTGGTTCTCGAGGGCTGAGGATTTACGCTACCAGTGAGAACATATTTCCCACTATGACATATGCGAGTATGCGTGAAGACCCTTTGAGAAGGTGATCAGACAGTCCAAACTGTACTATTCTTGCAGGATAGGACAGTTAATTTTCAGGGTTTTTTTTTTTTTAAATACATGTTCCCTGCTCTTGTTGAGCTCTGTCTGACTAAAGGAACTCATTTTTGTTTCACACAAAGCCGCCTTTGTGCAGCAGAACAGGGGTGGAGCTCCAGCCTCTTCTACCTGTGTTCTGGTTCTGGGAAGCAGATGAGATTCCAGGAGAGGACTGATGGACGTGTGTGGTGGCCGCATCCAGGAGGCGAGGTTGTCATGCTTCCACTAGCCCCAGCAGGTCAGCTGGTGAAGTTACATTTGGGGTGCTGGGGCCAGAGCTGAGCCTTTTTTCTTTAAGGCAAGGAAAGATATAAATGTCTTCCATGATGTCAAAGAAACTTAAACCTGACTCCTTTAGCAGTGCAAGGTTCCATCACCCTGACAAATGGGTACCCTGTAACCTGTCTGTAACCAACGGTGATAACTTTTCTTTGCTCTTCACAAACATAAATTACAATGTTGAAGAAGTTCTTTGAGTAGTTTGCAAGATTTGCTTGTAAATTCTAGATCTTCATTTTATTTTGAGACAAGCAGAAATGTGTTATGTTTCTTGGATACTGTTTTATAGCCTTTGCACCAGTTAAGCACCCGCATGGGAACAGGGTTTGCTCTGTTACTGCTTTTTCACAATGGGGAATTTCTTGTCCTCACTCAGTTTCTGTGCTCATCTCTTTGGAAGGATTCTGTTGCTATATATATATTTCCTCCCCTTTCTGTCCTTGTTTGCTCCCCTTTTACATGGCTAATGGGGTAGCCGGAAAACTGTAAGCATAGCAGGTTGTATGGTTCTCTTTTCATCAAATATAATTGGCAGTAGGGTTTATTTTTAAAGATGAAATGCAGCATAAATTAGAGTGTTTAAATATTAAATGTAGCAGAAATTTGATCATTGTTAAAGATCAATAGCAGTATAGGTTTGGCATAGACAGCAAGTTCTTAAACTTTATACTTGGGGCTGGGGGGAAATCCATATTTTGCCTTGGCAAAATATATTCATTCAGAATCCTGAAATATCAAGACTAAGTTACTAATGATAAACTTTAATAGCATCTTATTATGTATGTTACTTAGCAATGTACTGTCCAGGCATTTTTGTTTGCATCAGTGTAATTTTAACTGAATTAGTCGGTCTTATTCTGTGAAGAAATTGTGTCTTTGTAAAGAAAACTACTTCCTGCCAAAAGGAAAATGGTCATATGTATTTGTTAGCTAGCTAATTCCTGTTGATACTTGTAAAAGCTGTCATATCTTGTAGGCCATACAGTTGTTCTTACCTCCCAAATAATTTGCGCACAATTTAAATGAAGATATATATGTAATATATAAACTTTGATGTTTACTAGCCACAAATATGTGCATCTGTATTTGGGAGATGTAACATTGTTTGAGGCAGGTCTGCAATGTTTTTAACTTTACGAGTAGAGTTAAATAGTATTAAATATTTGTTTTGTTTTTTTTTTTAAATAGCTGAAATTGCTTTCACCACTCAACAAATATAATGTAGCTGATGTTATGTAGGGGAGAGCAGCCCACAAGGATGTTTGCCTGTATACCTGCTATCCAGTCGCAGGATACTTCATCACAGCATTATGTCGGCTGCAACATTTATATTGTGTAACTTTGAGAAGGAACAGAAAGTGTCAGCTTTTGATTCTCTATGAAAAATTTAACTTGTGACTTGGCCAAAGAAATTACAGGTGCTACACATCTGAAAGTCACAGTGTAGTATATGATGAAGGGAATTTGAGGCAGTTCATTCAGCAGCTCGCAAGCCAGAGTCTGTGGATGTGTCTACATCCATAGCCTATGGCAGGTAAAAGAGACGGGTGTAGCTATTGAGATTGGAAGACTGAAAGTAACACCTGTGAAGAACCCCTCTGTGCTTATTGGATTGCTAGAATTGTAGCTTCCTCATCAGGTAAGAAAAAATAAATGTTTAAGAGGAGTCCTGCTGCACTGAGGTTGACATGCCGAGGCTCTGGTGCGCACGGTGTTTCTGTGGTGTCGGTCTACCGCGTTCTGCGCTCGCAGCGGTTGTCACATTCGCTGACAACGGATTTTTCTCTCTGTATGTCCAAGCTCCATCAGCAGCTGGGAGAAATAAACGCCTGGATATGCACTGCAGTGATGCCACAAACTGGCTGCAAGTAGCAGGCTTAGAACAGCAGCGCGCAGATACACTGCGGGGCTGGTGTGTTCCTGGTGCTCACGGTGTGGAGCAGATAGGCTGGCCACTCCACTCCCAAATCTTTTGCAGGTGTTGAAATGGCAACATATATATCCCACAGAAATCCTTCAGTAGGGCCATTTGCTTTTCACTGTTTTCCCCTTCCATCTTCAGTTGAACATGTACGTTACTGCTACAAGGCCAAAGTGATAGCGTGTGATGCGAAGTTTGGATGTTTTACCATCAGTTGCTTTATGGTGGCCACATCTGCGTTTTATACAGGTGTTTGCTCTGCATGTGGCTTTGTAGAAAGCATCTAACTCTATAAAAACTGTGAGTGTGACTTTACTTGCTGATTTCTTTTTCCTCCTGATTTTAACAGAGACGTGCAGCTGAAAATGGGCTCCTTCAGAGTTACAAGTGGCCACAGTTAGTCGTGGGCACGTCTGCCTCAATACTCCCCTTTTAACCGTTGGTATCTACTGGTGTGTACACTGAGCATCCTCCAGGGGATGTTCCACAGGCCGCCGCCAACCCTGCCTGCTTCTCGGTACAGTCAGGGTCTCTCTGTGCCCCCTCAGAGGTTACCATCGCAGCCTGGCCGGTCAGATCTGCCTCGCTGCCTGCCGTGCGCCATTGCTGCCAGGTGGCTGTTCTTTCAACAGCACAGTCACATAGAATCAATCTCACCAGTTTCGTTATAAAAGGTATATTATGTTTACGCTTTTTTAGAGTAGGGGAGGTAACCTCTCCCTCTCGGAGCCACTGGAAATGCCTTGCACCAGGGGAAAGTCCACATCGCACTGTCAGCGCTGCCGCAGAGAGTGAGGTGCTCCCGCACCCCTTCAGAGTGATGGGAGAAGCGTTGCAGCCCCACAGATGGTGCAGGTAACATCTGCTTTTGGGCGGCGTACTGGTAGATGGAAGGCTTCACTGATTTTTGCTCTGGTGAGTGTTTCAGGTCTTCAGGTGGGATGTAGAAACCCACAGTCGCGCCAAGCCCTCCTGCTGTGGTCTTTGTGTATTATCACTTAGCCCACTGACCTGTGTTTGAGGGTGTAGTACTTTCTGGTGTTAAAAAAAGAGCCTCTCAATCTCCTAATTGGCAAATACTACAAAAAGTTGCAAAATACCTGTGAAAGCAAATTTCGCATCCAGAACTCTGAAAGTTGTGCTCTCCCAAAGGGAAATCTGGGGGGGAAAGTCCTTTCTAGTGATGGGTACGTGTTTTTATTCTCTTTGGTTACTGCTGTGGAATGTGCTAGTGATAAATAGAAAGTGTGAGTGAGGTATGAGAGGATGGCGAGCCAGAGCTGTATTCCTTCCTCAGACTGCCAGATGGAGTCTATAACCATTTCTGTCACTGGTTTTGCGCTTTCCTTAGATGTCACACATCTTTAGTTTAGTATTGGTAGTCCCTGCCGAGAGAACTAACACAGGCTTGCAAGCAGTTTATTTAATAAAAAAAAAAAAGTAGCCAGTGCAGATATGGTGAAGAGTTGGGTTAAGCTTAGTCTGTTTTTTGTACATCTGCTTAATTCACTACATTAATCCTCTTCCTGTTTCCTTCCCTTTGTGATGCTTTTAAGGGCTGCAGGAACACCCTTTTTCTTCTACAGCTCTTGCTGTGTCATACACGAGCACATGCCTTCCCTGTAGAGTCTAGAGATGTTTTCATTAGAACATAGAGCCTCAAGAACAGAACAATATAGGACATGCAAGCAAATTTCTGCTTCTTCAGCCTCTGTTTCCAGTTAGTGATGAGTGCTTGAGTTTGCTAGCATCAAGATGTCCACATTAAACTTCTGCAAGGAAAAACAATCAGGCCTCTGAAGTTGAATTTAAAATAATTCCCACAAAGGCAGCTTATGTGCAAAACAGCAGTCTTCCTGTGAGGTGTCAGAAAATGTTTTGTGAGATCTGTTGCATTGTATACACTCTACCTCATTGCAGAACTTTACGTATTCTTTTTAAAGGTGCTACTAAGTATGTTGGAGTTTGGGATGAATCCTCAACAAGCCTTAGCTGCATCCTGGCTTTGCTTGAACTCTTCAGAGAGAGGTATAATCTTAGTTTAATGCTTAAAAAGTAAAGAGTTAGGCCAGGAGTTTCCAACCATAGTACAGACACCGCAGCAGAAGTGACCGTGGACAGTGTAACCAGCAGTCCTCAGCATCATTGGCACATAGCAGAGAAGTGGTAGTGCTGCACTGCTGTACTTGCCTGCTGTTCTCGGGCATGTTGGTAAAGGAGTATCTTGCTTGCTTAGTACATAATCTGAAATAAAATAAATTTGCTATGCGGTGGCATGGAAACGCATTCCTGTTGTGATAATTTGTTTATATTAATTGCGTGTTAATCATAGGCTGGATTAATCAGCAACCCGCTTACAAAGTCTGCATATGAAAAGCTGTGTAGTGGTTTTATAATTGTAATGGTTCCACAGGACACATTTTCATTTTCCTTCAGTCTCTCGTATGCCCCTGAGTAGCGCTCAATTAGTAAGCCCTATGACTTCAACTCAGGGCAGAATGAAACTGATCAAAATCTTGTGAGTTGATGGAAAATAACACAAAACATCCCCAAGGTGTTTTGCCTGACAGGCAAGTGCTATTGAGTTGTAGAATCCTACAGCGGTTTGGGTTGGTGACATTAAAGATCACCTAGTTCCACGCCCCTGCCCTGGGCAGGGACACCTCCCCCCAGCCCAGGTTGCTCCAAGCCCCGTCCAACCTGGCCTTGAACACCTCCAGGGATGGGGCAGCCGCAGCTTCTCGGGGCAACCTGCGCCAGGGGCTCACGGCCCTCACAGCCAAGAACTTCTTCCTAACATCTAAATCTCCCCTCTTTCAGTGTAAAACTGTTCCCCCTTGACCTATCGCTACACCCCCTAGATGAATAGTCCCTCCATAGCTTTCTTTTTCTAAGGTCTCCCTGGAGCCTTCTTTTCTCCAATATTGTTGACATGGCTGCAGCTGCCTCAAAGACAGTGCCTGTCCTTTTGGAGGAAAGGATCACCTGACTCAGGTCAGATACAAGGGAGGCGTTGTGATTGGTTTTGGGTTTGAGTTTTGTCCTCACCTTTAGAGGAAACTTCCAGTATTTTTGTTTGTTTCCTTTGTCTTTGTGCTTGTGGAGAGCAAAGAGTGGGACTACTTGTCTGCTGTGAAGATCTGCAAAAGAATAAAGTTGGTTTCCTTCCTTTTTTTAGCTTACCATACAGTAGTGCTCTTCCTGGAAGAGCTCGCTGTTGGAACCAGCACCTGAACCAAACCCAGGACTACCGAGGCTGTTAGGATGTGACTCTGAGAGGACGATGCCTCAGTTCAGTTCCTATTACTGCAGTGAGTGCTGTGCCTGACTCCTGTGCCATCAGCGGCTGTTACTGAGCATTGCCATCTTCTGCAGGAGGCAGGTGGTGCCCGTCAGAGACGGTGTTTCATGAGCTGCTGTAGAAGGCTTGAGAGACAGAAGTCACTGGAGCCAGTGGCCCTTGCGGTGGCACAATAGAGCCTGCCTGGTCAGAGCCTGATTATCGCTAGAGGGAGCTGGTGGAAATCTTGGGGCTCTTTGTCTTCCAAGAGCTTGCAGAAAGTCCTGCGGGCAGGATCGGACCCCTGAGGAGATGGCTGTGCAGTGGAACGCTGCTCTGGAATGAGCATGTGTACTTCTGCAGCATTAGCTTCCATGTCTAGATGCACTGGTGACATGAATACTTTTAGCTGTAATTATAGTTCAAAGGAATATAAAACTCCTAATTCAGGAACTTGGTATTTCCCCACCCTCCGAACCACACTGCAGTTCATTAGAATGGCACCACATATCTGAGTTAGAAGGACCTTGTGAAAGGTGCAGCCACAGTAAAGCATTCTGCACAGTACAGGCACCGTGTCGCAGGCAGGTATTTTGTATAGCTACATAGAATACAGTCTCAGTTGTATTGTTCCAGTATGTTTCCTTAAAAAAAGACTAAGAATTAATTAAAATATAATCTGGGTTAAAAATTATTTTCTTCTGCTTTTTTCCATTAAATGTTGCTCAGATTAAAAGGGATCTTCTGCAGTCTGATTGATTCTTTAACTGTAGTTTTAATTGTTCTTTTTTTAATTAACATTCTGCTTTTAAAAACATGTGCTACATCTGTATAGCATTTTTGAGGTCTTGATGTGCCTGGTGGAGTCCCATGGCTGTGAACCAGTTGGCTAGATGGCTGACAGCCGTTTTAGGGACCAGCTGGTAGCAAAAGCTCAGTGCAGAGAGCACGTATCAATAAATGATCTTCAGAGTTCTGATTTAAGTGATGATAGCGAAGGTTGATGAAACAGTGAGAGTGCAGTTTAGGAAATCGTCTTTCAAGAGTCTTGTGGTCATGCCTGGTTTGCTCTTCTGATTATGATGTGATCCAATTACTACTGATGCTGAAAGATTCGCAGGCAAATACAGCACGCTGCAATATCGGTCATGACAACGTGAAAGACGTTAATTTTAAACACTAAGTTTCACATGTTACTGCTATGGAATCAATACACAGACTGTTCCTAGCCAAGCAGTAGTTGTGGGATCATTCAGCAAGAATCATTTTGAAAGTTTTTAACTGGTATGAACTTACTAATGGGTAATTCCAGAGGCAAGACTGCATGAACAGTGCATGAAGCATATGCTGATGAAACAAAATGGTCAATGAAATGTGTTTCTTTTCTTTTTTTCTTTCCTTCTTTTGAGCCTATAGATCTAAAATATATGGTATGATAGAGGTAATCTTTGTTTGCTAGATTAGAGGTAAGTAGGAAAGTACTCATAGGATCACTATATGAGAAACCTGAAGATGCTTAACGATCGACTTCTGCATGACAGGAGCCAAAGACATAATTGTGATATTTTTTTATTCCGTGTTCTCTGAAGCGTCAGAATCGGATGTCTTTTACTGGGCATCTGGTTTATGCATATTGCTGCAGGGGAAGGGAGTCACAAAAGTGGCACACTTAAGCCTGAAGACAGGCTGTTCGTCCTGCTGTGCTGTGCAGAGCTCAGCTAATCCCGAATTTCTGATTCATATTGCCATTACACACACAGTATAGAACAGAATATGCTTATAGTACAGTGATGATAACGCTTCATGCTTGTTTAACTTTTGCAAGAATGTCACAATTTCAGGGATAGGCTAGAAAAACAGAACGCAAACCTCTGTGTAAATGCTGCAGTCCACAGGAAACAAGCTTTTGTTGGTCGTTTTGCACGGCCAAGGTTTCACCCACAGGCTGTGGCAGAAATAGGATTTGTCTTGTGTCCTACTTTTATCGTAATAACACTGTTGCAAGAAGTAATGAATGCAGGCTACATCATGGTTTTTATATGTCACCAGAAAACAGTTTTTTGAAGTGGTTTATTTGATTGTGGAATGATCTACAGCAGCGTTCCAAGTCTGGGGCCAATAATAGCTGTTCTTAGGTAAGGTTTATGGGCTCCTCTTTAGAGAGAGGAATTCCTGTGCACTTATTTAGTGGTAGCTCTGCTCTGACTGTAAGCTTTTGAATCTCCAAGCTGGTTGGTTAAATGTCAAAACTACTTTTGTTGCATCATTGCTGACTCCTCCTTAGGTCAGCATTGTTACTAATAAATTAAATCTCTATTTGTGTCAATGTGTGTTGTTGCATGGAAGTGTGAGCACTCGCTTCAAGCTGGATTCTGCTATGGTTCAGATCAGTTTTCTGTCTCAAAGCAAAGGCAGAGATAGCGAGCAAACATACGCACGTGTGTTACAGCTGTGTGAGGAGCTATTGCTTTCATGTTCGGTCATCTGTCTCATGGCGGCAGGTGGTTGCTGCTCCTCAGATGTAGTTCATTACTTCATCTGAGGAGCTGTCATGTAATTAACAAAAGTAATCTGGAAACTTTCTTCTGGCTGTGGCCAGGAGACCACAGATACCAAGGACTTCAAGGGAGCAGTTTCCTCTTGCGAGTGTCCAGGTGGAGTTTGCTGGTTGATGTGCCTGTGAGGTGACATGCCTGAGGACTAGTGTAGCTACAGCATACTGTTTTTGTGGACAATGGCTGGAAAACATGAGCAATGCATCACTTGGACATTGAGGAGTGGATGGCAGCACAGACAGGTGCTTGTCCGTCGGATCAAAGGGAAGCCGTGGGTGCTCCCGAGGTCACTGGGAGCTCTGTCTGAGGGCTTCCCTTTGTTTAGATAACAGGGGACAGCACGTTCATCACGCATTCCCAGCAGTTGTCTGAGCTAGTAGTTGCCTCTGTGAGCAGCAAACTGCTGAACAGTAAGAGAAGAACAAATGAGAATAGCTTATAAGGGAATACAAGTGTGAGCTGTCAATACACACACATTGTGTTGCCCAGTTTTTCCAAACGCGTCTGTGCGGCCCATGCTATTATTTCCCAGGCTGCGCCTCACCTGCAGATGTCACGCAGCTACCACACCCCGCCAGTGATTCCACAGCAGGCACTTCCCTCCCATTAACCTTTTGGTGATGGTGGGTGGGACCAGGAGTTTTGCAAGAAAAGTCAGAGTGAGAAACTCTCTGGTCAAAGTTGTAGTGTAGGCTGTCCAAGTGGCAATGACCTTAGTAAATACCCCTTGATTCACATCTGACCAATTTTCATAATGTAAAATTTATTTGCTTCAAGGCTTTTTGTTTTTTCTTTAGATTGTTTTCAATGTAATTGGAAGGCATTTGTCATGTGTCTGTTTCAGCTGTGTCTCTTGATCACTACTGTGTCTTGTAGCGAACCATGTCTAGGGTGGCTGTAAGGCAGTGAAAACCAGTAGGACTGACCATTTGGAGTGTTAGAAGAAACTACTGGGAAGAAAGGTGTTATGCTTTTCAGTAGAGTGACATCTTTCTTTCCATCTTTCTGGCATCTTTAAATCAGGAGATTTCTTATATTTCCTCAGAAAACACTGATGGCAGAAATGTTTATTGCAAATGTTTTATCCTTTGTCTGGTTGTAAGAAATAAGAACCTCTTTAGGTGCTAAAGTAGTAAAAAAAGAGCAACATCCAGTTTAGGTAGGATTAGCAAGATTAACACTGGGGATCTGGGATAGCTGAGCTATAAAAATCTCACTTCCATGAAAGGAATAGCAATGAGACTGTCCTGACTGTGTGCCAGAGCACTAAGGAAAGAGGGTTCTGTGGCATCTCTGGAGCACAGCATCCACGTGTGACAAGTTCAAGTATGTCAGTGTGCCCCGCTACCTCCAGTCAGGGAAACTCAGCCCAGTCTGCATGACCCTGTGTGTGGCAGCATGCGGGCTCCGACACGGTGGGTCTGGGTCTGCCCAACCACATCTGGATCTATTTTGCAGATATCCTTCCCTCCCGCCCAGCTTCATTTCTTCTTTAGTAGAGGGATATTGATGTTTCCAGCATTACTGTGGGCATTAAAATATATTAGCGGAGTCCAGAGGTCTCCTTTTTTGCACGGCACTTTTCTTTGCTGTTGCAATTCAGTTTCTTCTGTTGATTATGATTAATCACTTTGGGAATCTGGCTTAGGGTGGAGGTACTAGATGTGGTTGTAGTTGAAGTAATTTGCTTTTGCAGGAGAAATGTGATACTTTATGGTTTTCTTCCTCTTGATAAAATTCTATGGGTTTGTGTTTGGTGTTTTTTTTGGGGGTGGAGGGGTGCTGTCTGCAAGTATTTGGTAATTTTGCAAGTAGTGGTAACTTTGACAGTCATTGATAAGCTGTTCCACTTCACAATAGGTAAACTTAGGACTTTTCAAAAAATATAGCAAGAGTTTCCAATACACCACTGAGCTGGAGAAAGTAATTTCTGTTACTTGTGTTGTGCTGATGAGGAGCAGGTACAGAAAGCTCTTGAACTTTTCAGAGCTTGAATGTAGAGAGCTCTTATACTGTTTGAGATCTCCCACTCTTTGGCATTGCTTCTGACATCTTTATTTTGTGAAAGAAGCAGGCTTCTGTCCTCCTGCTGCAACAGAAGAGCCAAAGCAACAATGACTATTGAGGTGAGGTTTTTTGTTTTATAGAGGGGCTGATGGACCCTCGGACCAGTGAAATTAGGCTTGGTATTAGATACCTCAGTAACCAGACAAGGCACCTAATTTTAGCCTCTTCTCAGGCGTGAAGGGTCAACGTCCTGTTCCACGTAGCGCTGTTCTGCTGACAGACTTTGTCCTGCAGAATTGATGATTTGGGGATAGAAGCCAGTTGCTGTAATTGTTTATAAACCAGCCCCCCACTGCCAGGAGAGGGTATGGAAGTCTTTCACAATGGTGCTATCTGCTGGACCTTGGAGTGTGCTACCAAAACTGCTTCACTGCCCCTCTGGTTGTCTTGTCCTTCCTGTGCCACGCTGCAGTAGGCGCTTCTCAGCCAGAGCTGAGGACTAGACCTACAGTCTAAGGTTAGGCTTTAACCTAGAGTTAGATTTCATTGTCATTAATAAGACTGGGTGATTGATTGCCTTATAACATGTGTTCTTTGTCCAGGACAGGCATCAGAGCTACAGGAATAGTTCTGCGAGAGAGAAATCGTGGGGTTTCCCATGGGCCGTGGGGAAGCACCTGTGAGTAAGCAATTATCTTACCTGTTTAAGTGCAAACACTGCAGTTCTTGTATAAAAGACTCAAAATCCGATTCTGTTTTGTTTATATTTGTGCATACTCTGCCATCTCACGGTGCTGGAGCATGTCCCACATTGCGGCTTGGGCCCTGCTGTTCCTCAGGTTGATGAGAAGCTCATGTTTGGTTGCTCCCATCATTTCAGACTCCACATGCCCATGGTGCATTCCAAAAATCCACCACTGCTCGCTTTGCCAAGCAGTAAAATTAGGATTTATGAAGCAAATAGGCATGAGAAGTAAACAAGCTCAAGATTTTTGTAGCATATACGTTTATATAGGAGAGTGATCTGCACTACTATTGTGGTGTTTGGGGTGTTTTTTGGTAGTAACTGCAGACTGCAATGCCTATGCAATGCCCCACGTGCTTGACAATGTACAGAATTGATTTTAAATACATTTGATTGTGTGAAATTTTGTTTCAAACCAAGTGTTTAGAAAACAATTCTATAGGCTATAAATAGAACAGATTTGAATCTGCTTCCCAGTGGCCATACGTAAGGTGTGGTTGGCGGGGGAGGGGTGGTGGTGGTTGAGAGGGGGGGAGGAGTGGTTTGGTTTTTTTGGCATAACACAATAAAGGGAGTTTTCCATTGAGCAGCCATCTCCTTCTGCAGAGGAAACTTGCAGGATGATGTTTATGCTTGGTTTAGTCATCAGAGGTGAAGTTGAAGTGCACAATAATGGTAAGCCTGTGTTTCTACAATTGGAGGATATTTCTCATAATGAAGGAAGTCTCCAAGGTCAACAGCCACAATAACCGGAGAAGTGACATCACAAAGCCACATCTGCACAGGACTGCGCTCCTTCCCCCCACCCTTTACTTTTTGCTCACTCTTGCTCTCTCTCATCGTAAGTGTTTCTCACATCACTTGCAAGAATACCACGGATTTGATTTGGACTTCTGTTTACAGTGTTATTTAGCTGTTAAAAAAAAATGCACGCACCACCCCCAAACACACAAACAAACAAAAAATAATTTTTCCCCCTAAATAACCAAAAAAGTCTCACTACAGTCTTCTGTCCTGTACATTCCCAAAATCTGTTTGTCTAGCTACAGTTTTTGCAATGAGAATTACATTGTGTTATGATGATGGCAGCAGCAGCACCTCCCAAAACCAGTCTGGGCCTGTGCGTTTCTTAGTTATCTGTCATGTGATAGTAGTGGGCATGGCAGCTCATGCCTCTGTGTTGACCTGTATGTATGTGAAGAAGGAAGATTTTTGGCTATTTTAGAAAATTTTCATGAGGGAAAAGAGAGAAGGCTAGATCTTAATTTTTCTAGATCACCTTGTATCTCCATTTACTATGCAAATTAATGTTACTGGTACATGTAACACAGATACAATACATTTCTTTTTTGTGTTTCATGAAATTCCATGTGTAAGGACTGTATTTTATAATCCTCTTTTTGAAGCAGTATTTTTCGCCAGTGTTTGCTTGGTTTAGCTTTAGCAAATACCTCTTAATCTAAATTCAGCTTGTCTGAATTTGGCAAGAACAAGGACACTCCTTAGAACCTCTCCATTTTATTTGTTTTCCAGCTTCCTGATGAGGATTGCTCTTATACCACCAGCCAAATAGCAAAGCGAGAGGTTGCTCTACATACTCCTCATTGCTGTAGACCTTATTCTATTTATACCCTAAACTCTGACTCAGTGCTGTTGAAGGCAGCTGAGTCTTTCCGCGGCTTCAGGTTGTTGTGAATCAGTCTATAAACCTAAAAGTCAAAGCTGCTCCCAATAAAGAAAACACAACCTTTTTCCTGCAGTTCCTAACAGAACTTGTGTTGTGGTTTAAGCCTGTTGTGCATGTCTAATCATGTTCCCTGGTCGTCATTCCGAGCATCATATATTAGAGCGAAATTACCTAGTATTCAATATTTCCTTGATTGCATTGCATTTGACAACAATTATTGCATTTAAAAAGGGTGGTGGCGTTCTGCCATCCCTGTTCCCTCACTCTGCAATTGGGAATGGTGGTTAGGAAGAGGTGTAAACGTCATCCAGGTAGCTAGGTAACCCTGAGTATTTAAGAAGGTGAGAATAAAGGCAGATCTTCTTTTAGGCGTGGAGAGGTATGAGAGAGGTTGGACTGGACTAGTGAAAGAAGGATTTCTAAAGCTAAGGACATGTGTTTTGGAAGGCGTGCTAGATGTATTGGTTATAAGTTGCTCATCCTTGCCTTGCTCTGCATCGTGGCCAACATTCTACTTTATTTTCCCAATGGTGAAACAAGATTTGCTTCAGAGCATCATCTCAGCAAATACGTGGAATGCCTTCATGGCATTGTAGGTGGAGGCTTTTTGGTAAGTAATGAGCTAGTGATTTCTTTCAAGTTTATTGTGGATCTACTTGGTATTACTGGTTTTTTAGCAGTTACATTAATTTATTGACCAAATATCTTGTCAGCAGGAACCTCTGCAGTTTTATCAAAAGAAATCAGCTATATTACCCCATAGGTATTATTACTTACTATTGGTTATCTTATCTACAACATTATATCACTTTAGAGCTGAGAAAATCATAGGGTCTAGGTCGCAAAATCCAAATGCAAAACTGGAACCAGGCCTCTCAGCGGGTCACGGTTTGTGTAAAGGGTTAAACCTTACATTTTTGTTATATTATTGAACTATTCTCCTTTTAAATATCCTTGGATAAATAGCACTTAGTTACAATTCCTTAATTGCTATTATCTGGGATGTTGACAGTTATTTCTCTGCCTTAGCTCTTCATTCAGAGGAATTGAGGGGCAGTTATCAAAGCTTTGCATTCAAGTAACAGCAAAGGATGGAGAACTGAGCGTGTTCACTGTAGGACATGGTTAATCTGAAGCTATTATTTTCTAACTTTTTGGTTTTGTGGGCCACATTGTAGCATATTTAAGTTCCCTGACTCCAGGTTTCCTTTTTCATTCACTTTTGAAAGTCCTCTTATAAACAGGGTATGGATCTCAAGGTATTTGCAAATCACAGGTTGAAAACGATTGCATGATAAGGCGCTCCATCTTGTGAGAGGTGCTCACAGCTGTGTCCCAGCCCCACTGGAACCTAGACTGGGATTTGGAAAGACTGGGCTTTACACACAGAATAATATAAGTGAAACTGGTGGAACTGCTCCTGGAACACACTTGTACAGCCTCTCTGGACCTGCAGCATTGGGGCTCAGCAGTAGGTTTGAGTAAGGGCTCACAAGTACGTGACTGCTCAACCGGGTAGTTTTTATTTTACTGTCTTGTTAAGTAAGTCTGCGCAGTTTGCAGTAACTTTGGCCTTTCTTTATGGTTTTCTGAGGTACTCCTGGCTGTAGAGTCTCTGTAAGTACAAACTATTATTCAGTCCTGTTACTGCTGGTCAGGAGGTTACTCCGTTTAATCAGCTCTGCTCCTTCTTGATTTCATGCTAAAAGCTCTGGAGTATGGATGATTTGTTTCTTACAGATAGCCTCTGCTTTGTTACTTTGCGTTTCTGTCACAGCAAACTGGTTGTGAAAACCTAGAAAAAGCTTAGATGTTTGTAATGAGATGTTTGCCTGAATCGGGCAAAATATTCCTAGTCTTTCTACTCTAGTCAGACTGGTTTCACACAGGCTGTGGTGACTACTCTTCAGTAACTAATATGTTGGTAGTAATTGTTTTCTTAACAAAATAATTATGAAAGATTTATCTTGTAGTCCTCATTTCGCAGAAAGTGAATGCATTTTTTTGCAAAGCATTTTATTTGCAGGATACAGCCTTTAACGTGAGCAAAACCTCTTAAAGTTGAAGTACTTTAAATTGCAGTAATACTGCAGCGGGCTCTTTATTGACAGGCTCTTTATGCACTTAAGTGCTGTGTACACACAAAGGGGAATAGAAATATGCCTATCCTGGTGCCGGTGCTACTGGTATCAGTAGTGAGATGCCTACTATGTTAAACGGGAGTAAAACCGATTAATCTATACAGGCTGCCCCCCACTCCACTGCCCAGAGGTAATATAAATGAATGCAATGTGGGGACTGTGTTTTATCTGCCCCGTCCGTGCAACAGCACAGAACGGTGTGGTTTGTTTCCTCTGCCTAGGTGCTCATTCCAGCTGCCGTGCTCATTGGGCTCCACAATGACAACTGCTGCGGGTGCTTCGGCAGTGAGAACTGCGGGAAAAGCTGTGCGGTAAGTGAGCCCTCGCGCTCCAGCCCCAGACGTCCCACAGACAGGCGATGGCTGGGTTGAAAGCTCACATCTATGTTTCCTGTGCAGATGCTGTCCTCAGTTCTGGCAGCCTTTGTCGGGATCCTCGGTTCTGCATACTGCATAATCATTTCAGCACTTGGCTTGTCTCACGGACCATATTGTTTTACTCACCTAGGAAGAAACTGGGTCTATCCTTTCACTGGTTCTTCTGGAGGGTAAGTTGTCTGTGCATGAGGATGTTACAACCACCCCCAGGTACAGCTGGTCTTTATTCCGGTACCTTTCAGCAGTATCAGTAACCGTACACCGAGACCCATTCATAAATTTATGCTTCTCACTCAGAACTAAACAGATGGCATCAGTTACCCACACTGCTATAGTTTAAAATCAAAGCCATGTAAATCCTCTGCCCTACAAAAAGGGATCTGAACATATCTATGTATAGGTAATAATATCTGTATACCACATACTGTTCATGTCCATGAACATCTCTACATAAAGTTTTAGGACTCTGAGGGATTTACAAACTATGAATAGCAGTTGTTATGAAACTTGTCTTATTTGTGTCAGAATCTGTTTTGTGAGGCTTGCTTCTGAAGTTGCTTTGCGTCACTGTAAATTGGCACAATACCTTCATTAGTGACAATGCCATAGAACCTTTGTAAATGAAACTAGAAAAGGTGCATAACAATCTTTGTACAATGCAGGGCGGGGAGGGCCAGAATCTCATAATTATCCCTAATTAGGGTTCTCCAGCAAACCAAGCTTATGTGGCTGAGTTGTCTGCTATTCCCCATTAATCCCCACAAGTCCTGTAGGCTGGAAGAGGATTTGGTTTGGATCATGACCTGCTTTTACAGTGTCTGCATAGTTGGCAGCCTTGAGGCTGTTTCTAGTAACAGTTGATAGCTGATGCCAGACCAGAGACAGTTTGAGTACTAAGAGGCCACATAAAGGTCCTTTGCAGAAGACTTTGAATTTTACATTTCTGTTGCATCCCTCCCAAGACAGGGTGCATTCCTCCTCCCCACCCCTCCAACTATGACTGAATATAGAAGAACTGAGTCCCGTCCTTGCTGAAGGCTCGTTAGTGCTGATGTTCTGAAGATGTGGGTGAGGAGTAGCAACTGGAACATCGCTGTACCCCTCTACATTTGTTCTGTGTTTGGCTCTTCCAGAGTAGGCATGTGAGGGGCCAAAGAGAGCAGCGCAAGAGAGGAGGGCATCCATTTGCTTTGCACCAGTAATTGCTGTCTTTAGAATAAGGGCTCAGTCCTGAAAAGCTTTGTGGCTGTTTTGAGAAACAGCTTTGCTCTTTCAGCTTTCTTGAGCTTATCTCGCTTAAATCAGAAATAGAAGATTCTGCCTTATAGCTTAGATTTTATTCTTTTTTTTTAAGAAATTAAGACAATAAAAATTTGTGCTTGATAGTTCAACACCTCCTTAAACAGAGCAAACTCTGCATGGAATAAACCACTGCTTTTTCTTTTCCCACTGAGAGTGATTATCCTCGATGCAGTTACAGACTATACATGACCTGGTTCTGGTGTATGGTAAGCATCCCACTCTGTCACAATGTTAATATGCTTTTAATTGCTGTGTACAGGTACTTGTTTGAGTATAACAGGTGGTCTGAATGTCAAGAACCTCAAAACATTGTGCAGTGGAACGTCACCCTCTTTTCCATCCTCCTTGTCTTGGGAGGAATAGAGTTCATCCTGTGCTTCATACAGATAATCAATGGCATTCTTGGAGGACTATGTGGATTGTGCTGCGGTCACGAGGAGGTAAGACATTTCTAGTTATAGCCAGTATTCTCAGATGAACACAAAACACTACTGATGCTACTGTGGAGTCTTACTCAGCAGCTATTTTTTAGGTATTCTTAAGCAACAGTTCAGTGTACAACTTTTTTTATAGCCCTGTTGTGTCCAGCATTTTCATGCAGTATTTGACCACGTGCTTTCACTGGTGCCTCAGCTGCCACAGTGAAGTTAGTCTGAGCAGGAGCTGGAAGGCTTTTTCTCCCCTCTGTGGCACATGGGGTTGCCAGCACTATACAGGTGATATAACTGAAATACAAATCTCCCGGTGGTGGTGGTCTTTGCCGTGGCCTAAACCATTGTTGCACAGTGTGGTGCAGTTTCCTGGTAGGCTGCTTGTTCCTAACTATATTGCCTTAGCCTTGTATTTTGCTCACAGCAGCTGATAGACTGCTGAGAATATGCTGTATTTAATGAAAACTGCAGCACCCTGGCTTTGCTTAATAAAAGCAGGAAAAGATAAGGAATTAAATTGCACGCAGCTATCAAAACCTGCAGACAGATCCAAAGAGTTTTTTGAAGGTGGGGTTGGTTTTTTTTGAGTGAGGCGGGGGGATTTCCTCCAAATTTCTATAGAGTCTGGGGCACTTTCAAAGCTACTAATGTCTTCTCACTCCTGTCGTCCATGCTGTAACTGCAGTACAAAAGAGCCATGCTATTGTTGTCTAAATGCAGTCAGGTTAATTTTAGCTCTTATAGTTGGATACAATATTAGCGTTCTTCCCCTTAATATCTGTTTCTTTCTTTTTGTTCCCTCCACAGACATACGCTTGCTAGAAACCTGACAATGCGTTGATGTCGGCACGTATGTGTGGTGTATTGAGTATTCTGTGGTTTGTTGGTTTTTTTACATTCCATGCTTACTAAAATGCACACTGTTTGTTGTCAAACTGTGCTGTTGCCATCAATTTAACTGACTTGAGACCAGCCTTTGTTGTTGGAGTCATATGCAGGTTTTCCACCAACCTGCCCGTATCTAGAGGCAAAACATACAATGAATTTCTTTAGTTCATCTCATTTTAGTACAGGCAACTGCCTGAACATGTCACTAAAAATGCCTTTTTTTTTTTTTTTTTCTTTCTATTGACACAACAGCTCTGTAATTTATGCTGCTTTCCCGGTAAAGTTGCACTTTCATTCTGATATTGAACACAAACCAAATCTAGTCTGGCCTGGATATAAACAAATACTCAGCTGGAGCAAAAACAAAGCAGCAGAAAAATGTGGATGGTTGAGGGCAGATAGATGCACTTCACCTTTTCAGGATTTTTCTGAACTTCTGTATTTCACAAATAAAGATTTGTATTAAAAATACCCAGCAGGTGTCAGTGATTCTTTCCCTGCCCATGCTGAAACACTGCTTTCCTGGTCTTGGAGTGAAGGACGATGGTGGCATGAGAACATGGACACGAAGCATTTGGGTTATAACCCGCCTTTCCTCTCCAGCAGGCCCTGTGGGAGTGGGAACTGCTTCACTGTTTGGTTTAGATAATTTAGCTGAGCACCAGCGAGAATACGACAGTTCAAGGGCAGCTCTGTGACAGACACAACGCCGTATGTGGAGTCCTCGTCCTGGCTCTGGGCTAGCATGTCGCTGCTGGCGGCCGACCCAAGGGCCGGTAGGAGGCTCCTGCGCCACTGAGCCCCAGCTCTGCCCCTCCTGCTGCCCACCCAAGGAGGGCTTTCCTCCTGACTGCTTGGAGTCTTGAGACAGAACAAAACGTGGGTCTGGGTCCTGATTTTTACCTCATTCAACAGAGCCCCAGGCACAGCAGCGTTCAGAAAATATGGTGCAGATTCAGGTCAGCAGTGATAGATTGAGCTGAAATATTTGACTTTACCGGTAAGCAGCCTGGAGGCACTATTCTGAGATCCTGTGCGAGAACCTCTGAAGTGTGGCTTGTAGCATATTACAGTGAGTGTTTTATCACAAGGTAAAGTAAATCTGAACGATATGCTGCCAACAGCACTGCTGGCAAGGTCAGTATGCTACTGGCAATGGCGTTTTTCAAGTGAAAAACAAAATGTGGCATGCCATTTATTTCAAAGAAATGAGGCTGATTGATTGATTACCATTATTGCTCAGTTTTGGAATCTAGTAGTTAATGTTGTCTTGGAAAACAGGCAAGTTAGTTTCTGTTTATGGGAGAAAACGAATTTCCCATGGGTGTCCATGTGTACTTAGTACTATTTGTAACTAGGAGGATGGTCTTTAAGGTAGGTAGAGACTTGAGGTGTACCTCAGGCTGTCCTCACAGCCAAGTCTGCCCAGTACAAATACATGTTTGAAAAAAAAGAAAATAACTGTGAAAATAAAACTGCACACACACATCCACAGCAATAGAAGAACTCACAGATGGGAGAAGGTTGTGTTTAGAATCTCATTATATGTGCTTCTTGTGAAACCATTTATTCATATATAAATACATAGAACTAGTTGAGGGCAGTCTGTACCGTTCCTGTTTGTTGTGTTTATCCCTGTCTTGCCCTGCTATGGGACGGAGGAGAATATGCACGTGCACGTGCATATGTCTTTGCTGCTTTGCAGTATGGTGTCTTTGTTTGTGAAGAAGCAGTGCTTGAAAAAGGATCTGCAAGTTTAAATTAAGTGTAGCGAGGAGGAAAAGAGGGTCTCGGTGGAATAGGGTATAATTCCCACGCAATTTACAGAGTTTTTTCCTTGCTTGCATAATTGTTATTTGTCTTTCTGGTACACACAACTAACTGAACAACTTAAACAATTTTAGAAATTCCAATGGACAGAATGATTAGGCTAGAGTTTAGAATTAAAACTTTGGCTCGGATCCATGTCGCGCTAATGCATAGCATTACTACTCACTGTTTATGTTGTCACTGAATAAAGGCCAGTTGAATTCCTTTGTTGTCTGGTGCATAAGACAGTGTTTGGGGAGTTTTATCAGTTAAATTGTGGAGAAATGGTTGGTTTAGGTTAAATTCATTTCAGTTGGCAGAGAAGTCACTCATCCAGAGTAAACATGGCTTTTCGGTAACGGGCTTGGCATCAACTCATGGATATTGACAGCAACAGGAAAGCAGTTCTTGCAACACTTGGAAAGATATTTGAGAAACTGGTTGCCAGGTTTGCTTAATACTTAGTATAAAATGATTGCTTCCTGTTCTAGCTGTATAGTGTGCCAGCAAAAAACACACCTTGATTTGGTATTTCAGATACAATTTAAATACAAAGTAAGTCGTGATGCAGATTGCTGTACTGCAGAATGAATGCTGTTTCAGGTGTCATTTTCCATGTAGGCTTCTTCTCATCAGAACAGATTACTACAGGAGGTAGCAGCAAATCTGATTGTAAACTAAGCTGCTTGCTAGCAATTTTGGCCTTTGCCAAAAAAATATTGCAGCCTAGTACATGATCCCTGAGTTCTGTAACAAAAAAATCAGTCCTGGGGATGTGATGTGCCTGCTTTTGATTCAGCTGTTTGATGGTGTGAGCTCTGTCCATGCCCGTGAGCCTGCAAAGGGAGGTTTCCCACTGACTTCGGTTAGAGGGAGGCCTGAAAGAAGTGTCTGTAGCGATTAGGGAGTAAAACGGGAAATATGGGGAGATTCTCAGCATAAAGTATGAGGACTTCAAAATGAAACCTCCTGGAAAAAGTAGGGGAGAGGGAAACAGGGGAGAGTGACAGCAGAGAATGGGTAGAAAAATGGTGTAATTGCATGAGTACCACCATGCCCGTTTCCTCAGATCTTATTTGAAGCAATAGGAAGGAATTAGTTACAACTGGCAGCCTGAACAGCTTTTATAAGATCATGAGAGAGGCCTTGTGCGTGTAGAGCCGAAAACAGCTCATGAGGAAACAGAAGGAAAATATGCCATGACATCATTGCTTCTAAAATCAGCCTTCTCACTTTTGATAGAGCCCCAATTTTTTTGTTCTCTGACTGCAACTTTCCTATTGAGTAAACCCTAAGTTCATTCTTGGGTTACTTTTCTGGTGACTCATGGGGGCACAGCAAGGCGGCTTGGTCCGTGCTGAGAGCATTCAAACAGCTCCGGCTCGGTGTTGCTGGGGTGGGTGGTTCGTGGCTTCGGGAATGATGACACACGGAAATGGGGAAACTGTCTGGCTTTGGCTTTGCGCAGTGCAAAACAGCAGGCGTTTCAAAAACCAGCCAGACCTTTTGTCCCGTACAAGAAGTCACATGTACGTAGGTCAGATCCGTAGCTGTGCGTACTCAGCTGTAAGCACAGAGTAGAACTGGAGAAATAGCAGGGTTTAGTTCATAAAACAGCTCAGCTGCATAATGCTGCGGAAAAGAGCAGTTAATTGAAGTGTGACAATAAGTCTGCCTGGCAGTTTCTAACCAGTGTTATTTGGGCTTCTGTGCTCTCTGCAAAGCGGCTGAGACTCAGCTCGGTGTTTCTGTGAGGCTGCCCCACGTTAGTGGTGAGTGTTGGTTCACCCTCGGGGCTCCTCCGCCTGCCAGCTCTGACGTTAATGATCTGTAGGGTAAGGCAACGTGAGGCCTTCTCTATGGAGACTGGGCATATTTATCATTTGACAGCCCCCTTCCCCATGTAAGGTAGGAAGAAGGTTGCGGTGCGGTAAGGCTGGGCGACCTGCCTTGTGCCGCAGCACATCTGCCCCGTAGCCCTGCTTGCGCCGTTCCAGGCAGTCACAAGGAAATGAGGCTGTGGAGGTTCCTTCCTGAGCCTGACTGCCAGACATATTTCATTTGGAAGACCACAGAGGAGGATCTTTTAGAAGGGAAACTGCTGCTTGAAGACATATGCTTAGAAAGGACAATGAGTTTAGACAGCAATAGTCACCTATTGTTCTGCTGTTAAGCACTCTCCAATCACTGGACGCACTCTCCAGTCACCCGCTTCCTGGGAATATGAAATGACTGAATCAAACTGAGGAGGCCAAAACACTTTTCATATTTAAAACCTTGTAATCTTCTGTTATTTTAGAAGAGCAAAGCCTGTAAAGTTCTGGCAAGATGGCTTTGGAGACCTGTGGAAGCTGTTTGAGCTGTCTGCTGATCCCCCTTGCGCTTTGGAGTATTGTTGTTAACATCCTATTATACTTCCCTAATGGGAGAGCTTCGCATGCCGCCAGCTACCAGCTTCCCAACTACGTGTGGTATTTCGAAGGGATCTGTTTCTCAGGTGTGATGGTAAGTGTTGATTTTATGGCTTTTTAATGCATTGCATTCTACTGCAAATAATACTGGATTATGGTGCAGCGACGTAATTGTGCTTTTAAAGAGAATATGGACTATTTTGGTTAAAACGCTGTAGGCAAAAACTCAATCAAACTGAAAAAAAATGTGAATATAGTGAATGACATGCTATGTATACTATTTAATTTCACGTAAGTGATTTTGCAGGGTTGATTGGTTGGTATATTTCCTGCTGGCTTTTTGTTTATGTGTAATTTATGCTTGTATTATGTAGGCAGGCACAATGTGGATTTGGTCCTTTGTGAAGTTTGACTTGAGATCTTTTACCAAAACACAGTGAAACAAAAATTGAAAAAGCTTCTCATAATTGTTCAGGCATTTTTAAGAGCTGTATACAGTCGAGTATTTAGAGGACTGGCTACAGTTCACAATGCATCGAGGGCCGCTGTTGTTGGGCTCGATACAGAGGATTGTCTCGCTGTGATTGGCATAGTAGGATTTTCTCCATTACATTTGTAATATGTGCATCTGCAGTTATAAATGAACACAGAGCTGCTCACTGCTCATGGCAGCCTCAGGGTCAGAAAGCAGTTTTGTAATAAAAGTGCATGCCTGCAATCAGCATTTTAAAAGGCCTCATCTGCATAAATAATATGTTTTTATGAAGGTGCTGAAATGGGAGAATTATTAAAACATTAGACATCCTTTTGAAATCCTATATTCTTCCTAAAGCAGAAAAAGATCCCTAGTCTTTTCCAGGGGAGGAAAAAACTACCAGGCAGAAAGTTTGAACGGAAAAGCACGGTTGAAAAGTCATTTAAAAATTAACTGCAACAGTGTCATTCATATTTTGAAGCACTTTTAGCCTTAGGATTATTACCAATTTATTAAAAACATATATATTATCCTGTTACAAACAGGGCAGCAGCATGTGAGAGGATAGTGCTGTGATTCAGAAACATTCCCTTTTCATATTTCCCCTTTCAAACCAGTGCCCCTCTGAGTGGCACTTTGTGGTTCTGGAGTCCGAATCTTACTTATTGAAACTATACTAGTATCAGGTTTAAATAATCCAATAGTCTGAGAAAAACAGTATGGATACTTGACAGAGAAAGCAAATGAAAGTTCAGGTGAATTTAATGAAAAGCTTGTACTACTGACTTTTTCTAATGTAACTGTGTTGGTAAGGAAGGTGATTCCCTGATCTGTGTAACTGGGTCAGCGAGAAGCTGTTGAACAGATGTGGTTATATCAATAAAATATCCTTCCTGTCATTGGTATTGATTCTTTTACTTGTGAGCTTGGTTTCATTCTTTCACTGGTATAGCTGTGTCCATGCCAGCAACACTTTCCTGCGGTGGGAAACGCTGTACTTCTTCAAATACAAGTACAGTGACAGCCTAATACAAACAGTCCAGTTGCATGGTGCGCCTTGAGTAGTTGTGCTTTCCTCCTGAGTGGCTATCAACTCTCAACAGAGCATAACAGATGCAGTCCCTCCCTTCCATGGGCGAAGGAGACCTTGGCTTCATATCTGCAGTCATTTCACTGACCTTATAATGTCCCCTTATAGATCCTTCTGTTGGCAGTAATTCTAATAGCACTGGAGTGTAGCGTGTTCCATCGGTGCTGCCAGAGTGAGAGCTGTAACAAAACCTACAGGGTGAGTTTGTCTTCTGTTTTTGTGCATCTCGTTAGCGTTTGTTCTGCATGCCTTCCTGCTCCTGTGTCTCCAGCACATCCTCCTCCCGCCCGGTAGCTGTCTCCGCTTCCTTCGCAGAGAAGGGCTCTAGGCTGGGTGGAGAGATCACAGGAAGAGTAGCTCATTCCTTCTGATGCATAAGCAGGATGGAAGAAAAATAAACAAAAAAATCCTTGTAAAATAAAATAAGAACGTAGAAGGCCAGCAAGTTTCAATTGCTTGTATTATTTGGAAGTTATTTTTTCCAGTAACGACTCAATATACTCTATCTGGAATGCAAACATGTTTAATGCATGGTTGTGTTCCTCTAGCATTTTGGGAAACAATTTTGCAAAAATGCAAGTTTTTTAAAAAAATAAATGCCCAAACAATATTTAACTGAGAGTTGTGAAGCTGTCTTAAACTCTGTCTTAATCTTTGTTTTGTATGCGTATGCTTACTATTCTTTACCTGGTATTTTTCTTTCTGAATATTGAAGTTTGGGACAATCAAATGTGAAATCCAACCCCAAGGAAGTAGCTAGGCGAGCTGAATGACTGTATTTGCTGTGGACACTGTCCCCAGACAGTAATGTTTTCCTCTCTTTACTTCAGAGTTTTATTTCAATTGTGCTAGCCCTGCTTGGAGTCGCTTTCTCTGGATACAGTTGCATCATTTTTACCTTGGGGTTGATCCAAGGCCCCTTCTGCAATTCCTCAGGTGGATGGGATTATATCTTCAAAGACACTGCTGGAGGGTAAGAAACATCAATGTAATTTCTTCGTTCGGAAGAAACTGTTCAACAAAACAATAGTCAGGCAAATTCCCTCAGAGTTTTACACAAAATGGCACAGCCTCTTCAACACAAGACCTATACTGACGAGTGACGTTTTCCATCTTCTTGAACGAGCACCAGAGCCGTCAAAGAAAGATATTTGCCTCCTTGTATGGAAAGACTAAATGTAAGAATCTTTGTACTGATCACACCTGTAGGTCCATTTATCTAAGTGTCCTTTATCTGGTGGTGATCACAATCGCATGTGTAGTAAATAACATAAGATCAGAGTGAGTGTAGATGGATGCTTTCTCTCAGAATATTTTCTCAAATGCCTCGAGTTGTTGGTCCAAAGATTATAGATGGCATTTTTATATTTAACAACTCAGTAGGTTTCTCTTTAACTCCTAAAGCTCAATGAAGTCTGTGGTTTGACCACTGGCAGTTTTGGCATACAGCTACTGTATCTCATAAAACACCAAAGGGGGGCAGACAAAGTGTAGTCCGTGTCCCAGCCTCCCGGAGCACGAAAGGTTTGATTCAGATCCGTAACCTGAGGCTGCTTTCGCAAGATTTTACATTCTCCCTTTAAAAGATCAAAGTTTTATAAGACTTGAATATTTCATGCCATATAATGCCAAGCTGTTCCAGCTGCATTTGAATGCCCCGAGGATTACATTTGTCAGAGGATCACAAACAAGTTCCTTCGGCATCCAACAGGAATAGTTCGTAAGCCATGGCCTTCTCTGACTTAACTCAGCTTTATTTAAAAACACCGAAGTGCATCCCGCAACCTCCCACAAAAATGAGAGTCGGAGTTCAATGTGAAGGGCCAGATGCTGCATAATGTGCTCCAGATTTGGCTCAAAGCATTTCAGTTATGAACGTTTAGAAAAAAAGCAACTGACACTGAGCAAGTGAGTCTGACAAAGGTTCTTGCAGTGAACCTCCAGGCTAGACCTCGTCTCACAGTTAAACGGGCACATCGGTTGTGCACATTATGATCCTCAAGGGTGCAAAGCATGGCTCGAGAACAACTGGGAACCGCACGCGGTGACACCTGATCCCTTTTTTTAGGCTGCATGCTCTTGTTAGAATGATGGTGTTGGGGTGTTCCTGCTCTCTGCATGGTACTGGTATCAGCTGGGCTTAACCTACAACTGAAAATAAATCCATAAAAGGAAAATTCCCATTTTAAACTTGCCTTCTGCCATTTGAAAAAATGGCAGCATCTTTCTAACACTTGGGTGTCTAGCAGGGAAACTAATGAAGCAGATGTATTTGAGGAAAGTCTTTTCACTCAGCGGAGTTTGACAAACCCATGCGGGAGTTATGGTGGTGTTATGAAAGACTAGAGTCTGGCTCCTGAACTTAAAGCATATAAAGGTGAATGTGATTTTTATATGTATTATAGGTAAAATAATGTGTATTGAAATTGAATTGCACCCACGACATTTAATTTTCTTCGTATTACTGTTTCTCTAATAGGTACCTCACAGATTACTCTGCTTGGTCTCGCTGCACTGAACCTGCCAACGTGGTGGAGTGGAACATCATTTTACTCTCTGTTCTGATAGCTCTTAGTGGACTGCAGTTGATCATCTGTTTTCTCAAAGTGGCTGCTGAGTTGAAACGGACACTCTGTGGGACCTATTCTGTTTTTGTCCAGGTAACAAAATAGCTGAGGTAATTTCTTCAGCATCCCCAAGTCGGTTTAGCTTCAACAATTTCTCTCAGTTGAGGACTCACCCTTTTGGTTTAGGTATTCTCTATGCTACAGCGTTTTTATTGCCAGAGATATGTACCATTAATAAATCTATTGTGTTTGATTCATCCACTAATTCCTTGTGGTATACAGGGATTTGTGAGTGCTCACTCTGACCTTTAAGGCTGGGACTGAGAGGAAAAAAGCGTGTCTGGGAATTCAGCACACATGCTGAGTCCGTTACTCCTATGTCAGCAGAGGTTTCTGAGCACTTTTCTTCTAGCATTCAATTTAAAGTCATTTTTACTAATGTGTGGGTTTCACAGCAAACAGAAAGAAGACACAAGAGGTAATATATAGCAGTTGCAATCCAGCCATCAGTTTTTACTGTGTTTTCAGTAGGTTGTTGAAACAACAGCCGAGAGGGCTCTGCTTTGGGCAGAAGAATGGTTGGAACCCCGGAGGTGCTGACCTGCTGGCGGGTGTGGAGTGGTGGGGTTTGGTGTGGCACTCAGATCCCCCAGCTGTGGACACAGGGTGAAATTAGACACGCTTACCCCTCCTTGTCCATCTGCACTGGGGCCAAGGAGCCCTCAGGGTTTTTATGGAGCCAACAATCTCAGTGATGACGGCACCACCTTGGAGAAAGATTTCTCATTAGGAAAAGAAGCAACCCCCAAAAGCATGCACGCACACACACACACACACACATATATACATGCACAACTGTGTGCACAGAGTAGGGTTAGTTGTGTCGTGTGTCGCCCCCCCAACATGGGGGACGTTGGGAGGGCAGAGCAGGTGGGACGGCAGCACCTCGGCAGCACGAAGCCTCCCGAGCAGTGCGGGGCACCCCGGCAGAGGAGCTGCAGGTGCCCCTGGGCAGGCAGGGATGGCTTCTTCTGGGAATGGACTGTCACAGTGGCCTCCATAAGGTCTCGGCCTGAGGCAGTTCCTCTCAATGCGTTCCTCCTTCCAGCCCGGGACACAGCCCCGCTCCCTGGGCAGGCCGAAGCCATGCTGCCTCCACAGCCCTGCCTGCACGGGGTTTAGGTCGGACGTGGATGTCGAACAGATGAACAACTTCCATATTAACTTGAGCGGAAAAACAGAGGGCTATTACTTAGTTCCTTTTTTATTTGCAGGCCGGGATTCTCTGAAAATGGCAAGGAAACCTACACTGCTTCTCCCCCACCCCCCAGAAAAGGAAAGAAAGGGCTTCTCCAACACTTATGATGGTAGATTTGGGTGCTGTAAAGGCAAACGAAACTGAAATCCTCGTGTGAAATCTTTGTCTCTCTAGCCTCCCCATTTTGGATGAAGTTATTTGAACATCTACATTTTTCTAGTTGTTTTCTGACCTGTCCCTGACATTGACTGTTCGTTTTTTTACCCACCAGCTTATTCTGACAATTAGGGAGGTTTGAATACCATGGAACTGCTTTTTGTATTGAAGTCACCTTTGTTTGAATAAACTGCTGTAAAACTGTTTTTATAGTCCCCTCTCTTTGTTAAGAACGTATGAATATTTGATGTTCGAAAGGGCTTGGATTCAAAGCCCAGGATGTCAGGAGGCGTTGTTTCCTTGAGAATTAGCGTGCTGGATGAAGCCATGATTTCTAAATGAATAAATCATAGTTACAGGCAGACCATGATGGTCACGGAAGGCAGCAGCCTGTCCTGCTCAGTCTGCCTTGGAAGTTCTTAACTGCACAAAGCAATTACTGAACAAAGCCTATTTAGAAAGGCATCCAGGCCTGATTGAGAGATGAGATACACAGCTCTGAAGTCAGCCGTGCTAATTAGTACACATTAATAGCTGCGTTTCCTTTTATTTTATACTCAGAGGCAAACTTTTGGGTTTTTTGATCAAGTATTATGTGACTTGAGGGAATATATGAGGGAACCTTGTGAGTACCCAGTGCTGGCTTATTAATACTCTTCCGAGTACCCTGACCTTGCTGCGATGGAAGGCCAACGTTCTTGACAATAATAATCAGACGAAAAAGAATAATGTGTTTAAAATTAACAGCTAAAAAGTCTTTTTAATTCCTCAAAAAATTATTATTTAATTCCCAGTGGAAATTCAGGGATTCACAATAAAGTGAGCGTATGGGTCATTTGCAGCTGCACGGGCAACATTTGGCTGTATTCAGCACTCTGGTTTTGAGAGGATGATCACCCAGAGGAATGTGAAATATGTACTTCAGACTTGCAGCAACGCACATATCCCTGTTACATCAGAACTAGTGGGATTCAGCTTTATCAACATCTAATGTTGAACACCGTTAGAACTGCAAACCATACAACAAGTGGCAACTGTGGGTAAGATATTTAGAAAAACTAGAGTAAGTCAGTCATTTCATTCTGTGTCAAAACAATATTGAGATTTTGCCTTGATATTCTTTTACCATATTGTTTCGAAAAGCTGATTTCTTCCTGTAGGATTTGAAGACTGCTTCTAAAGTTGTAATTGCTTAGTTTCTATTAAGTTGCAAGAAGTAATAAAGAAATTAATGATGTTTAAGAATGGGGCTAGTCTTTTGGGAGACAGTTCAAGGTGGCATGGATGTTCAGAGATGCGTAATAAAAAGCCATGATTACAAAATGGGGACTGTTTGCAACTGAAAACTTGGTTTTCCCCTAGGCTTAGATATACTTCATATCATATATCTACTTAAATGATAATCCCACATCCTAATGGATTTAGGGATATTGTCTGCAGACAGAAGGAAAAGAAAGAAAACTCAACAATCAACCTGTACTCCTACCAAACATCTTGGAGAATCTTACTGATTTCATGCCTGCAAACCATGGAGCTGTTTATTTTGAAAATGTTAGAAATATTTGAAAAAAGGTTTTGGTTATTTGGATAAAAAATAGTATGTGCGGAGTAGACATTCAAAGCAGAAACTCCCTAGAACTGTGAAATATTCCAAAAGTGAATGGCACAATTTCACTGAGGAAAGCAAACAATCAGGGTATTCTATTCAGACACCAGCTCAGCCATGGGGAAAATACAGGCTTATCTTTAGGCAAACAGGGTCTATTGAGATAGATTTTGCTCTGCTGGAGGAGAGGAATGAAATACCTTATAGTCACACCTGGCAACTCTTAACCCTTTGTCTCGCTCCTGTATGTGTCCTTTCCACTTTGCAATAACTTGTCTCTGATCATGGAAAGTCTTGAGCTTGGCAGACAGCAGACACAAAGAACAGTGTCTAGGTTGACAGCTTTTTCTGTAGTAGTGTTGTTAGCGGCTGTTCCTAACTACTGGCAAGGCTTGGCTGTCTTTAATTCATCTTTTTTATTTTGTGATTGTGTCTTGTGAGTTTATATTCCTACTCTACCACAGGCTGGTATCTCCTATTTTAGTGGCCTAAATCAAAGAAAGAGATGTGTAATTTAGTTCTTGTTGGACATATTGTTTCTGCAACCCTCGTTAACTATAATCCAGATATTGGCATCTCCATTGCCATAGCCAGACTCGACTGTGACTTGAGAGCTCAGCTTTTAAATGGACAGTTTATTAATTTGAAATTGGGGGTAAGAATTCTAAAGGCTAACAGTGAGTTGCATTTACAAATTTAACAATTTGTTCCCCACAGGGCTTTTGTCTGTAAGGCAAAGTTAAACTTGATCTAATCGATCTTCTCGCTCTCTACAGCTCCCTGAAAGGAGGTTGTAGTGAGGGGGGGGCGGGGTTGGTTTCTTCTCCCAAGTAACAAGTGATAGGACAAGAGGAAACGGCCTCAGGTTGCGCCAGGGGAGGTTTAGGATGAATATTAGGAAAAATTTCTTCACTGCAAGGGTTGTCAAGCATTGGAACAGGCTGCCCAAGGCAGTGGTGGAGTCACCATCCCTGGATGTATTTAAAAGATGTGTAGATGTGGTGCTGAGGGACATGGTTTGGTGGTAACTTGGCAGTGTTAGGTTGATGGCTGGACTCAATGATCTTAGAGGTCTTTTCCAACCAAAACGATTCTGTGATTTAAGTCCCAAATCAATCCTAAATATGCTGTCTCTAATAAGAGGTGCTATGAACTGTGCCTGTTCGCAAAACCAAGATTCCTGTAAGGAATATTAACTGACTTGAAATCCAGACGTGACCGGTGACTGTGACGGTGGTGGTTGAGGCAAGTGACCGTCTGCCTCTCCAGCTGCAGAATGCAGACCTCACCCCAACAACGGCAGAGAGAAGTGGGACACAGAGCCCGGACAAAGCTCACACTGTGCCTGTGTATGTAAAACGCTTTTTTGAAGAAGCATTCCTGAACCTGCATGTGCTGCCTGCTGAAATCCACAGATAAAATACCCCGGGAGCAGCTGGAAGAAAGCTGCAGATCTGAGTTTATAAACTGCTGTAAGTGAGAAGTTAATGCTGAAACCTGGAGTAAAGTAAGTGTTCTGCCATTATTTGTTCCTCACAGCCAACGCATTTTGTCAGAGTACGGTGATGCTGTGCCTGGAACAGGAATGTCATTAATTTAAAACACTGCAGCTGGAGATAGCTGTAGAGACTCACTTTTGACCACAAATAATTGCGGGCAGACATTTGTAGTAAAATACTGTGGAGCCCCATCCCCCTTTGCATTTTGGGGCATATTATTCCTCACGTAGGTAAAAGTGAGTCTCGCTGAAGTACAATTTCCCGATTGCTGATTCTCCACATGTTGGGTGGAGGTTTTTTTTCACATTGAAATAGAATAGGGTGCCAGAGGACTAATGAGGCTCCCCGCAACTTTAAAAGGTATTTACTTTAAAAGGTTTTCAGGCGGTCAGAACAGCAGCATGGACAGCAGCCAATAAACACATCATTCAGATTCAGGAATTATGAACTTGTGGGGTTTCAATTCAATCTGACTGGGAGCTTTTGTTGAGAGTTTTTGTCAGAATATTCCATTTTTGGTTTTGGTATCTTTTTTTTCTCAAGGAAAATTTTTGAAGTAAAAGATCATCTTTATATTTTCAATGCAACTTTGAGGACTATCAGAAGAGCCATAGCATTTCAGCATCCTCAGTATGAGAAATGAGGTATTGTGGTTTAAAACAGTCAGGGGCTATTCATGACACCAAACTGCAGACTCATAATTTAACCAATGAAATTAGGTTTTCAATCTTCTTAGACCCTGTCTACCAGAGAAGAGATGTTCCTGCTCTTCAAACACTCTCTGTCAGTTTTTTAAATTCCTTAAGCGAAAGATAATAGGAGTGTGCTCAGGCGCATGAATACCTTAAAGTTTGGGTGAGGCCCCATTAAAAGCTGTAATGGAAAAAATCTTGCCTGTCAGAAGTTTTTGGTTTGTTTTGTTTTTTTAATAAAAACAACATGCAGTTCTTTTGCAAATCAAGAAAAATTAACTTAGGGGAGTCAAGGGACTAAGGCAAAGAAATGTTCATTTTTACCCTCACATAAATGTGGAGGTTTCAAGGATATGGCTTGTGTGGTTTTTTCCTCTTCCTCAGTCCAATGGGAACTTGAACAAAATAAACAAATATCCCACATATGCATGAACAATTCTGTTAGCTGAGTATTAAGGAATGACTTTGAATTTAAGTAGTACAAGAGGAGATAAACATTTTATTATTTTTACCTCAATTAATTTACAGATGGAGCATATGCAACCTGTACAAGCTGATCTTTCCACTGAACCACTGACCTTCATCCATGGCAAAGAAAAAAAACATCCCTACAGAAATCATTTTGAGCATGTGACACTAATCTGGGAAACTCCAGAATTTCATCATAGATTCAGTCAGGTTTCGAAAACTTGGCTTTGGCCACAGTCATTTAGACAGAAACAGAATCTTCTATTTAGTGCAGATATGTAGAAGGTTCCAAAAGCTGAGATTATGAACTCCAGTATTCTGACAGTGCCTGAAATGTTTTATATGAATAGTGATTAAAATTGGTAATTTGTCAGTATACCACAATCCTGGTAAATGATGTTTAGATTTGTATGTCATTAAAGGAAACCTGTCATACTTTAGTTATGTTCTAAATCTTACTCTTCTATCAAAATAATCCCTTTTTTTTTCACCATTAAGAAGACAGCTTCGAAGAAGATTGTGGTTATTACGGATATTTTTAAGTTACCATACAATGAAAAAAGTAATTTAGGCTAGGTATGACTATGTCAGTGCTCAGAGCGCAGATGATACTTTTTTTTTACTTCTCAAGTGACTGAAGATAGATTTTTTTAACAGAAGTCTTTACAATTTGCAAGTTTGCAGGTCACATTGTATGTCTAAAGCTTCAGGCACAACCACGATATAATGGATGTATGCTTGAAAAAAAATGCAATTGTAAATTTACTTACGTGCTATTTAAACATCTCATGTTTAAGGTCCAATTTAGTTCTTATTTTTCAATAAGACTATCAGATACAAAATGTTTACAAAGCTTGAATAAGGCAAAAGTATAGTCTTCTGGCTGGTAGTACATTGAGACAATGGTAACAGTTAAGATTATCTTGAGCTTTTTACATGTATTATGCTTTTAATCACTGAAGAATGTCGCTTAGCCTGTCCGATGATAGACTAGGAGGAAGATAACACAGGGAGGTCATTTTGTGGAATTTCTGAGGCTCGTTTCCATTTGGGCAACACTGAAGCTGCCGGGACACGAGCTGCAAACATCCCCCCTCCATCCGTCCTTTTCCTCTCTAGCTATATATGCTACATTTTGTGCTAAAACTGCGCTTCCCAGGGAGCTGTGGTGGGTTAGCAGAGCTTATCACAGAATGGTTTGGGTTGGAAGGGACCTTAGAGGGGACCTTAGAGGTCATCTAGTTCCGGAGCTCCAACCCTCTGCCCCGGGCAGGGACACCTCCCAGTAACATCTCCACCAACACCTTGGTGTGCAGGCACTGCTCCAGCACCAGTGCCTCCCTCGCCCATGCCCATCCGTGGGACCGGTGTGGCCACTGCTGGGCAAGGGGCGGCCGCCTGTGAGGTCGGGCCGAGCCGGGGCAAGGGCAGAGCCCCCAGCCAGTGGCCACCTCTCCTGCAGCCGCGTGGGCACAGGAGCACCAGGGAGAACGTGTGTCATCTACAGATTTTCACAGGGCACACAGAAAGGTTTGTTATTGTGCAGCACTCCACAGAAATTATATTCTCAGCAGTAGCTATAGCGAGAGTGGTAAACTTAGTGAAGAATGTAATTAAGCTTAAGTCTGTAAATCCATTTAAATCTAAAGTACTTCCAATTCAGCTACAAAATCTATAATCCGATAATGGTCTAAATGGTAATTTGTGTGATAGAAGGTTGGCAGAAATTGAAAAAATTTCTTTGAAGATTATCTGAACTGACCAGAATCTTTTGTTTACTCTTGACACACAGAGACATTGTGCAACTTTATATTGTGTTCACCAAAGCAAACAGGAGCTGGGGGGGGTAGGGAGGGGGGAGGGGGGAGAGACAAGAACATATAAAGGGAAATGGCTTGTGCCCCTCCTGTGCTTTTATTTCACGTTTTCCACAAGGTTCGTGAATGCAAAATGAAGCTGTTCTTCCTAAGCTGCTTGCTGGTTTCTTGCTGTCGCCAGGCTGGGGCAGCGCAGAGGGAGTACTACATCGGCATTACAGAGACGGTGTGGAACTACGCGCCTGGCAATACCAACGTCATCTCTGGACAACTTTTTGCAGAAGAAGAGTAAGTAAAACAGTTTACGTGGGTTGAGTTTGAGTTTACAACTTTGTCTGCTTTAGACGCTTGGACCAGAGTGAAAACCTGGTGAAGGCAGTGAAATGAATCGTGTTGGTGTCGGTGGATTTTCTGTCAGACATACAAGGGCATTCCGATTTTTTTCCTGGCTTGCTTCAGAATTGAATTACAACGTACTGAACTGGAGTATGCAGGGGTTTTGTGAATTTGTTGGAATTAAATGTTTATTAAGTGGAGACTAGAAAAAGACCCTGAATGTCTAATGGTGTATAATTTTGAATGGCTAAGGTGCCAGTGCTGAATAGAAGGCTTTTGCTGTTACGTTTTTAAATGCAGATGTTTGTCAAATTTTAAACTTTCCCATCGGGCACAGGTTTCCTTTTTAGCTGGTCGTTGTTGGCAGCAGTCATTTTCACCTGCTGGCGGTGCGGCAGCAGAGCTGGGTCCTTCCACCCACGGCGAAGGAGCTGGGTGGCTGGCTGCCAGGCAGGAGGGTCCTGCGCAGAGCGAGAGCCAGAAGCAGGGTGAGGATAAGTACGGTGAGGAGGAGGCGAGCGCCCTGAAGATACGAGGAATCAATAAAGACAATTCAGATATAAAAGGCACCAGAAAAATACTTGAGAGAGGAAAAATGTTCCTTCCTTCTGTTTTTCCAGTGCCTTTAAAATGACATAGGACTATACTAAAATAAAAACAATGCAGAGAGAAAACAGAAATTAGAAAAATCTCAAAAATACAGTTCTCATTTAGTCTGTAGGTGAGTGACTAGAAGATTTCCTGTGGTTTTCTCTAGTGAGAGCCAACAATATCTCAGCCATAATCTGCCACTCCATCAGGCACGAGGCGAAGCAGTCAGCTTTTTTTTTTTTTAACTCATAAACTGAGTGACGTGTAAGACGCTTGCAGTGCTTCAGCAGGCTAGTAATCCTGATAAATGGTGGAAGCAGGGCATCTTGTCTGAAAATTGCGGAGCAGTGCTATCCGTTCACTGCACTTTCACTGCTTTTCTCAGCTCTGTGGCAACTTGCAGCGTGCTAAATCAATTCCAGTTTTTCAGTAGTTGTATACCTGCAATGGAGCTGGTCCCGTTTATTGTACTTTTGACTTTCAGCTTCTCCAATTCTTCCTCTCCCCCTGAACCCTTCAACTATGAGGCTGTGCTTGTACGGAACTGGATATTTATAGAGGCAGGGAAGAGTGCAGTGTACCTGCTGGAAGGAATACTCTAAAATTAAATGGCAGCTGTTTAAACAGTCCAAGAAGAGCCAGAACATTATTTCTTTTTATTTAGTTTATGGCTAAAAAGCTTCGTGCACTCAAATTTCCAGTAACTGCGCCTTTGCAACTAAGTTTATGCTCTCCAAGTTTCTGAATTGGCATTTTAATTATACTTCAGATCTGTGCTTGCCAAGGTACAAAGCCTTGTGGGAAATACTTTGCATTTTTGGGCAGTATTAGCTTGCTTCACAATATGGCCTGCTGGGAATACAAAACCAAGCTGGCTTGGTTCCTTGTCGTGTAAGGTGAGCGATCAGGAGGCTGCTGGACTTCAGGCGGTGTTGCCCCATCTCCCAGGATTGCCCCCTCCTGGAGTAGGTTTACTTCCACAGCTAGTTCCCCTGAAATGGGCAGGGAACTGTGCAGGAGGATTTGTTGTTAGAGACTCCAGAGTGTGGGCTAACAGCATCAGCCAGCGGTAGCGCTACTGCTGTGAACAGCCAGTGCCGGCAGCTTCTCTCGCCATTGTAGATAGCGAATATGAGCACTTTACCCACAAAGACAACTCTTCTCAGAGACCAAAATATCTAATGAAAGGTACCTGACCCTCAGCACAGGCAAAGGTTGGCTCCAAAGCTGTTCCCAGTCGGCAGCTGTCGGAGACATGGTGACCCCTCGCCTGTGGCTGGTGGTGCTCGGGCGGCAGAGCCACGATAGCTACAGGGTTCAGAGGTGTTGATACCACCTGTGGGAAACACCATCTCCATCAGTCCCAGTTTGGCTCATGGGTGAGGCTGTTTGCTCGCTAACCAAGCTCTCATTTTTAAATATAATTAATTTTAATGTAATTAGTAATTAAATGAGAGGAGCAATGGTCCAGCAGTTAGGGCACTTAGTGACTGAGGAGCTCATTGCTAATTCTCTGCTGTTTGTATATTCTTGGGCTGAATCTGTAAAGGTGAGACTTTATTAGGGTAAATCCATATCAAGCTCTGAGGCTGTGATTCTTCTTCATCTATGACTGGTGAGCAAGCCGAGAGCTTGGTCTCACTTCAGCACGCTGCTTGTCCCCCCGCCCCGAGCACACACTGGACATTAGCAGCACCTTGTAGTTTTGCTCCTGTCCAGACATCTTAAATGTATTTTACAGCTGAAAAGTCCGCTCCTCTTTGCAATGGAGCAAGGACTATGTAGTCATCATACTAGCGTGATGGTGGAAATTATTATTTTTAACAGGCTGTGGAAAATTATACAGCGCTTTAAGCATGCAAGTACAAAAGTGTCGAGCAATAAGAACTACTATTTGCCGTGTCCGCACAGTCTCAAGTTTGCTCAAAATTGTATCAAATACCCTTATCTTCAGTGAACAAAATAGGTAGAGAAGAAATTCAGGTTGGTGCATAATATTTAACCTCTATCTGGGTGCCTAACTTTACAATAAGAGACATATTTACTCCTGAACACAGATACAGTTGTGCACAGCGCCATGGAGGCCTGGTCTTTATTTGAGACCCTACTAATTAACATCATTCAACTCTAAAATTAGTATCTGACACCACAGATGTGTTTGTGTACTTTCTTCACAGGCAGGCTGGAGTCTTTCTCCAAAGAGGCCCACATAGGATAGGAAGCACCTACAAGAAGGCTGTCTACACTCAGTACACCAATCATTTATACGATATGATAGTTGACAAACCTTCCTGGCTGGGATTTTTAGGTCCTATCATTAAGGGAGAAGTTGGAGATTCCATTATTATTCACTTGAAAAACTTTGCTTCCAGAAGCTACACGCTGCATCCACATGGTGTAAGGTACACAAAGGAAAATGAAGGTAAGCTTGAGTCTGTTCTGTGCCAGAATTCACCAAAAGTCAATCATTCCTCTGAGTGTAAGTGATATTGTCTCATCAAAGAGAGGACTGGTCAAGTAAATAAAGATTTAAAAAAGGACACAAACAATTTAAATCAGGAGCTAAGAAGTTTGATAATTTTTTCAAGAGCGAAATACAAAGCCGAAAGTGGAATTCTTAAAGAAGGTATTTTAGATCAACATTTCACCTGAAATAAAAGTATTTATATTTCACCTGAAATAAGCGTATAAAGGTATATAAGAGATACAGGTATTGAGGATATCTAAAGGAAAAATTGATGCTGTTGTGAAGAAGATATTGTTAACAGGGATAACTTCCAGTTCCAAATTCTTAACACTAAATTTGTATATATTGTGTATAAGATACACAAGACACTTAAAATGGAGAAACAGCTACTGCTTAGTAATAAATTAATAAGATAAAAGTCTGACGCACTCTAAGATGTATTATGGGGGTGCTATTGGGGTTAGTGGTGGTTTGCCCTTGCAATAGCTGATGTTGCCACACTCAGGTGATGGGGGATTTTCTGCACTGGATGGCACCAGAATACGGCTGTTCAAAGTTTTATTAGTCAGCCTTAAAAACAGTGTGTGAACTGTTGAGAACATGATATTGTCTCAAAAGCAGTCTTTAAAAATATTTCATTAGAAGAATTTGTGAAGTTTCACCCTAACTTATAATATTTTGGTTTTCATTACAACTAATATGTGTCTTGATATAGACACCTTCTGTGGGGGCAAAACAGTGTGTCACGTCGCAGTACATGCGCTTTTTGGAACAACATTTAAATTTATTTTTCTGTTGCTCTTATTCCAGGTACACTGATATTCCTTCAGGACATATGCAATATTTTAGAACAGTTTCCAAGATTAATATTTAACAAATGTTTCACAAATATTTGAATTGTTATCTTTTTAGCAGAAGTACATAGTGCCCTCCTAATAAATTAAGGACTAAATTTAATGTGCCATTAATTGAAGCACTCCCATGAAATTCAAAGGCAAATGAAGAGACTGCTAAAGAGAAGGAAAAGATCAACTCACCTGATTTTGAAGATTTTTTTTTTTAACCTGTATTCAGATATTCAGTCCATGTTACTAGAACATGCGGTCAACTTTAAAGCATGGCAGGTGCTATCCTGACACCGTACTGCAAAAGTGTTGTGTTAATGGTGGTGGTATGGCGTTCTTCAGGTGCTTTTTATCCTGACAACACCAAACACCTGCAAAAGAGAGATGATGCTGTGGAGCCTGGAGGCCAGTACACTTACACATGGGACGTGACAGAAGATCAAGGTCCAGCTAAGGGAGATGCAGACTGCATAACCAGGGTTTACCACTCCCACGTAGATGCTCCAAGAGATGTTGCCTCAGGGCTTGTTGGGCCTTTAATAATTTGCAGGAAAGGTAAGCCATAAATAAATAAGTAAATAAACATATGTGCAAGGCAACTGATAATGGTTATTGATAAATATCAGTGAAATAATTTACTGGAAGAAGATTACAGTTATTTTTGAAATAGCAGCGTTTTGTCTTCTCAATTAGCTGCCTTCCGGTAGTATAGGAAGCAGCTTGATTTTGTGTGTGACAACGAATATAATTTGCAGAATGCTTTATCCAGAAATCCATATGAGTGAGATATGTCGATGCCAGTAATGCAAAAGGATGTGTAAATACTGATGTGAGGAACAGATTTACTGTAATCTTATCACATGCCATGTTTATTCTTAGTAATTCTATAGTATCTATCAAAACTGATTTTTGTCTTCTGAGCGTGGCTGTAAGTTTATGTGTACAATCACACTCAAGAAAAGTGGCAAAATATGAAGTAAACAGTGACCAGCCCTACTGATACTACACTTAAAATGATAATGTCGCTTGCCAAAGACTTTGAATATACCGCTTTCTTTTTCAGATACAATGAATAAGAGCAATGAGAAACACTTTGATGCTGAATTTATCCTTATGTTTTCTGTGATGGATGAAAATCTCAGTTGGTATCTAGAGGATAATATCAGGACATACTGTTCCGAGCCTTCCAAAGTTGACAAAGATGACGAGGACTTCCAGGAAAGCAATAAAATGCACTGTGAGAGAATGTTATATTAATGTTGCTTGTCACTGATGTGGTGAAGTAATATTTTCATGTGCTGTCTCTTTTAAAGATGAACTGTGGATAATTTATTTTTAAGCAGGGCCTTTTCTTGGAGGATTAAGATAGATCCTTTTAAATAATTAATTTAAAAAGTAATGGCAAATATTGCACAATCAAACCTTTGGAGTCATATAAAATTCTTAGGGGCCAAGAACCTTCCTGCCGGTGTAATTGCCCGGGTGCTCCAAACAGAGTTGTGTTGCTCTGCTCTGTTTCTTAGTTCTGAACTCTGTACTATAATATTGCAGTTTAGAGAAACAGGTTTTACCGTTAGCATCAACAAAGATGCCTTTAGAATCATGGCAGGAGCTGCTGGTCATGCAGGTAGTTGTGCAGATGAGCTGTGTGTCTGGTACTGGCTCACTTTCAAAGGTGCAGAGTTTTGTTTTGAGCCTCTTCCTGTTTTGAAAAACAGAACAATGGCTGTATGACACCTGCTTTTGAAGAAAATATCTTGAGGCCTGTGAAGGTGACTGTAATAAATAACATTTCTTTTAGCAATCAACGGGTACATGTATGGATACCTCCCAGACCTCACAATGTGTGTGGAAGATAAGGTAAAATGGCATCTTTTTGGCATGGGTAACGAAGCTGATATCCACTCAGCCTACTTTCATGGACAGACCTTAACAGAAAGGCATCATCGAGTTGACACCATCAGCCTCTTCCCAGCCACATTTATTGATGCTGTCATGATACCGAGGGGCCCTGGGGAATGGCTACTCGGCTGCCAAGTGAATGACCATATTGAAGGTACAGAATAAATTCCAATTATCAGAAATTTTTTTTAGCTCAAGCTAACGGTTCACTGAGTCACTTTAGCAGTACTCCTGACCTGGCTATACCCTAGACAATATTCTCCTCTAGGTAACAAAACTCTCATAGTACTCGAAATGCCTGGAAGTGCATTAGATGGGCTTGAGCACGTAGCCATGGAAATTGTTATCAGCTGGCAGCAAGTTGCACAGCTGCACTTTTGCGAGCCTCGACTTTAAAGAAACAATAGCATGATGTTTGCCTCTTACTGAAGGTAATTACAATTTTCTGTTTGCCAGAAAAAAGTTGCGGCTCATTCTGTGTTTGGGCAAGGGGCACAGGACAGGCAGGCTAACTTGCCTGCTGACAAAGACATGTTCTGGAAAGTGCATTGGCTAATAAGCAGAGAAGATCTGCATTTCTCTTCCCTGCATCTTCCTGTATTTCCAGTGTTTGCTAGGCATATGAAATTCTTAGAAGCAAATTCGACACTTTTCCATGATTCTATATCCCACTTTTTCATTATCTATATTGCTGTAAGTGAGTTAGAGAAGTAATTTGTCACAAAAGCGGGAAGGAACACAGAACTCAAAATCGTTCTCCAAGATTTGAAAGTTCTGACATAAAAAGGAGTGTGTTTAACCTACGGATTCAACTACACAGAAGTTGAAAGTTCTGAAATAGCCATCACATCAAGCAGCATCCTGATGTGGTTGCAGCATCCTGGGCAAGACTTAAATCCTACAAATTTGGCTAATCCATAGCTGTAGAATCCATACAAATCCTACAAATTCGGCTAATCCATAGCTGTAGAAGGGCTCTCTTTATTATAGTATTTGTATCTCCAGCCAGCAGGTTTGCTAACAGACCTTTCTCTGAAGGGGTGGAGACCCAGAAGTTTCACAAGTAAGCTGTTGATTAGATTTAGAGGGGAGATGGTCAGCCTGGCAGCACCCGGCCTTGACTGAAGAGCTGACTGACAGGAGTTTCCACTCCATCCTAATCTTCTCCGTAACGCCATGTCAAGTGCAGCTTTACAAGCAGAATGCACTTCGCCACACCTGTCTGCCCACTGTAAATACCGTGCTTGTGTTTCTACATCCCAGCTCAGCTGGCGTGCATACTTTTATATCATTCCCCTTTCTTTTCCTTAGTGATTTGCATGTCCATCAATGGTATAGGAACCCTCCAGGGAAGAGGAGCTATTGGAGGCAGGGAAAGACAAAGCAAAGTGTGGTTCCTTACCCCTAGTTTTCTCTGCCTCCTCGGGTTTTTTTCAGGTGGTATGCAGGCTCTTTTTAAAGTACAAGATTGTAGGAAATCCACAACAGTTCACAATGAGAGTTCAAAGATAAGACAGTACTTCATTGCTGCTGAAGAGATCATCTGGAATTATGGCCCATCTGCAATGAACCATTTTACAGGACAAGAATTAATCGCTGACAGGTAAGTGTTTCTAATTAAAGAAGCTTTACTTTTTAAACAGAATTGATATAAACATGCTAAATAAGGTAATACATCTGGTAGAACTGACTTTTAAGCAGAATTTCTCATTTTCCTCACCTCTGCTTAAATATTAAAGCCAGGATAAATATCAGACCAAATTAGGTCTATTGTTTTCCTTGTAATCTTACTAGAAATTTTGCTGTAACGTTAGTAATTACACTGAGATGAAGACGAATTGTAATGTCATATGTATGCAGTGATCTCCGATGATTCAAGATGGCTGGTTATTCTGAGTCAGAGAACAAAGCTAGGAATTCATGATCCTCTCCTCAGCTGATGAAAATCTCATTAACAGCATCTCAGCTAGCAAATGACTTGCACAAGGTAGCTTTGCCCTTTGCTCTGTGTTTACATATTTAAGACCTGGAACAATTCACTGAATACACTGACTCCTCAGATTTTTCACCTGTGAGTTAAAGAATACTCACCTGCCCCATGAGGGACGAGGCACAATTCATTGTTTGAATGGTGCTCGTAAAACATTGAAAGGTCCTTTCTTGAAAAGTAAAAAAAGTAGACTAAAAAGCATAGGCTAAATCTTCTCACTTGGTGTTTAGATGTTACATATTCTTGGCGTTTGTATCTACTGTTGTTGAATTATTTGTAATTTTTAATAAAAAGAATAGTAAACTCCAGGTTACAAAATGTTGACTGGAAATCATTGTTGATGAGTCTCTAAGCACGCTGGCTTTATAAGGGCCACACAGCACAGTGTCTGTTTCTTAAGAGAAGTTAGTGAAGAACAATGGATTCCTGCACGTCCTTACACGGGACTGCATATAAGTGTGTGGCCAGATCACTGAAAGGAGACCCAAAAGGCAAACTCAGCACATCACACCTCAGAAAACAGGGTTGAGGTCCCAACTGCCTTTGTAAAGCTGAGTATTATGACCTGAACTGTTTGCATCTATTGCAATTTCTTTTACACAGTGAATCTCGCGCATTTTTTGAACAAAGTGAGACAAGAATTGGTGGCTCTTATAAAAAAGCTGTTTACAAAGAATATACAGATGGTTCTTTCACTGAACATAAAAAAAGACTCACAGAGGATGCACATCTTGGACTCTTAGGTAAGATATCTAAAATTATTTTATGTCAAAGACTTATGAGAGTAAACTATCACTTCTACTGTCTAGCCAGCAGTGCCCCTCCACCTCCGAGGTGGGGCCCGTGGCTCTCCCTGCCTCCACCAGGTGCTGGTGTCTGTAGCTTCCTCCAAGAGATGCCCCAGGGTGTAAAAAAGCTCTTGAAGGCAATGCTGTGGTGGTCCCCAACTCGCCTGTGGGAATCCGCCATGGTCTCTGACAGTCATGCTCTGGATTAAAAGCTCAGGTTAGGCAGGTCTAGCCCAGTTTATAACCTGGCTGCACCTGGCATAGTGCTGGAATCGGTTTGAGGTTGGCGCTAAGGTCTGTGGGTCCCTTTCCAAAGGGAGGAACTGTTCTGCATGTCACCAAGCCTCTGTGAGGAATGGAGCAGTCCAGTTGTTGCTGGGCTGCCACGTGATCCAGGCGCGGGCCAGGGACCAGGTCTGTGGCCACAGAGGCCCAGGGACAGTTCCCCATGCAACGGGAAAAGCAGCCAGCCATCGATTGCGATAGGGGCGTGGAGATCTGTACATCACTTGATGGGCCCATGTTGTAATTAGACCATGTGCTCTTTTCTAGGCCCTGTTATCAAGGCTGAAGTGGGTGAGAGGATCAGGGTGACCTTCCGGAACAATGCCAGCCGCCCATTTAGCATTCAGCCCCATGGCGTGAGTTACCACAAGAGCGACGAGGGGGCACGGTACGGTGCTGCCTCCAGAGGTGCGCCTGCGGACGGGCATCCTGCGAGCACCAGCAAACAAGCTCTCCTACACGTTGATGTGTTAAAGGTGACAAAATAAATTATGTTCATTAGGTGTAATTTTGCATGTTAATTTCTGTAATAGGCACTGAATCCCCAGCTTCTCATGTGAATCCTGGCGCTACGTTTACATATGAGTGGAACGTGCCGGAAGATGTGGGCCCCACCGACCAAGATCCAGACTGTCTAACCTGGCTTTATTACTCAGCGGTGGATGCGGTCAGAGACACCAGTTCTGGCCTTGTGGGTCCTCTCTTGGTGTGCAGGAAAGGAGCTCTGCTTCCCTCTGGGAAACAGGTCAGTCAAAGCAGAAAACTGGAATAATTTGCATCATTGTAGCTGAACCTGCCTTCTCTTCCAGAATTATGCCCTCAGGGCTGCCACCCTAACAGCCACACAGCATCAGCTCCTCTCCACATCACAGCCTCACCTGTGTGCTGAGGGGCACACAGAAAATGAAGAAAGTTGGTTTGGTTTTTGGTTGTTTGTTTTGTTGGGTTTTGTTCTTTTTTTTTAAAAAAAAAGCAAACTCAGTCTGAGTCCAGATAGACAGACGCTGTATTGTGAAAACACCATCACAGTGAGCACCACTGGCATTCAAGCCTCAGTTAGGATGAGAATGAGCAGAAAAAAGTAGAGCCTTTAAAGACCAAAACACACAATAATTTCCAGAGGTGATTCTTGCTGGTAGAAGGAGCATTAGCAGCACATACCTAGTCACCAGATCCAGCAATTAGAGAGCTTTGAGATTATCAGAATGAAGTATCAATTTATGCATCTATCCTACTTTGTGAATTATACCCATAAATTATTATGCACATAGAATATTTTTCCTGACATTTTCTGTTCACTCATTTCTATTTTTCTTTGTGCCATTTTTTCCTAACAGAAAAATGTGAACATGGAGTTTTTTCTACTTGCTACAGTATTTGATGAGAATCTGAGCTGGTACTTGGATGACAATATTTTGATGTTTACACTAAATCCTAATAAAATTGACAAAGATGATGAGGACTTCCAAGAGTCTAACAAAATGCACTGTAAGGAAATTATTCATTAGCCAAATATTCATTTCTACAATAAGGCTTTTACGTTTGTGGTCTCATGCTGGAGACAGGGAAACTGTATAGACGTGTCATTCCTTTCCATTGGGAACAAAACCATGTTTGAATGAAATACAATTTCGGCTAAATGGGGTAGTTCAAAATGTAATGCCCGCTGTTCAGTGTCTTCCATGGCAGCTGAGCATTCACCACTGTTGGCTACCACTTTGAGCAGACAGGAGGAGGGATTAGGTCTGTAGCCCATGTGCAAGCCCATGAATGCAACCAGGCAGCAAAAGAAAACCGACCTCTGCCCTACAGACAATGTAGCTGAAAGGAGGATTTTCACAGAATCGCAGGCTGGTTGGGGTTAGCAGGTACCTCTGGAGGTCATCATCTCAACCCCCTGCTCAAGCAGAGCCGTCCAGGACCGTGTCCAGGTGGCTCTTGAATATCTGCAGGGATGGAGACTCCACCACCTCCCCGGGCAGCCGGTGCCAGCGCTCGGTCACCCTCGCGGGGCAAAGTGTGTCCTCGTGTTCGGAGGGACCCTCCTGTGTGTCCGTGTGTGCCCGTGGCCGCTGGTCTGTCGCTGGGCACCGCTGGGAGGAGCCTGGCTCTGTCCTCTCTGCCCCGTCCCTGCAGGGGTTCACGCACATGGGTGGGATCCCCCGAGCCTTCTCCTCCCCAGGCTGAACAGCCCCGGCGCTCTCAGCCCTTCCCCGCAGGAGAGATGCTTTCTTGTCCCTTCATCATCCTTGTGGCCTCTGATGGAGTCTCTCCAGTATGTCCATGTCTCTCTTGTACTGGGGAGTCCAGCGCTGCACACAGTCCTCCAGGGTTGGCCTCGGGTGCTGGGCAGAGGGGAAGGATCCCTCCTCGACCTGCTGGCCACGCTTTGCCCAGTGCAGCCCGGACACCGTTCACCTTCTTTGCAGCAAGGGCATGTTGCTGGCTCATGGTTAACTCGGTGTCCACCACGACCCACAGCTCCTTTTCTGCCAAACTACTTTCCAGCTCGATTTGTCAGAAGCATTTCTACAATAGTGGCTGTGATCTGACCTGCTGGCAACACTCCTCCTAAGGCAGCCCAAGATGCCATTAGCCTTCTCTGGGGCAAGGGCATGTCACTGGCTCATTTTGTGTCCGTGGCTGGTCCGGATTCCTTTACCAGCACTGTGTCCCCCTCAGAATGAAAAGCTTTGCTTCTTTAATTGGGCAGAGCTGAGTTTCACCTAATCGTATTTTGGTGACGTAGAAACATCTTTCAAGCTTCATGTGAAAACATTTTTAACTGCAGTATGTAGTCCTGCAAATAAGTCCAAATCTTTAAACATATTTGCTCGTGCTCTCTCTTAAATTTTGCACTCAGGGGCCTTCCTGCTATGTACAGAGCCTTGATACGGAGCACTCAGTGGCACCTGTGAGGCCCAGGCTTTGCAGGTTCTGCGCAGGAGCAAACAGAACGGAGTGGTAACTCAAACTAAAAGCCACTGTCTCCGCTGTGTGGCTGAGGGGTCTTGCAGGGGATAAAGCAGGATGCTTTGTGCATCCGGCATACTTGACAGATATAAAGCAGTGGAAGGTCCAGTTGGTCAAGGCAGCTACCTGTGCCTTAGACGTTGAAAAGGAGAACAGTTAGAAAATGGTTTTAAACACTTGGTTTTAAAAGTTGTTTTGCTTGAGCTGACTCTCTGGTTTCACTGATGTGATAAAGTATTTTATTATTGGTATTTGTGTCAGTCTAAGGCACCACATTACATCTGCATTATTTGATCTGTGTTATAGAATTAAGTAATGTGTTAATCAAGGTGGGTTTTGCTTCCTCAAATTTTCTACAGCCATTAATGGTTATATGTACGGAAATCAACCTGGTCTTGAGATGTGCAAAGGAAGTGTGGTTTCCTGGCATTTGATGGGCTTGGGGTCAGAAGTCGATGTCCATGGGATATACTTTTCAGAAAACACATTCATAACTAAAGGAACAAGAAGGGATACAGCAAATCTGTTTCCACATACATTTCTTACAGCTGTAATGAAACCTGATTCTGAAGGTAAATGTCTTGTTTAAAAGTCCTGTTACTAGTTTAGAAACTGTCTACCTGTGAATACTTTATGCTTAGAGACAAGCTTTAAATAGCTGATATTTTGATCCTTCGGGTGCTAAAACTACGTACATCTGTGTTTGAAGGGCAGCAAACTTGTGTTCACAGACATGAGCTCTTAATGCTAAAGCCTTGATTTTTCTAGCTTCTATGTATGCTGAATTTTATTACTACAAGTAGCCACACTACAGAAAGAATTTGGATCTTATATGAGCAGTAGCCTGCATCTCAGTCTCTAAACACTAAATCAACATAGGTAATGCAAGATCTACTAGTAACAGATTTTTGTCCTCAAGTCTTTGTTTCTTGTACAACCTCTAGGAGTTTTTGAAGTGTCGTGCCTGACAACAGATCACTACACAGGGGGCATGAAGCAGCACTACGAAGTGAAACAATGCCACTGGTGGAATGTGGATCTATCCATGTATTTGCATGAAAAGACTTACTATATTGCTGCCGTGGAAGTTGAATGGGACTATTCTCCTAACAGGACATGGGAACTTGAGCGGCATCAATACCATGAGGACAGGTACTTTGGAATAAACACAAGGGAAAAAATGCAAAAAAGCAAAGGGGCAACTCGCTTCTCCTCTGAACTCTTTCCTCCTCCGGGCATTTCTAGACATGCTTTCTTTACATGCTTTCATTGCATATGTCTTTTTGAGGCTCGCTTGAATTTGTGGTCCTTCTCCAGTAATGTTGCCATGTAGCTGTGAGCCAGACAGCATGATGTCGGTGAAATAGTCCAGCATAAATCTTCAGTGGGGCAGCTTCAGATTTTCACGACTCCTGGATAGTGCACATGCATTTATTATTTCCTGATGTTGACAAAGTCCTTGATGTGGAATGCTTAAAATGTTCACTAAGTTGTAGGTATGATGACTACTTTGTCGTGATATTTGATTACTTACAATATGTAACATGTCTTTGGCTCATGTTTATCTGTACTCTGGTTCTTTTTTACCCCTCTCAGTTCCTTTAGCTTACACAAGATAAGTCCGTGACCAAATCCATTCACTGTGAAGCTTGTCGCCTTGGTGTTTTACTCCCAGTATTTGAATCTCAATGAGAAGGAACTGTTTGGATCGAATAATTCATGCCAATTAGCAGAAGAGGCTAAACAATGAACTGATGAATTTCTATGCATTCCACCTCTATAGCTTAATTTGAGGTTAAGGGAGTAGATTGTAACTGCCTAGCTTTTTTTATTGACTTAATTATATTTTATTCTTTTTCTTCAGCTTGACAGTGCAGTTCCTTGCCCTGCACACCACAGTGGACACTGTCATAGTTCTAAGCACAAATAATATGGATGATGGTGCTATCAGACCTTTTTTTTCACCACTGTCTCCAGCCCCCTTGATCACAGCAGAGAATCTGTCCCTCATGTTTCATTTCAGCAAGGCACCTAAGCTTCACAAGGTTTAGCCTTCATTTCAGATCTACAGAAGTCACTCAGGGCTCTATTTTTCGGTCCGCAAGTTGCTAAGTGACTTCTTGCAATTTGAAATATCTGCCAGGCCAAGCACTCAGCATTCTCTTAAATACTAGATAGATTTGGTCTACTAAAAGTGGTTTTTTAACTTTCCAGGTTGAGAGAAACCTCCTTAATGTTTTCATGTTGAAGATACCAGTCTGTGAGATTACATTTTCACTGAGCTGGAATTTTGTTTGATGGTTTAATTTGTTGTTTGATGGTTAATTGAAACACCTGCAAAAGGTCTTTTAAAATACATGAAGAAATGCACAACACGTTCTTAACTCTACTTCTGTTTTTTCAGCCCTGGCAATCCATTTTTAAATAAAGAAGACAAATTCATTGGCTCAAAATACAGAAAGGTAGTATATCGTGAGTACACTGATCAGACATTCAGCACTCCCAAAAAGCGAGCAGAGGAGCAGCAGCACCTGGAAATTCAAGGTATAGTCATCACGAAGTTCAGTTTGCAGTGAAACAAAACAAGAAGATGCAACTTGAATAATAGTGAGTACAGTTCTACCCACATGATGTGCCCAAACCTACATGGAATTGCTACTTTTATTATGGTGCTTTCCATGCAAGATTACATTGCTTGCTTTACAAGAAAACACACCTCTGGTCTGCTGCCGGATGACAGGTCAGTATTTTCAAAGTCAGCATAAAACTGAGCAGCAACATCCCAAGTGACTTCAAATACACAGCCCGTGCTTGGAGCTTTTGAAACTTGGGCCACTACTTAGATTTGGCTACTCAAGTTGGCACATCATAGTGAATGACGTTGTCCACGTAGTTTTTAGTTGCATTCTAAGCCAATGTTGTGTCTTTGCACACAACAATCTGTCTCTCCTTCTCTCTCTGCTCTGATCTTTTGTAAAACCAAGTTAATCTTTCCCTTCAATCCAACAGGGCCACTGCTTATGTCAAATATTGGAGATAAAATTATAATAGTTTTTAAGAACTTGGCATCAAGACCTTATTCTATACATGCCCATGGAGTGAAAACAGACAGTCCTGTTGTTGCTGCAACTAACCCAGGTATCAAAGCATCCTTGGTTATTTCTAGCAGGTAACACCAAACCTTCTAGTAAGGTTTAGCGAGCTTTCCGTTTACAATAGCAGGAAACGCCTCGGGTTTGTTTATTCATTCTTACCTTGGGTTCATAAATTTTTGATGCTGACTATGGCAAATATTTCTACAATCAAAATGGCCCTGCTTCCTATTGATATGTATCCTTGCCCTTCACAGATCAGTAATCTTTTGGCGCAGCATGGCTGCACCTTTCATGATCACAAACAGATTTGGCTATGTAGGGAGAGCATACCTTACGCTAGCTATTATTTCAGAAGTTCCTCTGTGATCTTTACAAAAGATACATTTTTTTTGTAAGTATGGTAAACTGAACAGTGCAGCCATACAAAAAAGAGGCTGCCAAGAAGAGTCAGGGATGTGCACAAGGGAAATAACAAAAAACGAGGCAGAGCAGTAATTGGGAAGAGGAAGTTTAGACAAATATAGGCTGTAAATGGAGCTAACATCTGTTTTAGGATGACCTCTTATAGGTCAGCACGCAGAAAACTTCTAAAATTCATCAATATTTATTTAATTCAGGTGAAACAAAAACGTATGTCTGGAAAATCCCAGAGAGATCTAGTTCTGAGAGAGGAGATCCACATTGTATCGCGTGGGCATACCATTCAACAGTGGACATCGTTAAGGTATATTATTAATATCAGTCTAAAGGGGTTTGTTCATGACTTCAACACAGATATACTTACAGCAAAAGGGAGATGAGTTTGAAACTCTTTCTGCTTTCTCTGTCAAGTCATTCCCCCCATTGCCATACTTTTGAATTTGAATATCTCTTGAATAATGCAAGAAAGTCGGGGCAGAATTTGAGAGTCACGGCCCTTCACGTTCTTGCTCCCCGATTCTGCTGTTGGTACAGATCACCGCACTCATGTTTCATTCTTAAAGCTAAGGTTTTACAGCACAGTCATGTGTCGGAAAAGAGACATGCAACTGTGGAACTTAAATCTGCCATTTTTGTACAAGCATCATTAACTTAAGATGACTAATAAATCTTAATGGAAATTAATGTATTCTTTCCTTCATGTCTCAGCAAACACAAATAAAAAAGTATATTTTGAACGGAAACCAAGCTCAAAAATCCTAACACCTAAAAAGAATTTGGAGAAAAAAGATGAGCAAGAAATTAAAATGGAATAAATGTTTGTTTCTAGGAAGAGATGTAAAAGAGGCAGTTACTCTTCACAGTCCCTTGAACTTGATCCATGGGTAGCATAAAACAGTGAAGAAATAACCTTGTTTGTCTGACACTGGCTACCTTTCTTCCCAGTTACCGCCGGCTGTAAAAATAGTAAGAGGATTCATGTCTGGCATTAAAAGTGCTTCTGCTTAGTCACATCTTGTAATTACATGATTTTTCATTTGTAATTTCAGGACACTTACAGTGGATTAATAGGCACACTTGTTGTGTGTCATAGACATTATCTGCCATCATTTCATACTAAAAAGAAAGTTCAATTTGCTCTGCTTTTTATGGTTTTTGATGAAAATGAGTCATGGTACTTGGATGAAAACATTAAAACCTATTCTACCAACCCACATCTTATCGACAAAGAGGATGAGGAATTCCTTGAAAGTAACAAAATGCACGGTATGTTTCCCAATTTAGTTAGTGTAACTCTGGAAACTATGAAATTATGTATTTGAAAGTGCTGCATATAAATTTGACTTTTTCCTCCCCTCTGAATTTCCAGTTCCAGGGTAGAAAGCATGAAAATTTTCACTTAAACTATTTGAAAACACTGTTAATGCCACTGAAATACTTTATTAAAAAAACAAACAAAAAAAAACCACCAAAAATATGAAAAAAATGGTCCCATGTTGAAATTTTGAGACAAGAAAGAGTAAAAATGCAATTTGAAATTTTGATTTGATGTCAGCAAACAATTGTTCTGGATAAGTGTGAAAGGCAGTGTGCATCCTGAAAGGACATCCTAGTAGAGCTTACCCTTTGCAAAGAGCCACAGGAAATGTGGATCTTTAAGAACAGCAATATTAGCAATGGTGTACAGTAAAGAACTTTTAACTACATCTTACTTTCCAGTTAAATACAGAATATAATCAGACTCATTCCTAATATGCTGTCCAATTGTTTTGGTTTTATATACCATTCAAAGCCATTACTTTTGCCTGGCATTGGCTTTCAAATCTTGTATTCTATCAAAGTTTTGAGAATAACAATACACAAAATCTTATTTGTTTTCTCTGTCTTGCTCTTTCCCTTTTTAGCCATTAACGGAAAGGTGTTTGGCAATTTACATGGTCTGACTATGCACGTTGGAGATAAAGTAAGCTGGTATTTGATGGGAATGGGCAACGAAATAGACATTCACACAGCACACTTCCATGGCCACAGCTTTGACTATAAGGTAACAGCTCCTTTCCGCTCACTTCTGTCTGTGTTAAGAAAGAAAGGTAAATCAGATACCAAGGACTGTAATCACTGGTGAAAACTCAGATGTTACAGTATTAAGCAGGACTTGTAATTTGACTGTAGAGTTTTTCTGCCCCAAACCTGTATTTGATCAACGTACAAGAGATGGAGAGTCTTCGCCAGTTGCATTTGCTGACTGGTGACCTCACACATTGCTTTGATAGGTAGCTGTGAATTTTCATAACAGCTGTCGTCTTCCTTCATTTCCACTTAGTTGCTAGTTCATTAATCCTTCAAGCATGAAGTGGATGTACAAAGTGATGCTTCTGTGGAAATGACATACAGTAGCAGTCTTTTCACTCAGCTGTGACTAAAAACCTCGGTGGGAATATGCGTAGTGTAGCTTACACTGCTGCCATCTGGTAATGCCACAGCGGGTAACCATTCTTCTTTGACCTGAAGCAAACAGGGGTCTACCGGGCAGATGTCTTTGATCTGTTCCCTGGGACCTTTCAGACTGTGGAAATGACCCCGCAGAACCCTGGCACCTGGCTACTGCACTGCCACGTCACTGACCACATCCACGCAGGCATGGAAGCGACCTACACTGTGCTCCCGAAAGAAGGTAGGCGCTTATCTATCGCAATAATGTTCACTATGTTTAAAGACACAGAATGGGGCTCACAGACAGGCCAGCATACTCTGAACCAGGTCAGGCATCCAGCAATATTACGTGTTTTAATACCGAGGGCTGGAGACCAGAACCTTGCCAGCCACTCGATCACACTTGTCTCAGCGCTGTTGCTCAGAAAACAGACGTAGCTGAAGGACTGGGTGTTAACTGACTATTGCTTCAGCTTCCCACCTGTGAAATTAAAATGACAGATTTTTATTTAAAAATAATTCTTCATGACACAGAGTATTTCTGTACCCAAGAAGCACCAGTAGTGGTGGTGGAGACTCCCTCTCCATCTTCATTTAAAACAAAATAGTTGGTAAATAAAGCTTAAGTCATTGCCCATAACAGTAAAGTACTGAAAAACTAAGATAGTGTTTTCTTTCTAAAGGACGTGTTTTAGCTTTACAGAAAGTATTAGCTCACCTTAGCAATATTACCTGTAACAAAAACTGAGTCTTGAAGAACTTTGAAAGTTCTTATTTCTACAAAGTTAATACCATTTTAAAAGCAACACTTTCCTGTACTCAAAAGACGGAGCATAATAGGAATGTGGTACAGCTAAGTGACAGAAAGACAACAGTAGCAACACTCCAAAATGTGTGTATGTATATACAGATATACAACTATATAATGTATATGCATATCTATACTAAAGACACAGACTGGAATGTTAAACACAATATACTTCTATTTTATAAGCCATTCTGATTTACAGAATACGTTGTGCCAAACTTCACAGATAATAAAAAAGTTGACTTAAAGAATACACAGAAAGAGATGGAGAAACAGACTTTAACTTGTAGCAGCAGTGTGTTGGATTTCTCATAATCAGCCATCTGAAGTGCATTAGAATGTACCCTTCAGCGCATTTTAAAGCTGTTTTCAAATCTAACTCACAATGTCTAGAAGGTACTGAGATCCACTGCTCTCATTTTGGGCTCCTGTCCATATGCATAGTGTATTCTTTTGACGACACATGTCTAACAAAAGCTATTTTCCCCCTTACAGAAAAACACTCTTTGTTCCTAAGATTATTCAATCAGTTCAAGTGTAACAGTACAGCAGGCACACTGGAACGATGAAAACATCTTACCACAGTGATTCTACACGGACTACCTTCAGTGAAGCTTTTCTTGAGAAATACTATCTCCTGGACAATTCATCTCCACGTTTTTGGAAGATTTCATTTGGTGGCCCATGGCTAACAAAAGGGCCACAGACTAAGACAGCTGCATGGATGTAACAGCTTATAAGTATCTTTTTCTCTAAATAAAATAGTATCTTGCAAGCTAAACATACTCTAGGCGATGCCTAATGCATGTTGTTTAATTGATGAGGAACATAGAAGAGCCAAATGAAGTGTAGTTTCCTTTTTTTACAAAATTTAAGTTTGTAAATAACCCTGTGTAACAGCAAAATTTGTTTTACGTGTCTGCTGTCACATTTTACTAGTCAGGCATGCTAGTAGTTACTTCTTCGAAAATAGGAATTTGGTTATCACTTTATCCATAGGTTCACACTTAAAATATATATACTGACATATAACTGGACAGCTTAAAAAATAGTTCTATTATTTCTGTTGAATTATTTTATAATTCTATCCAGTGACATCTTTCAAGATAGTGAATTTAAAAGATGCAATGGCTGAGGGATCATGGTTGCACAGATGTTTTTGTTTTTCTGTTATGAAAATAATTACAAGACAGACAAGTTATGCTGAAATAAGCCTGACGAAATTCAGACAGCGAAGGGCACAATTTGGTGACTACTTTACTTAAGAGCTTTGCTCTGATGAACCTCCCTTTGCTGTCAGTTATGTAGTGCAGACCTAGGCAAATTAAGCAGCAGTATTAGTGCACAGCTGATGCTGGTCAGAACCCAAGCAGCAAGAGCCCGTATCCTCCTGCCATCCAGTTGTGTTCTAACAGCCCAACCCCAGCCAGGTTAGACCCGTGTCAAGCGAGGGAAGGGTGGACGGAAGAGGCAGGCAAACGCGGCTTTACAGCTACCCGGACAAAGGAAGCTGCTTCTCTCTAACAAGTCTAAATCACTTTGGCCTTTTCTAAGGTAGAAAGATTATACTGAAACCAGCATAATCCCTACTAGTAAATCAGGCCATTGATTTTTGGCTGTAGCGGGAATCCTACATAGATAGGAAAAAAAATAGTTTAACTTCTTTTTTTTTATGTATTTTATTTGCAATGTAGATGATCTCTTCTGACTGACTTCTACAGGTCTAAGTAACATTACAGCTTCAGTGAAAATGGATTTGATAGAGTCAATGTCAGCTAATTAAGCCTTTAGATAGTTATGGGATCACAGAGTCATTGTTTTATTTGTGGTGGATTCTCAAAAAACCAAACTGCATTCATAAGGTCATAAACACTGTGACAGTTTATTATGACTGAATTCCAGCTGAAGGAGCAGAATGGTACATGCAAAAGTACCTGAGATGCTTACCAAAAGACCTAGAATAAGAGTTTTCAGCCAGATTTTTGACCTAGCAATACTTCAAATACTTGTCTAATGACAGAGTACAACAGGAGAAGAAAGAAAACAAAAAACAGCAAGCAAGCGGTAGTCTCTATCTTCCACTCCCCTTGCAAACACTTCCATTTCTCTTTGATTTATGGCCTTTTTTTGTGAATTGCAGTGAATTTTGTGAATTTCAGTGTAACACTTGCATGGGTACGTAATTAAGACAACAGAGCAGCTGACCACTAGCGCCAGCTGGAATTGAAGGGAACATAAGTAAGTGGGGCCCAGTTCCCCGCAGAAGAATGAGGCACTCTTAACTCCTGCCATCAGACACACACCGGACCTTAAACACCTCCCCAGGTCAGCGCTCCAAGCAGCCAACCCAGCACTGGGACTGACTCCCTGCTTCACTTCAGTGAGCACTGCGTGCCCCACTGCTCTGTGCATTCTGTATTTTTAGCTGCCTTCGCCGTAACTTCACCCTCACTGAGAAGAGGAGCGATCCCGCCCAAAGCTGAAGAGCTGTGCTTTCACCAGTCCAACCACCCTTCAGTTCTACTGGGCAGGAATTCTGGTCTGCTGACAGAGTGTAATCGTATTAGCTTCAAAACAGATGCTTTGCCTCAGACAATAACTGCCATTCAATAGCTGTCGTACAGTTCCAACTGAGAAATAAGGTGATTTACGTGGGGGAGTCCCACGGTACCTTACACGTAGTTACACTGTTTGTTTCATTTACTTTTTAATTCCAGCACATCCTTTGTATCTGAGCGCAGAGCAGACGCTCCTTGGTTTAGGTCAGCAGCTTCCTCTGGCTGCAGTGAAGAAGATGTGGCAGGAAAAATGCTGCGGTTCCATCCTCTGGTAGCAGACTGAGGAAATCCCGTAGTTCCAGCTCCATCGCAACGACTGATAAAGTTTCTGCTCAGAGCAAGGGAGAAAGTATTTTTTAGGTATTTTGGTTTCAGAACACAGAAATGAAAAAACATTAACAATGTATTACTAATTGAAGTCATCAAATTATGGTATCTATTCCTGACCCACACAGAAACGATGATTCCCACAATTTAACTGTTTTCAATACAAAATGAACGCTGTGATTTTTATGTGAGGCAACATACTACACTGCAGAATCCTGTGCTAATGACTGGAAAGCCTGCTGAGCTGTATTAACTTTAATTATAAAAAAATCCCCTTTTTTTTTTCTCTAAATTAGCACATCAGTAGTCCTTCACCTGAATGGTATTTAGAATGTCAGATGACATACAAAGGCTCCTGGAGTTGAGCTGCTATCAATTGATTTACCTTTCAGTGATGAAATAAGAACAGGGCAGTCATTTCCAGTAAGTCTAGCTCTCTTGCAAAGTTCAGGAAGCAGCTTGTTCCACCACACAGCCTAATCCACACAAAAAAAACCCACAACGAAAGTGTAAATTAACAAGGACTGCAATGAAGAGTATGAAAGACCTGCTAAAATACACTGAACTAAGCTCAGATGTGTACAAATACAGGCAGGTTATGGTGAACTCAATAATTAATTCATATAATGCTTCGAAATGCAGCGATTTTGCACATTTTATTTTCAATTTTCAGTGCAATCTTCCTCTAACTGAAAAATTTTACACGGTGCCCCCTAGTGCCTCTATAGATAAAAGTTCGTAAGAGAAAAAAAGCCACATAATTAGCAAGACTAATGCAGTCAAGAAGATGAAGGTTTTTCCCTCCAAACAGCTCCAAAGAAAGTGAATAGCACGACTATAAGAACACTGCTCTGTCCTCTGACCTAATCTGTCTACTTCCAAGACCTGCAGTAGTGAATTATGTTTTGTGTATAATTTTGTTGATAAGAATGAAGAGAGAGGAAGGGATTTCTTTCCTTCTTTTTTAAATGTGGTTTTCTTCCACCTGTGTGCAGACTCAGTACTGCAACCTCTCATTCAACTCTATAACTAAGGTGGAAACAATCAAAGAAACTATTTCCAGATCTGAATAAACAGCACAAAACTGGTTTTGAACAGAGTTCTGGTACATCCATCTGGTAGAGGATCACCTTTGCTGACTCTGGCCAGCAAAACTGTGCACAATTAATTGAGTATCTGTGATGGACAATGGAAGTAAACCCCTTTACTCCTGGAAAACTGGGATAAAATCAGCTCCACAATTAAATCTGTAAGGAGGCCTAAGGGGAAAATGCCACATGAAGAACAGAACCTTCCCACCAGTGCACCAGTACCATTCTGATGTTACCACGTCAGAAGATGTCACTAGAACACAGTAAGAACACATTTAAGCGTGATTTTATTTGAAGGACCATGTTCTCTTATCAGTTAGTTTATCACTAAAATTTCACATTATATCACACTGGCAAACAATTTAGAACACTGATTAGTGACCAACTAGCTAGTTTTTAATATACAGTGGAAAAAGAACATATCACTCTCCCTTTTCTGAGACACTGTGCTACCTAAAAAGACTACGCTTTAAATTTACTAGAGTGAATACAAGGAGTCACAGAAGAAACTGAGGAAAAAAAATCCATTAAAATTAGTGGGGACTGAGTTATGGAATTTAAATGCCACACAAGAGGTTCAAAGCAAGCTAAGCAATTTACTTTGTCTGAAAGCTGGGCTATTTGATCCATCCAGAGTCAAACTGTACACAACAGCATTTCAGTTAAAAAAAAAAAAAACAAAACTGAACAACTTTAACGGAAGTAGCTCACCCGATTGTCGTCTTTCAGCTCGTGCTGAGCGTACGACACAGCTGCATCAGGACACCTTTCAAGAAGCTGCTCGATGGCCTCCTCGTACTTGCCTAGACGGGTACAGCAGAGGACACGGATGGCGAGGCCGACATGGCCAGCCTCTGCCAGGGGCTCCAAGACAGGTAGAGCTGAAGCTATATTGATTGACTGACTACATAAAAGAGACTGACAACAAGAAGAAAAAGTATTATTGTGATTTAAGACAAGATGCTAACTCATCGGGATAATTTTGAAATAATATTTCTTTTAATAAATGTTACTGAAAACTGAGAAAGCAAGTTTAGAGTGCACTGCAAATGTTAATATCATTGTTATCAACATATCTCGTCGGTATTTTTTTCTTCCATCATTTCAATGGGTCTTTTAATTCAACTTGGATAACCTGGGGAAGGAGGAGTGGAGTCCGCTAGAGAAAGTTGTTCATACATACAGGAATACTTGCAGAACGGATCTAAGCTGCAAACAGTAAGATTTAAGGGTTTCATACCTGTAGTTTTGAGATATCTTCACAGTAATCTTTATCAGATGGAGAGCCCACTGACATTATGGAAGTTACCCACGGGAAAATCAACCCAAAATGATTACAGGAGTTTACCTATACAGGAAAAAATCATGTTGCAATAAAAGAAACATTTCTGTTAGTAACAGTTCCATGTGAAACCCACCATAAGTGAAGAAAATTTTACTCTCAAATAGCGTAATTTAGAATAGCAGCTACTCTTCTGATTTATACAATTTAGTAACAAATAAACTGGAAACTTCCATTTAATTCTGTATTTCAGATTTCCCATTCAGAATCCTTTAAAATTCATCATTCACACATTTTTCTCATTTAGTCAGCTTTGTAAAATTGCAAACCGTCCACCTGACAAACTCTCAGTGTTTCATTTTCGCCCTTATTTGTGTCCAGAGCCAAGATTCCTGTTGGAAGCATACTAAGGATAGTATTTGGACAGATTTTGAAGGGACAATGCAGTCATAATACTTCCTCTGAGTGGTACACCTACCAGATCCTCCGTTGTTTTCAAAGGCTTAGTCTCAGGAAGTTGCTGGTTTGATATTCTCCAAACATACTGAGAAGTAACCCTCAATAAAAGCTCCTGAAGGATTTCTTCCTGAGAACACACTACAAGAAGAGCTTCCCAGAAATCCACCAAGAGCTGAGGAACAGTGTTTTCACTGTTACTACACAGTATCTAAGGACAAAAAAATGTTAGAAGACAGCAAGTTAGCACAGACGATGGTAATTGTTAGTAGCAGAAGTTAGAAGCGACAGGAAGAACACTTCCACTAGAAGCAGAATTTTGGTTCCTTTTTTGTCTTTTTCTTTTTTTTTTTCTTTTGTCTGTTTCTAATAGATATGATACTACACAACACAGTGCTAGGCAAAGTAAAAAGTTCATGAAGTAATTTTAAGGTAAACAATTCTAAACAATAGATTTGATTTCTTCTTCAAGATTGGCTCCACTGCAAGAAATGTCAGCACACTGTCAGCAAGTATTTACAGACTGCTAATTTGGAGGGTGTTATAAATGCCAATAGCCAAACAGGTGTCTTTGAAAGAAGAATCTAAAGGCCATGATAAGGGATGCTGTGTAACTCAGCTGGGTACAATGGTAGGACCCACAAGGGAGATGCTTTAAGGTCTGGTGTGCCAGCGGAAAAGACTTTTACTTGGTTTCCAACTGGCTTTAAACAATAACATCCGTTCTAATTTGAGTTTCGTGACTTTGTATTTCTGATACAGGTCTTTCACAGTAACAGATATAAGACTGCAACACACCTACATTGAAGAATACATGGTTTTAATCCAAATTATGTTATTCATTGTAGATGAAAGAAAAAAGTTTTGTCTTCCCAATCTAAATAAACTTCAGTGACACCAAAAAAAATATTCTGTTTATCTTTCTTCTCATAAACTGCAGAGACCCATGCATCATTCAGAAATTTATACAGAACATCAGAACATTATATACCTTCATATTTAAGTCTGATTCTTTAGAATTACATTTCAGTCCTAATGATTTCTTCAAAAGGTGCTTAAGGAAGTGATTTATCTAAATTCTGTTAAATTTCAGTAGCCTGAGGAAGCCCAATTACTAGGAAGCCACTGAAAGATCTCCAAGATCAGTGTATTCTCCATTCAAAGGACAAGGTCAAAACAAAGAACTTAATGCAATTTTTTTTTTTTGCTTGATTTAACCAATATTTCTTTCCAGAAGATCCAGATTCCAACTCTGTAGTCATCTATCATGACTGGAATACATCCAACCCTCATCTTCCTCTTTCTGAAGAAATGCTGAAATGTGAGTGAAGGAGTGACCGAGGCTGCTTTGTTTACCCGTAACAACATCACTACGAGAAAAGCAGAAGAAAAAATGATCACAGGCCAACCTTGAAAAAGGTATCTGCTTCTTCCAGTTCCATTTTACTGTTCTCATGTAAAGCCACAGTGGCAGCCACCAGTAAACCAGGCTGCATCTCCTTCAGGTGAACAGCAAACTCCGTTGGAATAACAGTTCCTTCCTTACAGTGTCTCAGGAGTTTCGGTTGCCCAATGAAGCCACAAGCCAGTACTGTCTACAAACACAGTCAGATATAACTCAGGTGAAGAATTCAATCCACATATGATTCAACACAGCAAACTCAGTATTTCCTCAGACAGTGAAGTTTAGAGAGATGAAATGAAGGAAAAGCAGGGCAAGGAAATAAATCCTTTCTACAATTTACAGACCAGCTCTCTAGAGACCCAGCTCCAAGCCGTGAGTGCCAGAGCAGCCATAGGACATTTGCCTAAACGCTGCAAGGAACACGCTGTTGAAATTTGGAGTTACTGTGCATATAAGAAAGATAAATTTCACTACGAAACCCAAGACATTCAATATACACAGTGTTCTGAAAAATCACTGGCTGAAATTTCAATAGACTACTTCGCTAAATTTCAGTAGACTACTACACTAAAGTATGATTTCTGTTTTGAAAATACCCCTGAAACAATGATCAAAATGTTCTGCACTATGTGCAACAGTAAGCTGTTGCCGGATATCTGAGTCCTTTTGAAGGTAAGTGTGACAAGATACTATTTTTCCACTTTAAAGACAGTGGGGAAGTGATGCCTCGGCAGATTAAATGAATTACAGAGGAAATATAAGGCAGACCTAGGAAGAAAATTCAGATTGCACCCCACTATGCATACAAACTGTCTTTCCTTTATTTATCTTTCAGAAACTGTTATTGTTTCTACTTTGCAACAAAATGCTTTTTAAACCTGAGGTGCAATAGAACATTTTTTAATAGGTCAGACTAAAAAGAAACAAAATGGAAAAAAAACAACACCCAAACCCCAGCCACCTTACTCTCTAAGTAACATCCATGCAGTGGAACATGTATGTTTGCTCACAACACAGCAATTTCACTTGGTCATGCTGCAAACGGTTAGAAAGCAGGTGGTGCTAAATATCATTGTTATAGAATCATAGAATCGTTAAGGTTGGAAGGGACCTTTAAGATCATCAAGTCCAACCATTAACCCAACCTGACAAAAAACACTTCTAAACCATATCCCCAAGTACCACATCTACCCTTTTTTTAAACACCTCCAGGGATGGCAAATCCACCACCTCCCCGGGCAGCCTATTCCAATGCTGGATAACCTTTTCAGTGAAAAAATTTCTCCTAATATCCAACCTAAACCTGCCCTGGCTTAACTTGAACCCATTTCCTCTCATCCTATCACTTGTCACCAGGGAGAAGAGGTCAGTCCCCTTCTCTCTACAACCTCCTTTCAGGTAGTTGTAGAGAGCGATAAGGTCTCCCCTCAGCCTCCTCTTCTCCAGGCTAAACAGCCCCAGTTCCCTCAGCCGCTCCTCATCAGACTTGTCCCCCAGACTCCTCACCAGCTTCGCTGCCCTTCTCTGGACACGCTCCAGCACCTCAATGTCGTTCTTGCAGTGAGGGGCCCAGAACTGAACACAGCACTCGAGGTGGGGTCTCACCAGTGCCAAGTACAGGGGGACGATCACTTCCCAAGTCCTGCTCACCACGCTATTCCTGATACAAGCCAGGATGCCGTTGGCCTTCTTGGCCACCTGGGCACTCTGCCGGCTCATACTCAGCCGGCTGTCCACCAACACCCCCAGGTCCTTCTCCACCGGGCAGCTTTCCAGCCACTCCGCCCCAAGCCTGTAGCGCTGCATGGGGTTGCTGTGACCCAAGTGCAGGACCCAGCACTTGGCCTTGTTGAGCCTCACGCCATTGGCCTCGGCCCATCGGTCCAGCCTGTCCAGATCCCTCTGCAGAGCCATCCTATCCTCCAGCAGATCAACACGCCCGCCTAGCTTAGCGTCATCTGCGAACTTACTGAGGGTGCATTCGATCCCCTCGTTCAGGTTATTGATAAAGATGTTAAAGAGAACCAGCCCCAGCACTGAGCCCTGGGGAACGCCACCTGTGACCGGACACCAACTGGATTTAACTCCATTGATCACCATTGTTGAAACAGCTCTCCACAGCTCCCATCTTGCAATTCAAAAACTGGTAACTTTGAAAGCTCTCCAGGACTTCTCCAACCAAAGCACGATATCTGACTTTGGAACAGCCATCTTAAAAAGTTTTTAGACCTTAGTATGGGAAAGTGTTTTGATATCACACTCAACTCCCAGAAAGTGTCTGTATTTTGCGCTCTGTCACCTTTGAATATTCAACAGTTCTGATCAACCTTAACAAGAAGTAATTCACAGACTGGTCTCAGTCTGAAACCGCACATGAACATCTATGGCAGAGACTGCTTCATGAACATTTCTCCCCCATGGATGCAGAATTCTTGCTTTGATAGCACTGAAGTAGGTTCTGAACTGATCTTAAAAAGTGTTAAGTGCTTTGATTCCACATAAGAAAGATGGGAAATTGCACACAGAAACTTTAGTTTATGTGCACCATGGACGCTCTGCTCCAACAGCAATTTTATAAGGGCTGTTTGCATACAGATAGTGTTTTCATGGGCCTATCACATTAATTACAGGTGGAGGGGGGTAAAAATGCTACTATAGAACCCTGCCATGCTGCTGAAGAGCACTGGCTCTTGCAGAGCTTGTTACACCCCAGTAAACAGCATTTCATTTATCAAGAATTAACAGCTTCAAAACTTTTCCTTATTTGGTAAGGCTTTGCCAAGACTACCCACCCTGCAGGGTAAGCAGTACTGTCCCAGGAACACCAGTCCTCAGTTCTGCTGCCATTGCTGACATTCAGTGGAGCCTATACCACACATCAGGAGGAAGGGCAGTGACTGAAAGTTTGCTGTAAAATACAACTACAAGCCAAACCTACTGACTCGGGCTTTGCAAAGCATGAATAGCTCATGCTTTCAGCACACTTTACCTCCTTATAGGAGTCCATCTCATGTGCATACATTGTCAGGTCTCCCATTTTCAGAGCCATGAAAGCCTTAGTAAGCGTCAGGACCACCGATGGCATCATCTTTTCTACTTTCTGAAGATACTTCACAGCGGTCAAAGGACATACGTTCGTCATGCAGGGGCTGCAGAGGATATGAGGCAGCTGCACAGGGTCAGCAAGACAGAATATCTGGAGAACTTTATTTGCCGATTCCTATTAAAATAAAAGCCATTTGAGAGTTTAGACCTTTCCAGATATACAGTCTTCTACGGCATATGAAAGTATTGCAGCTTTGGGGGGAGGGGGGTGTTTTGGGTTTTTTTTACAAATCAGTCAAATACAGCGTAGCTATCAAATCACAGTGCCTCTCCTGCCTCTTTACTCCCTCCTGGTAAAAGTAAAGGATCCCAAACCAGCAGTGATTCAACCCATATTCTGGGGTGCTCAGAGAACATCCACCACCACAGTGAATTGGTTTTACCAACCTGTCAAACTGGGCAATGTTCAAAGAAACAGTGTGTTTTGTTAGAGAAATGGGAGACTAAAGAAAATTGAGGCAGAGCTTTCCTAAAAGGGAAGTGTCTGTCTGCAAGTGGCAACTAGATCATTAGCAACACTCATCGTGATAGCCAAGCCCATAATATGTTGCTTGAAAGCAGCCCAAAGAATCACTGGGGCTGCTTGTTATTTTGCCAACAAAAATAAGAAAATAAAAACCATCTGAAAAAGAACAACTGTAAAACTAAATAAGGAGCTCAACATTTTCAAAGGGCATTTAATTAAGATTTGATACACAATTCTTAAAATCAAAACTAAATCAAAAGATTAAGGAAAAAAAATTGTTTCTACCTTACTTAATTCTTCATTTAAGTCTTCATTAAGAGAGTGAGTTAAGTAAAATATAAATCCTCTCTCATATGTCTGTGCTTCATCACCTTCTGAAACTAGCCTCTTTAAAACTTCAGTCATGGATAAACCTGACATTCTGTAGTATGGCAAAGCAAGGTGGTAATCCTTTGTGTCAAACCTGAAGGCAATGGAGAGGGAGGAAAAAAAGAACAAAACAACTAAGGGCAACACATTCACCATCACTGTTTGTAAGAACTGAAAAATACATCAAACAAAGGTGCAGACACACCAGTACCTGCAAATACATAGCTAATGTTCGATGTAATGTTGTATTCTGTGGTGAATGACGATAAAGATAAGCAGATACTGCAGAGGTGACTAGATTAAGCTGTTTTCACAGAATGTACAGATTTATATTATATATGCAGTACTAATGTAAAACAGCAAAGAACGATGGATTTTCATTTCAAGGTTACATTACAGGAAACAAAAGCTCACCCGTATCACTTTGACATCTAAAACATACCTGCTGTAACAGTCTCCTAAGAAGGCACAACTTTCTCTGAATGCTCTTAGAAGTTCTTCTTTCTCATCCGATTTAAGGAAACTAGGGTCCATTATTGCCGCTCTGACCAGTAAGTGAGCCTCACTTAGAAGATGGATGCAACTCTCAGTTTTTACATTTTCGTAAGTTCTACTATAATCTACCTAGAACAGACACAGGATATGCTTAGGCTGCTGGCAAAAATTAAGAATATACAGGAACAGTTCTAGTGAGGGCAACACCCGTTTGAAATAGGCTCATGGGCTATTCATAAGAAATACAATACATTATATTCAGCAATGACACGCATCAGAGATTAATTAACAGTACTTATTTTTAGTCACCAAACAATAGCAGGAGTTGGGCAATACCATTTCTCTGTAAAGCTGAATGGTTGAAACAGTGTTTATAATATATAAATTCCAACCGGGCTCTGACTCAGAATTTGTTCTGGATTTGATGCTGTCAGCCTTTCTGAAACTAGAGAGAAAGAAAACAGTTGAGTTGTCAGCATCCAAACAAACACTATGCAGCCAAAAAAACCCCACTCACTTGATAATTTAAATGCATAAGTATGTATGTTTGCAGGCTAGTAAATGCTTGAGAGAGAAGTTGTGAATTTAAGTCGTACTGACTAGTAACAAAATAGGGATAGGCATCTTCATACACCAGGAACAGCATCAAAACTATCCACTACATCTTCTCCTGGGCTTAACACCAGGTAGTATCAGATATGTACATGAAGTTAAGTAACTGAAATTAGCCAAGATGTTTACTTACTTTCTGTAAGGATTTACTGCATGTTTGCCCCTGCAGCTCTGTTAAAGTGTTTGCCAAGACACGGCATTAAAAAAAAAATATTTGAATGCTTTTACTTAGGCTAACACATTGGCTCGGTCTGTAATGCCCTAAGGCTAAAACATTGCCCCTGCAGCTCTGTTAAAGTGTTTGCCAAGACACGGCATAAAAAAAAAAAATTTGAATGCTTTTACTTTAACACATTGGCTAGGTCTGTAATGCCCTAAGGCTAAAACATTGCAGTAAAACACAAAACTCTCTTTGTTCTGTTTTGAGGGGGGGTGTTTTTGTTTGAACTGTTCTGGGATATTTAGATCTTTATTTTCAAATGACGGTGTTAAGTAGATTAGCATTGGTTCAACTTATGTTCTTTACAGAAGGCAAAAAGCACACCTTCCTCAAATGCCTACTATAATCTTTGAAACAACACAGCTAGCAGAAGAAACGGTGCTTTATACACAGAAAACTCCCATATTTTGAATTACCATCCTCCTTGACGGGCTTATCCTCAGCTTCTCCTTAATAATGTCTGTTCTAGGCTTTAAGAAATACTGGTTCGAATAACTCTTCAAGCAACTATAGCTGTCCCACTTTTGTTAATGAACTTGAACTGACTTTAATAAATGTGATTTCTGAATAGCTGTTTAGCTGTTTTGTGAAAAGCCCTCAAAAAAAGAATGGGAATAGCAGTTCTCATGGAAATAGATAAAAAGAAAAAAGTCTCAAGTGCCTCTGGCTACACACACGCTACAAGAGTATCTTGGGCCAAATTCCAATCCTTCTTTTGACACGGATCACTATAGTGATGTTCATGACCTTTCTTGGAAAGAACCCTTAGCCAAATGTAAGACATTCACATTTTGTGCTACAACCCATTTTGTTAGCCTGTACCTTCGGTACTCCTACACACTTTTGTTTGCCAAGATAAATATTTTTTCTTCTCAGTAGCAGGTATGTTCTTAGTAATGTTATTTTAACATCACTTATGAAAGTTAAGTTTTTTGAGCAACTTATTTTGTTGATTTCAAGCATTTGTGACCCTACCCTCATTTCTTCTATTTCAGTTAATACAGTAGAATTGAAAAAAATAAACGCTTGATTTCTGTTCTCATGCACTAACTAGGGAATTATTTCCAAACAGTTTTTCCACAGGAGAACCTCTCTTCAACTCCAACACCCACAAATTCAGCACTGTACACAGAGCTATAAATACCATCTCCCCAAAAGGCACAAATCCTTACAGCATCTTTCTTGTAGGCTTTCTTCTTTCAGTAATATCTTCTGTGTCCGCCTGAGTCAGAAGAATTATGTGGTTTTTGAAATGACAGATAGCTCTTGGACCTATAAAAAGTTGCATTCTTAATGTGCAGACATCCAGTGTGACAGGTGGACAAGCCTGTAAAGGAAAGTGATGGTTTTGTAATTTCAGTTAGTATGTACTTTGAGTCTTTAAATAAAAATAAAAGAAGAACGAAATGTAACCTTTGTCCAATAATCTGACACTAAAAACATTCACTGGTTTTCCTAGGTTTGAGTGCTTCACTTACGCAAGAATAAAAATACTCCTAAAACTATGACATAAATCATTTAACAAAGGGTAAAAAAAAAAAATAATCATTTCACTCTTTAAAGCAACTACATAGTTTTAGCTGTGTGCTTCAAAATACCTGAGCCTGAGGGAGATGCCTAACATTGAAAACTTAATCCAAAATAGTTTGAACTTGGCAAAGTTGCAAAAGATCGTCTGACACGGTTATCAAGGTCTTGGTTTCAGTTGCTTATAAAAAGGAATTTAGACAGAAGTATTATATTTGCCTGCCTATTGTTACACAACATACCCAGTATTACAACCCTGATTTGTTCAATATGCACCTTTCAGCTAAAACTTACCATATCATCTGTACTGGACTAAAAATGGAAAAATGCAACCTCATTTTCCCAGAAATATTCTAAATATACAGCTTTAAGAAGATAAAATACCACATTTACAAATTAAAACACACAGTGTAGCAAAGCAACACAGCATCATGTGTGTACCCTGCTTTTTGAAGAAACCCCAGAATTTCTTGTAAAGAGGCAGAGGGCTGCAGTGGTGACCAGGAGGCTCTGAACTGCCCTGGGCCAGCCAGAACCAGAACCAGCCAGCTTGGAAAACGAGGTAAAAAAACAGCAGGAAAAGTCATAGTAACAAATAATAATAATAACCATCATCACCATCACACACTTCGAACTTCACACTGGGGCAGGAACACCCTGAGGGAATGCAGCCTGTGGGCAACCCACACCGGGGCAGGGACACCCCTGACTATGTGGCCCATGGATGACCCATCCCAGGACAGGGACACCCCTGAGGTACTACAGCCCATGGAGGACTCGCACCAGGGCACAGACAGCCCTGAAGGACTGCGGCCCATGGAGGCCCCACGCCAGAGAGGGTGTGCAGCCTGCCAAGGGCAAGCTGCAGCAGGGACGTGTGTGAGGGACTGCAGCCTGCCGGTACAGGCAAACCTCCTCAAACCCACTGCTGAGGCAGGAGGCAGCCCGTCACCTGACTGGGGGAACCGTGATGGAGTGGATGTGACCCGCAGTGACAACACAGAAAGCTGAGACTGGAGAAGGGACGGGACAGATCATGTCACCTGTCTGTTATTCTTTACCTCAGTACCTCTATGGAGAGCAGAGAACACGTGTTCGGCTCTTGAAAATTTTACACTACTTCTGCTGTCCCATGGTTTCTTTACGTCTGCTGTCTACAAGCTCAAAAATCCTTAAATGCTAATTTAGAATACATTTCAGTCTATCTTTCCCAGTATTTTTACTAACGTATATCCCAGTCTTTACAATTCAATAGATTTTACTGAGAAGCAGTTTAAAGAAGGGGAAAAGTCTAGACTCCAAGGATGAAAAGCCCTCTTCCTTAAAAAACATGCATTGAGTATCTGACGCAGACGTGTTCAAGTGCCTACACTCCTCTTACAAAAACGGGTTTCTCAAGGACACCTGAGAGAGAGAAACACCATCAGCTGCAACAAGGCAAAGCTCTGTGCCCTTCATTCACATTTATACAAGAAAGCATGGAATTTAGTTTAAAACATAAGTGACCTTATAGCTTTTGATGTTTTTGAAAACACTCTGCTAATGGTCTAGAATCTTAAACAGCAATACTAGATTGTTTCATTGAGACATTTGTAGACCACCAAAATACAATATGCCATAGACTGAAGTAAAATACTAATTTCAGATGTTGTTTTATTGGTTCAGCCAATATGAACTAACAGGATTTCAGAAAGAAACATAAGGAAACTGAGTGCCATACTGTTACCCCCAGTCTTTCAGCGAGGTAACGAGAGGCGCACCTTCACAGTTGTATCAATATATGGATCCTCATCACGAGCTGCTGCTGCGCTGCACCGCACTGTGAAACACTGCAGGTTCTCACTAGAAGGAAAGAAGAAGCCACAACGATGAAAGAAAAAAAAATGAAGACTTGCCAAAAGCAAGTAGCTGAGACTACAGAGAACGAGAACTTTTTCCGTTGCAGAAACAGGCATTGAAGCCCAGGCAGGAGGGCATGCTGCACTATCACATGAGCCTACCCAGAGAGTTCCAGGAGGCCACAAAGGACACGTCAGAGGAGGAAAAAAAAAAAAAAAAAGCAGCAGCAGCATAGAAAAATGTAGTAATACTATCAGCAAAATCATAAATGTAGTACCTCGTAATGACGTGCAGGAACTGTGGAGTGAGAACTGCCTGCTCTGACTTCTCTGAATATTGGTAAGTAGAAATCAGTTCTACTAACTTCCCAAGAGAGTAGAGATATCCAACGTGAGGTAAAGAGAAAAAGCAAAAGAGACTCAGTAGTTCTCTCTCGCTCTCAGTTTCCTCATGGGCCATCACAGAACTTCCTGGAGGTAACAATAAGAAAGGCATTTTATATACCTCATAAATCAAAACCTGGCAATTCCTTTGCAAGCCCGATGCCAAAAAGATACTATCAGACCTGCCCAGGTCGTAGACTGGTTTTGTTAGTAGCTAGTGAAGTGAAAAACAACTATATGAAGGTCAGTGTACAGGTCAGGTCAGGGCACAGGTCAAAAATTCGTATGTTGTGTTACCTCATTTGGAGGCATTTTTAACAAAAGTGTGGATATACCACCGAGTGAATTCTATAGATGTAACAGCATCTGAGAGCCCTGGCAGGTTCATCACAACTAAGCACCCACGGATTGAATGAGCAGCCTGATCTTAGACAACCACTCGTTAGCTGGGACAAACACTCATCCAGAGCTGCAGTGCTCCAAAATACAGGTCCTCACTTAAAGGAAAGACTGGGAACGGCAGAATTTATCTAAAAAGCCACTTTGGCAGGTAAAGGCTATGTTCAGATTCTATAGATCCTCTTGTCAAAGACTGTAAATCACAAGAGAACACAAGACAGCTGGAGTTACATGGCAATTAGCTCATGCTCTTGAGTCAGCTGCAACTTAAACGAGGCTTTGCTACTCAGCAGACAACCACCACAAACCGGGTGTCAGTCAGTAAAGCTGATTGATAACATACAGCATTAAATTTTTCCATGGGTCTGCTCTTACCGAGCCCCTAAAATCTGCCTTCATCCCTTGCAATTTTAATTAAAGCCTGGCAGAAAGGTAACCTGTATCTTAATGATTATTAAGGTTTACTACTCTGATTTCCACTGTTGACTGACTAGAGGCAGTCTAGTACCTGAGGATAATTTTATGAATGCAATGTAAAGAGCGACTGGTTTGTGATGTAACATTAATCAGTAAAGAATTGATAAAAGCTGATTTAGCCTTCCTCTTCTGGTGTGGTGAATTGATGTTTTAGTTCAAGATTTACGCAGAACTTGGAGAAACTTAAAAGACTTTTTTGTTAACAGAAGCTCAGTTTAAATCATTGAAAAGGAAGGAAAGACCTTAATTTAAAAACAAATCATGCAGAAACAGGGTAGAAAACAGAATATACAAAGAAGTTCCTTCCTTCCCCAGGTCTCCCACGACACAGGCCACAATGCGTGCCCACGTATCCATATACCTGTCCGGTACACGGGAAGCAGCTGAACAGAGTGCAGCTTTGTCTCTTCACAAAACCCAAAAGGCGACTGGTCAGGTGTAAAACGTCTAGAGAAAAAAATCCAAAACGACAACATGGGACCTCAGTGAGAAATGCCAATGAGCTACTTTGGACAGGTAAACAGCACTACCTGTAACAGGCATAGCTGATGTTTTCGTACTCAACAATGTACACTCCCGCTACTACTGTCATTAGCATGGCAATGCCGAGAAGCACATGGCATAGCCAGAGATAACTATCTTAAGTTCTTGCAAACAAAAAATCCTCTTTCTTTGCTTGTCTACAAGATGTGTGTCAAAGTCTGAGATCACTGGAAGACACATTGCAATTGATCTGCACCTCAGTTTAACCCTTTTTTCCCCTCTCTTTTTATTCAACTGAGTGATATGTAACGTGGTGCCATCTCCAATACTACTCTTCTTTCCTATTACGTGTCATCCTTTTTCCTGCATTGCTTTGGAATTTACTGCTGGACTGTGACAGCAATTCTTCCTCAGTTTGGGATAAAAGTTTAATGGCTTTGATCACTAACAAAATTAAAAGTACAGTTTCTTAGTGCTTAAGATACTTGGTAAACTCCCTCTGCCAGCTGGAGAAAGGGAGAGTATTTTTTTTTTAGAGGTACTCAAATAAGTATCACTTCAGCTGCAGTTGATGAAAGTTGCAGAATAAACAGACAGAAGGCAGTACCTTGATTAAGGTCGCACAGACAGGACTGCTGATCAGTCTTGTAGAATCCTTTAAAGTACACTTCTCTAAACAGTAACAGAATTTATAGAATCACATAATGGTTTGGGTTGGAAGGGACCTTAAGAGACCACCCAGTGCCCCCCCTGCCCTGGGCAGGGACACCTCCCCCCAGCCCAGGGTGCTCCAAGCCCCGTCCAACCTGGCCTTGGACACCTCCAGGGATGGGGCAGCCACAGCTTCTCGGGGCAACCTGCGCCAGGGGCTCACCACATTCTTTACCCTCCAAGTAAAGAATTTCTTCCCAATATCTAATCCTAGATTACAAAGATCCCAAATTCCTAAATTTGACACAAGCAGCTTCAGAATTAGGTATGTAAAACTTGGTTTTGTCAGGTTAGCATGAAAGTATAAAAACTGTGAGTGGTCAGACACCGGAACAGGTGCCCCGGAGAGATTGTGGATTCTCTATCTGTGGAAACAGTCAAAACCTGCCTAGGCAGGGTCCTGGAAATCCTGTTCTAGCTGACCCTGCCTGGGAAGGGTGGGGTATCGGATTAGATGGTCTCAGGAGGTCCCTTCCAACCTAAATGATTCTGTCATTCTCTATGCTGACAAAAGACCATCCCTTCTGATACACCACAAGTGAAGCTGCCACGCGTGCTCTTCACAGCATACAAGGATGTATGATGAAAGCAGACATTAAACATCACTAGATCTGAAAAACCACCGAAGTTCTATTCTATTTTAATTGTAACTAGTCACATTCCACAAATAAAATGAAACTTAGAATTTCCAAGGCCAAAAGTCATCCAACTGTGAGATGAGCCGGTTCACGGTGCGCTGGGTGAAGAACTGGCAGGACAGCAGGGCTCAAAGGGTTGTAGTGAATGGGGCTACATCTGGCTGGCAACCGGTCACCAGTGGTGTTCCTCAGGGCTCAATCCTAGGGCCAGTGCTGTTCAACATTTTGATCCCTGATCTGGATGCAGGGGTTGAATGCCCCATTAGTAAGCTTCCTGATGATACCAAACTGGGAGGTGCTGTTGACTCTCTTGAGGTCCCTCAGGAGGCCTTGCTGAGGGATCTAGATAGACTGGAGTATTGGGCAATCATCAACGGCATGAAATGGAACAAGTCCAAGTGCCAGATTCTGCACCCGGGACAGAGCAACACCAGGCACAAGTCTAAACTGGGAGACGAGTGGCTGGAGAGCAGCCCTGCAGAAAGGGACCTTGGGGTGCTGGTGGGCAGCAGCTCAGGAGACAGCAGTGTGCCCTGGCACCAAGGGGGCAAACAGCACCTGGGGGGCATCGAACACAGCACAGCACAACCGGCCCATCAAGAGCGGGGATCGTCCCACTGTGTTCAGTGTTGGTGCAGCCCCACCTGGAGCACTCTGTGCAGCTCTGGGCCCCACCATTTGAGAAGGCTGTGAAGGTCCTGGAATGCACCCAGAGGAGGGCAACCAAGCTGCTGAAGGGCTGGAAGGCATGTCCTCTGAGGAGTGTATGAGGACTCTGGGTTTGTCTAGTTCTGAGAGAAGGAGGCTGAGGGGCCACCTCATCGCTCTACAGCCTCCCGAGGAGGGGACATGGAGAGGGGGGTGCTGAGCTCTCCTCCCCGGGATCCAGGGACAGGGCGCCTGGGAATGGTTCAGAGCTGTGTCCATCAGGGCAGGTTTACACTTGGCACTAGGCAGCATTTCTTTACCCAGAGGGTGGTCAAACACGGGAACAGGCTTCCCAGAGAGGTGGTCGATGTCCCACGCCTGCCAGTGTTTAAGAGGCATTTGGACAATGCCCTTAATAATTTGCAGTTGGACTACATGATTGTTGCAGGTCCCTTCCAACTGAAATATTCTATTCTATTAAAAAATGGGCTTTCTTTGGTATCACATTATTTCCTCAGTGAGAAAAAAAAAAACAAAACAAACAAAAAACAAAACTTACAAAAACCCCAGAAGTTAAAATATCAGGATTTTTCTCTCCACAAGATGTGAGCCACAGCTCATTCTGGCTTCTTGTATTAAATTAATCCATAAAGGGAAAAATACATTTGGAATACCTGAAAAGCAGATACCGCACTTGGAAACGCTTTGTGTCTTCTGTAGGTAACTCTGTGGATTCCAGCGTGACGGGTATCTCACATAGCTTACTTTCTTCGCCAAGCAGTTCCACCGGCTTCTGACATATGATGAACTCATCTAATTCAGGCTGCAAAGTGTGTGTTGAAGGGCCTTCATCTTTTGCACCTTAATAATGAAAATGCTACATTAATTGTTCAAATGGTTCCTTTACCAGTAAGAAAATGGTAAGACACAAAATCAAATTCCAGTACTTAAAGGGGGCCTACAGGAGAGTCGGGGAAGGACTTTTTACAAGGGCATGTAGCGATAGGACGTGGGGGAGCAGCTTTAATCTGGAAGAGGGTAGGTTTAGATTAAATATTAGGAAGCAATTTTTCACTTTAAGGGCGGTGAGCCCCTGGGGCAGGTTGCCCCGAGAAGCTGTGGCTGCCCCATCCCTGGAGGTGTCCAAGGCCAGGTTGGAAGGGGCTTGGAGCACCCTGGGCTGGGGGGAGGTGTCCCTGCCCAGGGCAGGGGGTGGCACGGGGAGGGGCTTTAAGGTCCCTTCCAACCTAAACCATTATGTGATTCAATTAAGTATTCCAATCGCAGCTACCTAGGTAGCATTGGCTTCCTCAAACCATGAGATTTTGAAAACAGCTATGCTAGAAGAAGAGGACAATCCCTGTCGTGGTTTAGGCTAGACTCGCCACTAAGACGAAGGACAGATGCTCTCCCCTACCTCTCTCTCCAAGGAGAGGGGGGAGAGCGAGAGACTTATGAGTTTAGAAAAAAACTAAACTACTTTAATGAAAATATTAATAAATTAATAAAAAAAGAAAACAGTGAAATATATACAATATATACAAAACTGTATCAAGCTCCCAGGATGAGGATCACGTCACTGGTGACACTGGGAAGTCCCAGACTGGGCTCAGTGACAGACAGGAACTGGATTCCAGATCTTGATTCAGGATCAGGATCAAAGGCAGACAAACAGATGGAGTCCTCCTCGGACATCGGCCACCGAAGGAAGAGCCCTGACCCTCTGATCCCTCAGCTTTTATACTGAGCATGAGGGAGATGGGATGGAATACCCCGTTGGTCAGTTTTGGGTCACCTGTCCTGTCCACTCCTCCCCGCAGGTGGGACCCCCTAAGCTTTTCCGCTTCCGACGCTCCAACAGGGCAAGTAAAGTGAGCTGTAAGCAAGAGCCCCTCTGCATACCATGCCTGGGCATCAACTACAAACACAGGTCAGGTCACTCTGAGGGCGAACTGTGTCTGCACAATATGCTGTTAATTTCAGAGGTCAGTTAGTTAGAAGCTCAGCTAAAAAGTAAAGTTACTGAACAGAAAATTGGTTCTGTTTTACCTCAAAACTGGGACAATCCTTCATTTAAGCCTCAACAGTCTGAATACCTAAGAGTCAAAATTTCTGAAAGAACAGGCAACCTGTTCATTGTAAGGCAAGTCCAAGGCAACCTGTGCTGCAGATGGCTGGCCGTCAAAAAACGTCCTTCAGTTAGAGAGGTTTTAAGAAGGAAGAGGCAGCCACGATAGAAAGTTGTGTTATCTTAAAATCACTGAAGTTATGAAAAGCAAATCCTGACAGCACTCAGAAAGTAATTTGAACTTTCCTGTTTGGTCTTTAGTAATAAAAACAACTGGGGGCAGGATGCCATTATCGGAGTTAAGACACATCTTCACTCAATTAAGAACATTCCAGTTTATACTTTCCCTATGTGAGAAGTCTTATTTACCTTTAAATTTTTTATAGGTACAGCTTCCATTTCTAAAAGACCATCCTTTTCTGTTTTAAGTTTCTTCAATTATAAATGAAGGATTTCCCTAAGGTTTGCTGGTGTTCATCTGATACTTTTGGAAAGGTGGGGATTCATTATATCCAAGTTGATTTCTTGCAATACACAGGAATGAAACTTAGTGAGTAAACCTATTTCTGGGATTTCTAGGATTCTAAAGCAAACCCCTGAGTAAGACAGAGGGCTGAAAAAGGAGGATTTGCTGACACCTTGTTCATGCAGGTTCTGAGCCTACCAACAGTTACAAAAGTGCATACGCATCACTACGGAAGCATTCTTAAAACACGTAAGTCAGTACGCACAGTCCACTTCAAGGTTCATGAGATGCTTCTTCCATTGGGCCTCCCATGGGTCCCTTCGAAGAAACACATTTATTTGGGCCGTGACACCGATGGAGTCATTTTTCTGAACGCAGCACACTGAACTACTACCGCTTTTATTTGGCCCATGGTGGCACCCCAAAACAGGGACCTAACTCTATGTCTGCTCCATCCTGAAAGGGTCTACAGAATGATGGCACGTTTGTGTTAAGTGTTACCTCTAACTGCCGGTGGTACAACTTTTCACGCACTAGAATACTTAGCTGACAGTCCTAAGATGATCTGGAAATATTTTCTGAAGGGCAATGACCTTGCTTGCACCTACTTTGAGAATAACGGGAATCAGTTAGCAGATTCTTGGAAATAAAAAAAAAAAAAAATAATTTAATTTCTGTACTTACCTCCATCTACAGGCTTTTCCGGGGTGCTAACGCTCTGCGCCCACTGCTCTGGCCTGTCTGCACTTTGCTGGACCAGTTCCAGTTTCAGGATCAGAACATCCAGCTCTGTGGTTATGGCTATATGTCCCGCACAAAACACAATGTCAGCAGGAATGAGGTTATCGATGTGCAAAATTAAGGAACGTTCGAAGTCTAACACAGTCAAATTCTGGTTTATGACCAGATATTTCAAGCGGAACATGACTAGTTTATTTTTGCAGCCCACGAGGAGATCTCCATTTACAGGACAGCATGAAATGCACAGGGGAGGATCCGAAAGCGGCATTTCCACAATTGACATCTGTTCTTTCAGGGTTTCACTGTATGACTCTTCCATCTTGTGACCCACCATCCGCACACAAACACGCGAGCTCCCTGCCGACATGCATCTCCAGTTCACGTACGCTCTCAGGAAAGTGGCTTTGCTTTTTTCTTCAATTGTCACCAGATAGTCTCCTTAAAAGAAAACAGTGGTACTGATAACCCATTAATGACATAGTTCTTGAGCTCTTTACCTGCTGTAGTACGTTACAAAGAACATCGGACATTCTCAACCCTTACATAAAATTCCCAGAACAGTTTTGACGCTAACGAAATCCACGTTCCTTCGCTGGGTGGCACACACACTCCACATACCATCAAAAAAAAGGACTTTTAGATCTGGGCCCAGCCTAACCCCACAGCGGGTCCCCGCCATGAGCTGGGACTGTGCGGACAGCGTGTTGTTTCCCTCCCGCCCCCCAAAAAACACTCATCAACGAGAAAACGTTTTGTTCTCTGCCGACCGGGGAAAAGTCCCGGGCTCCTCAACCGCCGTGGCCAAACCGGAACGGAGAGCCGGGCCCGGAGCCC
>VZSZ01009668.1:269493-312098 GCA_013398815.1 Ibidorhyncha struthersii
GTTCCCCACCATGACGCCTCGCTGAGCTCTTGCTGCGCCGCCGCCGCCCGTCGAACAGCATCAACGGTCGACCAACCGCCTCCGGTCCCTCGCCCTCCGGGGCTGGCTCCCCATTGGCTGTCCCCTGAGCGGCCAGGAGGCGAACGGAGACGGCTGATTGGCCGAGGGCGCCCTTCGCCCCACGCGAGGCGATGATTGCCACGTGGGCTGCCGACGGCGCGCGAGCCGGCCTGTCCCCCCCCCTCGTCCCCTTTTTCCCTTTCCTTTCTCCCAAAACGTCCTTCTCTCCGGCGGGCAGCACACCCCGCCACGCTCCGCAGGTCGCAGCCTGCCCGGAGGTTTGTCCTGGTGCGCAGAGGGGGCTGGAGTCGATCGCTGCTCGGGGAGGCGCAGCACGTGCTGCGCGCGTTATTACTGGCACAGAGATTGTTTTTCTGTGGCGTTAGTTCTGCCTCACAGGCCAATAGAAGTCTCACTGAAAGAAATCTAGCCAGAAGTCCTCATTTATTTTAATGTACTTTTAGTCAAGACTGGGGAGGAAGGCATTAGAATCAAATGGTCCTTTTCGGTTTTTCTGCCGAGGCTTTTTCTTTTACCTTGGGCACAGCTTATTAACAGCCTTGGACAGTAGAAATACCCCGTCTAGATTATTATCCGTACAACAGAGTGAATGCAAGTTGAAGAAGAAACTTAGCGGGAGCTGCCTGAAAATTTAAATGGGAAAAGGAATTTCACGCGTTGTTACGAATGCCAACCTATCCACGCCCTGGGCCTGGAAATGGCATCCTCGCCCTCTTTAAAAAACACCGAGCTGAGCAGAGCAAAAGGTGTTTCTCTGCGTCAGGGCTCTGCCCACAAGGCTTGATTCCAGGTTATCAGGGGCAGTTACGTTCTGTTTGTCTGCAAAATGCACGCTGTGTATCTGTGGCTCTAGGAGAAAATCTTTCAAAAGAAACTACAAAACTCAAGGTGTTTCGTTGTTGGGTTTTTTTAAAGATTGAAGCGAGGGTATTTTTCTACCACATATCAGTTGGTTCCAATGCAAGTTTCATGCAATTTTTTATATGAGGTTTTTGGTAATTTACAACCAATTGCATTTAAAGCTACATCTGAGGGAAGAATTTGAAACCGAGATTAACACCTGGTTCCTGCTATCACTTTGAATTATTATTTTTTTTAAGAAACCATTTTAGAAAAGCCATGTATATCCAGGAACTGGTGCAAATATCTCCACATTCTTACTAAACAGATTTTTCCCAGTTGTACCAAGGATCCAACACTAGGATTTTTTACCATTTTAAATTTCTGTTAGTTTTATATGGTCACTGTGCTATGGAATATTCAGCTGAAGGAGATCTATGGCATGACTTGCTTTAATTTACACATGCTATTTTGTACATAATTTAAATATATGTATGTCTGTATCTCTGGTTAGGTTGTGGATTAGGCCAGTTTAGCACCAAGTTCTTTAATACATAGAGCACTAGGAGAAAGCAAGTAAGGTAACCCTGACGGACATATGTTCGTATCCGAAACTGAGCCTAGTGTTAGTGGAGGTTATATTTAAAGTCAGAGGTACCAAAGGCTGAAGTACTTCCTCTATTATGGAGCCTTTCAAGCCTTCTGTGTAGAAAAGGCTTTCAAAGACAAACTAATTTTGTACTAAGGATGACCTAGTTTATGGCTGAAATTTTACTTTGGCCTCAGAGTTAGTTTAAAGCCCAGGACAGGAGAGTTTAAAGAGGTACGTGTACAGCTAGATTCTGAAAGTCGTAGGCCTAATGAAGATTGCCATGATAAAAGAGAATGTAATCCTATCAGTCGGTGCTTCATCCATCCTGAAGCTTATCTTTAGCGATGTGACCAAGGAGCCCGCTGAAGATGCAGTTTTAGAAACACCAAGGCAATTTGAAAAGAGGCCCATTTTGGCGCTTTTATTTATTTATTTATTGTACTCATTTTTAAAGGTGCCAGACGCTTTATTGCGTTCAGTTCTTTATGCTGATTTACATCCACACAATCATTGCTTTTATTGTGTGTTATAAGTCCATTTTGAAGTAGAAAAGTTGGTAAAATTTCTCTTGAGAATGAAAAAATCTGTGTTTGAATTATTTTATATAAACATCGCATTAGAAGGACCAGCTCTAAGTGTAGGCACCTTCCTGTGTAAAGTCCTAACTTCCGTCATATAAAGCCTGGAAAACCAGACAGGGAAGAATCAGATGTTGGGCAGAAGCCCTTTCTGAGACAAAGACAGCGTGACTCAGCAGCAACAGCATATTTCCTTTGATCATCTTGTCTTTGGAGCTGCTAGCCTGAGTCTCCTGGGCTTGTCACCGCTGCTTTTTGTCCCTGCCCCGTCCCTTTCCTTTTTCTAGAGGGGATACAGGGAAAACAGTACAGTGCTGGGAAGTCTTGAAGCACTGCTTAAGCTGAACGCAATCATATACTTAGTCTGGAAAACAAAAAAGATGGGGGGACACACATATTTGCTTGTGAAGTTTATCCTTTTTATATTTGGGGTTTTCTTTTTATAAATAACCTACCAAAATTAAGGTTTCTTTATGTTCTACTTTAATATATTAATATCAAAATGTATCATTATAAAATTGCATCGGATGATTTGAAAACAATCAAGTACCATCTGACAGATCTTTCTGTGAGTAGCTTTTCTGCAGAAGTTATGGAGGTGACTTTAAATGATGGTGGTTTTCAGTATAAATGACAGAGAATGCTTCAAAGGTGGCCCTTTTTGGACTGTCCCCTCAGTGTATGCAGGATTGAAAACAAGCTTTGACGGGACAATACCTTTAGTTTTGTTTAGACAACATTGTCTTAAGGTAATGGAAGTATCCCAAGGCGATATGTATGTTTCTGAAAGCCATAGGGCCCTTAACTTCAGTGTTCCTGTTTTCCTTCTGCAACTTGCACCTGACAGAGGTGCTCAGTGTGCATTTGCACCTGAACTGTAGGTGTGCTTGCTTGTTTGAATCCTGAAACGGAGTGGAGTAGTAAAGGTTGACAGACTTTATATTAGAACAAAATGCTATGTCCTTATTATATTGGGTCTCTGGGCCCATTGAGGGTCTTTAGATATTTTGGCTAAGATTTTTTTTCTGTTTTCTTTATTCCCTGCCCCCTCTCCATCCATTTCCTCTTGCAAGTCCTTTCACATTTTTTTAAAACTTCTAGTTATACATTTTCATTCTCTTACTATTTTATCTGTAAATTGTTCCTATATTGGTGTAAACCAGTCATTCGGAGGCCTATTGTTTACTCTTCTGCAGTAAAATGAGTTTTTGGGTACGGGCCAAGAGGGGATAGGGACTGAAGTGAATTTTAAGGGTAACTAATTGAAAAGCTGGGATTTGGTTTCTTTTTGTTGTTGTTAGGTTTTCTTTAGTTAGTTTTTTTTTACATTAACATGCAACTTAAGAGAAAACTATCTAATTTTCTTTCAGCTAGCATCCAGATTTATCCAACAAGACTGCTGCACAAATCCCTATTTGACTTAAACTGCAGGTCGTTCAGTTACAATTTTGGGGAGAAGCTGTACAACTCCAGACTGGTTTCACTTAAGTGACATGAAAATATTTTTCAAAAGGCTCTATCCTGCCAGGATATAAACGCTTTTAATTGTCACCAACCACGGCGACGGTTGATGAGTTCACGCATAGATACTTTAGCAATTCTCAGCAACATACCATTCCTGCATACAGCAGTGTACCGTATGCTTTTATCTTGTTTAGCATATGCTAAACTTTATATGCTAATGCTTTATCTTATTACAAGACAAACTTTCAGCAGCGGCATTCGGACAACCTCATGCCTCGCCTTTTGCATCCCCTTTCATTTTCTTGGCGTCTTTGCAAACTCGTCAGCATTTTCTTGTCTGTAACTTGCGGTTAATTGCACGTGTTCTCTGCCACTGTAAATAGGCTACTTTAGCACTACCGCTCGTCGGGCGAGGCGCACCGGCCGGCGCGGGCACGGCGCCGCCGGGAGGAGGAGGCGGAGGAGGCGGGAGGCGGGAGGCGGGAGAGAGGCCACCCCGCCCCTCCGCCGTGCTCTCATTGGCCGGCGCCTGGGAGGCCTCCGGCCGGGATTGGTGGTTGCCTGGTGAGGTCCGGCGCGCGGGCTCATGGTCGGGGAGCGGCGGCGGGAGCGGTGCGCGCTGGCCTCAGCGCGCGGCGGGAATGCGGCTGCCGCCATGTCGCGGAGGCTGTACGAGTGAGGCGAGCGGGGCGGGGGGTCCGGTCCGGTCCGGTCCGCACCGCGGCGGGTTCCGCCTGCGCTCGGCCGCTTGGCGCCGTACCCTGCGAGCGGCGGGCGGGGCGGCGGGCCGGGCTGAGTTGGCCAGCCTAGAAACTCGGAGCCTCCGCCGCCCGGTTCCCGTCCTTGTCGGTGCTGGGTGCCAAGGCCGCTCGCGCGGCTGGGGCGTTCGGGCAGAGCTCCCCTCAGCAGCACAGCGGCAAAATGGCGGTCGGTCACCCCCCCCCGGTAGCGCGGCCGCTGTGAGCTTGGAGCAAAGCCTGTGAGGCTGCCTTCGTTCTGTCAGAAAACGGGATGCCGATTATACAGTAGCTTTAGATATCTTTTGCAAAAGAAACCAAAGTTTACTATGCCAAGCTCTGAATAACTAGTGTGTGGAGATTAATTACTTTAATTGGCAGTACTCTTATTCAGCGCTGCAGTGGGGCGGTTTGGGGCTCTACCAAAGGTCCTGATTATTATGTATCCGTTGAAACTTGCATTGAGATTTTATTGTTATGCATTACTTGATTAAAACACTTGTTAGTATGTCGATGTTCAGTCCGCCGTGGATTAAACTCATGGCTGGAGCCAGTTGCGTCCCTTGGTGGGCCACAGCGCTGGTTACTGCCAACGGGGGAACCGGGCTGGCTGAGACACGCAGTGTAATTACGCGGGTCAGCATGGAGTACCTATCATCTGTGAAGTCTGTTATACAGTAGCAATAGTAGATGTCAGGGTGTGACAACTTTTCTGGATATGGGCATGAAGTTAGGCAGCGTTGTTTAGTTACAAATGAATTTTTTACCCTTTTTCTTAGATGAGAAAAATCTGTGTTAGGAAAATACATGGAGATTTTGCTGTGCCAGGTGTAATTAGAGGTGTGACTAACTCTGGAGAATTCTTGATGTTGACAATCCTGTGAGGGAAGATAGGGCGGAATGCACAAATACTGTAATTTAGTCAGGTTGTCAACTCTTTATTGTAATTGGCTTAAACTGATTTATTGGGGATGAAAAAACAGCAGACAAAGTTTTGTCCTAATATGAAACTTTTTTTAAAGTTCTCAGGTAAATATCTGAATAAAGTTGTAAAACGGGGGGTTATACGTAGCCTTATATAAAGAAGGAAAACAGATTACAAGGAAGTAATTCTATTGTTGATATTAAAGTCATTGTCCAGTATTTCACACTCTGTCTTTCAGCAGAGATTCTGCAAGAGGATGCTCTCAACATAACATCTGCAGAGGAGAGAGAAACTATTCCCATTTTTGCTCTTCTGACTCTTACTCCAGTCTTGGGTTGGAAGACTTCCTCTTTGTAGGTGACACTTCTAGAATGGAGGAAGATACAGACTCAGCTGTCTTATATGGAACTTTGAGAGGAAGTGTTGTTGGATTACGATATTACACAGGGATTGTAAGTGCATGATAAATTATAAAGCAGAAGAAAAAGCTTTTGTCAGCTTCAGAAAAAATACATTTAATTAAATTTCAAAAAATCCTAGCACTTCTGACCAAGTATAATTTAAATAGATTTTTGGTTCTTACCCTAACATGCTGCATTCAGCATTCTTCATGGGAAGTACTTAATCTAAAACTTTAAATACAAAATTTAGTTAAGGTAGCAAGCTTTCAAATCTGGTTTAGGTACTTGGTAGCTCTGCTCACCCATGTAAAACAAATGAAAGTGACAGAAAATAAGAAATTAGATAGGTCTTTGAACAATTTACAGGGACAAGAAGGGATGTTTATTCCCTTGCAAAATGTGTTAGCGGTTGAAGGTAACTCTTGCTCTTAGGAATACTTTTGAAATTGCTGACATCCGTCAGGTACCTCTTCTGTAATGCTTTTGGTATTTTGAATAAGTCGTACACGTTATTAGACTGACTAAACAGAATGCTATACCAGATCTTCATGATATTTAAGTAAATGTATATTAGATACTTCTGCAAATAATTTGCAACTAAACGAATGTGTTCTAGTGTGTGTTTGTTTGTTTTGCTTTGTTAGGTTAATAACAATGAAATGGTTGCACTTCAGAGGGAGCCCAATAATCCTTATGATAAAAATGCAGTGAAAGTAAATAATGTGAATGGAGACCAGGTAGGCCATATAAAAAAAGAATTAGCGGCAGCATTGGCAGGCATTATGGACAACAAGCTGGCATCAATTGAAGGGTAAGTGTGAAGATTATTCTTTTGATTCCATGAATATAAATAATGGAAACTTTTTGTTGCTACACTAGAACTAGAGTTCTCTTTTGACAGAAATGACAGCTCTTGGTAATAAGATTAAAGCTGCATGTTTTCATACTCTTTATTCTTTTGTTGAACTACTTGCATACAGTTCATTCTTTCTCATATATGATAAATGTAGAGACACTAGTGAGAGAAAATTCCATAAAGACTCTTAAATTAACTGCACGTGGTGGTTTGTCTAAAAGGTTTATGCAGTATAAGTACTAGCACCTATCTGGAACATTCTGTGTTTTGATGAAAATAAGCACTTTAGAGTATCTCTTGCTGAAGAAATACCGAGGTTTATTCTAAAAACTTAGTTACAAGATTACAGCTGTGGGTTTTTTTCCTGCTCTTTGTTATCAGGGTTGTCCCTTACGGAGCAAAAAATGCCTTTACCATGCCTGTACAAATGAGCTTTTGGGGAAGAGAAGAGAACAAGGGAGCAGTGCTAGATCAGCTAAAGAGGCACGGATTTAAATTGGCTCCTCCTCTGAAAGGTAAACCTTGAAGTTTGGGGTTTTTTTCCTTGTTAAAATCCTCTGATTGAACTTGCTGCTGGTTGGAAGAAATGCTTAAGGGCTTAATCCTTGTCATAGTCTTGTGACAGAATGGTCAGGGTTGGAAGGGACCCCTGGAGATTATCTAGTCCAACCCCCGTGCCAGAGCAGCATCACCTTCAGCAGGCTGCACAGGACGGCATCCAGGTGGGTTTGGAATGGCTCCAGAGTGGGAGACTCCACCACCTCTCTGGGCAGCCTGTGCCAGTGCTCTGCCACCCTCACAGGAAAGAAGTCCCTCCTCATGTTTAGATGGAACTTCCTGTGTTCAAGTTTGTGCCCATTACCTCTTGTCCTGTCATTGGGTGCCACTGAAAAAAGACAGTTCCTATCCCCCTGGTACCCTCCCTGTAAGGATTTACAAGCGTTGATAAGATCTCTCCCTCAGTCGTCTTTTCTCTAGACTAAAAAGACCCAAGTCCCTCAGCCTTTCCTCGTAAGAAAGGTGCTCTAGTCCCCTCATCATCTTGGTAGGCCTTTGCTGGACCCTCTCCGGCAGTTCTCTGTCCTTCTTGAACTGGGGAGCCCAGAACTGGACGAGATGGTCCCGAGGTGGCCTCCCCCCGGGGGAGCAGAGGGGGAGGATGACCTCCCTCGACCTGCTGGCCACACTCTTCTTGATGCCCCCCAGGATGCCATTGGCCTTCTTGGCCACCAGGGCACATTGCTGCCTCATGGTCATCCTGTTGTCCCCCAGGACTCCCAGGTCCCCTTCCACAGAGCTTGTCTCCAGCAGGTCAGCCCCTAACCTGTACCGATGTCATTCACAAAATTATTTTTTAACTTACTTGGGGAATAATGCAGAGCCCTCAGCTATTAATTTTAAACTTAATAGGAAGTATACTTTTATGTCCTATATTTTATGTTACCTGCCAGCAATTGGAGATGCATTTGAGCAATCTCAGAAATATACTTGATTCTGTAAGTTCCTTAAAAATCCATAATGAATCCCTGCATTTCTCCAGACTCAAAAAAAAAAAAAAAAAAAAAAAAAAAAAAAAAAGAAATGGGTTAGAGCCTTTCACAGAGTGAGGGTTTTGGGGACAGTACTGCTTTTTAGCAGAGTGCTACTGTGTGAATCCTATTAATGAGGTGTGAGCAAATAGAGATGAGATGTCTGAACAAAGAAGCTTAGCAGACCTGATGCTTTGCAGATCCAGCCTTGCACAAAAAGCACCTGTGCTCCTGGAACAGGCTTTGTGGAAGCAGTGGTAGTCAGGAATACAGACGCATGCAAAAACAAACACTTGGTGAGGGATATACATATAGCAGGATTTCAGTTTCTATCTTATAGATTCTATTGCACATAGTTAATGGAAAAAAGAGTTTGAAGTAAAAAAACATTTTGCGCTATCAGTCATCATACTGTTACCAAGTTGAATTTCATGTAACACAACAATTTCTAAGAAACACAGTTGCCATCTCAAAAGATCCCAACCCATAGCTTATTGCCTGTCAGTCCTATGAAGATTTGTGGAAAGCCTTTATGGGCCGCTGAAAGTAAAGGATAAATTGGGGCTAAGACACATAGTGAAAGATACTGTCTTAGAGCCCACAATCTGATCAGCATGGTTACTCATGTGATGGTGAAGTTTGAGATTGGGAAGTTGTCATACTGTTGTGTTTCAAAATACTGTCTTTTTAATGGCAAGTAGGTTCAGAATGTGGTTTTGGATCAAAGTGGATTTCTGAGAGAGCTGGTCCAAGTTACAGCACTCCAGTTCATGCTGCTGTGCAGTTGACAACTGAACAGGTTTGCATTTTGTACTTAAAACACCTGGAAGTTTGAATTTTAACAGTGGGGACATTCAACTTTTTCATTGTGAAGTGGAAGTCTGTTGTTGTTCTCAAATGAAAATAAAATCAGACTTCCAGACTTTGTCTTCAGGTTTGGCCCAGGGTGATAGGTGGAGGGTTGGATGGTGGTTTGTTTTGGGTTTTGCTTTCTGTTTGCTCTCTCAAATCAGAATGATTTGAAATCATTGATTTTACTTTAGTGAGTGTTGTATGAGGATGTGAATATATTTAGCCGTCACTTCTCAAGCTCTTGCTTGTATTGGCATGTGTTTGTCTTGGAAAAACTAAGTTTTTGTATAGCAGTAGCTAACAAACATTCCAGCAAATCAGGTCTAAAGTGTTAAACCTATATATGGTGATTACCATATGACAGGTAATTGTAATTTGGGTTATTTATAAGGGTTATATTTAAGTGCAATAATTTTAATTGCCATTTTTGTGTTCATTTATGCAGCTTAAAAGTGAATTTGACAAATTGTTTGAGGATCTGAAGGAAGATGATAAAAGTTGTGAAATGGAAGGAGCAGAGGTATTTCATAAGCTACAAACTGTTTTCTATAAAAATATAAATACTGAAACATCTACATTTAGCTTTGTCGTCTGGACACAGGAGATGCTTGAATCAGAAACAAATTTAGTGGATACAAAGGACTTTATTAAAAAATTTTTCTTCCAGAAATGGAATGACATTTGATATGGAAATAGTGCATAACATATCTCTCCAATTTGCAGGCTGTCGGCACACTTCTCCTTCCCCATCAGAAGCAGGCCTTAGCTTGGATGGTTTCACGTGAGAACAGTAATGATTTGCCACCATTTTGGGAAGAGAGAAGTAACTTCTATTACAATATACTTACAAATTTCGCAGAAAAGCAGCGACCTAAAAATGTTCTTGGAGGAATACTGGCTGATGACATGGGACTGGTAATACTTAAAAAGCTTTATTTTTATTTATTTTTTTAAATGCAGAACACGTTTGCATATTTCTTGATTGATTGGTCATTTGGTCCATTTTAATCTGTGGAAAATATGATGCTCTTTTCTGTTATGCAGGGTAAAACACTTACTACTATTGCATTGATTCTCACAAATTTTCAAGATGGCAAGCCTCTTCCTGTTGAAAAGATCACAAGTGATAAGTGTTATGAGGTGAGATAAAAGGAAAAGATTGTTTTATCAGAGTTAATATAGCAGTTAATGAAAAACTTATGTGCCTAGTAACTTTCTGTGTGGTGAACTTTGTATGCATTTTGTAGAAAAAGCTACTTGAGTACATCAAATAAGAGGAAGAATAGGGTAGATTAGTTGAAGGTAGGTGGACTGTGTTATTTCAGAATGTGTAATTGAGCTGTAGGCTGTGTTACCTTAGGAGTGTATGTTTAAGTATAGTCCACGGAAGAATGAAGGCATAAACATTTTCAGTGTTAAGTTTTATAAATTCTTAAGTTTCTTATAGATTTCTCCTATAGGCAAGTTGTGACTGCGCAAATAAGTGTTGTGTTTTTTTCTTTGGGGGGTGTGCATGCATAGTTCCTGTGTGGTTTGGTGGAAGTGCCTGAAACAACCACAATACCAAGCAGAGTCTTGCTATAAAGTACATAAGTAAATAAATAAATATTGGTTTCTATTTTTGCCAAACACTTGAAGAGACAAGGGGAAACTACAGTTAGTGAACTAACAGTAATGTGCAAAATCTTAGTGTAATGCAAGTGCTATTTCCTTTTGTTATGATACAGTTTTCAAGATGATGAAATAAATTAAATGCTAGGATTAGGTGATTTATTATGGAATATTCCCTGACAGTAAGGCTGGGGATTTTGTTTCATTTTACTATACTTGTCTAAATTTAACAAAACAATGCTTTGTGTTTGACCTCGGAATGTTAACTGGGAAATGTTCTTAGTGTGTTTTCTTTCTAGAGCAGCTACATAGACTGAGTTTCTCTCCTCTGCCAGTCTACAGTTTCATTGAACTCTGTGGCTACTAGGAAAAAAAAAAAGTATAGCTTTTTCAGCACCTTTCAGTAACTGACTGACTTGCCACTGAGGAAGTCTTTCGTGTTTCAGAGCAGTAACTAATCACTGGTCAGATTATTATAATAATGTTATTGACATTTTTTCCAGTTGCTACATTAAAGAATAAAAGTTTCCATTCCTCAATAGGAATCGGGTACTAACATCATGAACAGCGTTGGACGCAGACTATGTAAAGGTGACAGCAAATTATGAAAAGTCCAGTAATATTTGCATGATAATTAAGTTATTGCCTGAAGTACTCTTAGTCTGTGGTCACTACTAGTCTTCACAAACTCTTGACAAACTACGTATCTTGGAAGTATTTAAAACATTCCATTAAAGAATTTCCAGTTGACATATATGAGAAGATCAAGTGCCTTGTGAGAAAGTTGCACCCTATCAGGAAAGATATCACATCCAGGAAATGGATTCTGGATCCCTTTTGCTTTCCTTTTTCCTTCCTTTTAGATAAACCAGGAGCACTTAAAATCTTATTTGTTTAAACAGTGAACATCAGTAGTTAAATTGTAATTTGGTTCTGTATTAAGTCACTCTTAAAAAAAATATTTTTAAGTAATGAGCAAATGACAAGTATATAGAAAGATTTTCACACCTGTAGTTTTCAGGTTGTATCAGGAGAATTTGTAGATGTATGGGAGAGACACTGGAACAAATTGCCCAGGGAAGCTGTGGCTGCCCCNAAAACATGCTTGCTCTTAGTATGTTTTGTAACTCAAAATGCTCTTGAAAATGACTGAAAAAATGTATGGGGCTTAAAGTTTTGCAGTAACTTTCCCTTGCTGTCCTCCCATGCAAGGAATTTTAATATGGATGGTCTAACTGATAGTAGAAGAGAAATTAAAGGGACAGATAAGAGAATGCATTAGTATGAGCTGCCTCTGGGGAAAGTGATTTTCATCAGTACTCTGGAGGGGAGAAAATGCAGACTTTCATGGGGGTCAGTGTGAGTGTCACCAGAAAATCAGAACCTTTACCAAAGCTGAAATGCCTTTTATTTTCACCCCCCCAAGAATCAAGCATTTTAACAAAATACTATTTACAGCAGTGAGGGGAGAGCCTGCTTCTACTATTATTTAATCTGAAAAAATGATGATAATATCTTTTATCAAATCCTTACTTTTCTCCACCCCTATTTCTCATTCTATTGTAATTAAATTGATAGTGATTTCTTGAGTCTTTGCAAGTTTTGCCATCTTTAGGATTGTTTTAGACTTCTTTTGTATTTAAAAAAAATAATCTGTACTGAAGGTTAAATCTGGAATTCAAGCCTGAATTCATTTACCTGAGTTGTAGCCAAACTCTCTGCAAGCACTGTTGCTTTCAGTTTTGATATCAACTCTGTCCTAATGCATTTTCTTTTTTGCATTTGCTTCTGATAAGCTATTATTGGCAGAGCTCAGAGGTGATGTTTGCTCACTACCTGATAGAAGACCTTAACAAACCCCCCAAAATGCACGAACCAAAACAACCTCACCCCGCCATTATGCCCCCAACCCCTTCCCCATGCACATCTATGATGTTGCCATATTTTTCTGTTAATACTGCTGTTACTCACTTAGGTTTGGGCAATGTAGAAATTATTAATTAGTAAGGTTTGACCAGCAAGAAACCTTTACCATTTAGCATTATTTAAAACTTCTTTATAGAACTTTACCCTTACTATTAGCAGTACAATGCTGACATTTGGTTTTTCCTCTTTTCTTGACAGTTTGTTTTTGATCACCTGGAAACTCAGTACACATTTTATGACTTTGTAAATATTTAACATTGTTTTAAGAGTATTTGTTTTTCCATTTGTGTTCACAGTATCAGTAGTACTTGTCCCATGCAGAACTGAGGTTGTTTTAAAGGAAATTTGTACTTGTTCTTGATCAAGTTATGGTAAAGTTGGTTTGATAACCAAGCTGAAGTCTATGTATATTTTTCATAAATACTAATTTCTTCTTTAATGAAGACTCTAGCAGTGTGATGGAGCCTGGTGTTTCTAACATAAAAAAGTTTGAAACTACTCTGTTGAAATATGCAAGTTGTCTTCCAAAAAGGTAGGTAGCTGGAGTAATGTTTTCCTTTTTGTTGTTTTGCTACATAGATTTTGAGTAAAAATAAAGTGGTACTTGGTTATGGTTAACCTTAGCCTAAAACGTGTTCCTGCTCTCTCTTTGCCTTTTAGTATGCTATACTTCTGCTTACATTTATCATGTTGCACTTTGGAATATATCAAAAAAGCATTAACTCCTAAGTGCCTTGTGCAACTGCAGGCTTGGATATCTCCCTCAATAGTAAAGGTGTCTAATAACATCAGTGTGTGGGATCTAAAGAACTGGCTGTGAAGTAATCTTTCTGCTCGTATCAGTTGGGTTTTTAAGGGGTTAAGAAATACTTTGCCGGCATGCTTCTGACAGAGGGGACAACTTTGAGCTGATGAAGTTTCAAAGCTTACCAATGTGTTTGAACCTTGCCACCCCACTAGCCTCTTCCTATAATTGTGTGTGAACTTCAGTAATAATCTATGCCAAGTTTTATGAGCTTCATTCACCCTGCAGCTTTGTGTTCTGTGCTTTTCCCTTTTTCTAACCCTTCTAAAGAGAAAACTTCCAAATCACAGTGGTATCTTACTTGCATATCAAGTTCATTTGCTTTATGCTCTTGAGATGTGATGTGTGAATTCAAGCAGTAGTAGAGGTGGGCTTTGGTTTTTTTTTTCTTTCTTAATGACAATATCTTAGAGATAAAGCCAAGAAACCCAGATATTCAGGAAGCAGTGATGTGGGAGAGTCTGAAGAATGGCTACTGCAGCAAACGGAAAGTAAGTTGCTAGGATTTTTTTTTTTTAATTGGTTACTGTGACACTTGGTGTCTTCCATTCTGAAGCCAAACTGGAAAGGATTTATAATTAACTAAACTATTTGGGTTATTTTGGTGGTGTTTGTTTTTTTTTTTATTCAACCAAAACTTTAAGCAGAACATTTTAGAAACTGCTGAATGGGAAAGCAATGTTTTAGTCCTAAGTGTTGTAGTTTTTGGCTTAGCTGAACAAGTGGTGGTGTAGGAAGCTATGAGCAGGGTCAGGTGGATGGTGCAAAACAGAATTGCTAAGATTTTTAGTATTTGACGTAGACTTGTCAGGCCATTGGGGTTGTGAAAACAAATTCAAAAAATTAAATCCATCTTTTGTTGTAAATACCTGAAACGTGATCATGAAGAGGCACGAACATGTAATTTGTTGAACTAAGTATCTTGCATGGAAGAAAACTAAGGGGTACAGGTACTCTGGAGTAAGCAGTCGAGTTCAGGTTTAAAGTACTTGGAGTGAAACCTTTGCTAAACTATTTTTTTTTTTTTTAATGACTGGTAAACTGGATTCCTCTGATGATTCATAACCTGAAATAGATGTATAAGATAGTATATTTCTGCACACATGCCTGTTGAAGTTCAAGCAGTGTCTGGACCATGTTCTTAGCCATATGGTTTAGTTTTAGGCAGTCCAGCAAGGAGCAGGGAGTTGGACTCTGATCCTTATGGCTCCCTTCCCACTTGAGATATTCTACATTATTGTATTGGAGAGAAGTAATTTGGTTAAGAGGTTTGACTTTTATGAAACGTGTCATAAAAATAAATGCATGTGTATGTTCTGCATAGTGTGAAACATCTATGTTTGTCTGGCTTTTTGCAGCAACTTCCTGTGTTATCCAAGAAGATAGAGGCTTTGCATCTGCTCTTCAGCCTTCATCTACTTGTGTAAAAAGACAAACAAAGAGAAAAGGTAGTGAGGGGATAGACAGATGATAATAATTTCTGAGTTTTTTGAAGCTGAAGTATTACACATATTTGACTCAATAAATTACTTAAATGTCTTTGTAAATTGCTTTGCTGTTCAGGTGAAGAAATTTTGAAGGGACTTCAGGGAACCATAAGCTTCTTGAAATTCTACTTCACTTTAAAGTGCACTGTTATGCCACTAAACATGGCTTCTGTTTTCTCAGGTACCGCTAGCGTTCAGTCAGTTGAGAAGAAATATTCTGATACTGGCCCCAGAGCAACACTGATTGTATGTCCACTGTCTGTCCTGAGCAACTGGATTGTAAGTGCTAAGCTGTTAATGTGTAAATGTGATGTATATTCATTATGATGCTGTAGAAATAGTACTCCCTGTAGTCTCTCATACTAGTAAAAGGTCATGGTTTTCCTTTTTTATGAAACAGAGTTGCTTCCAGAAGGGAAGCTTATTTGATAGAAATTTTAAAAACAGGAGTAGTATTGGAATGAGGGCGCAGTTCCAGGAGTAGCAAGCTCACCGCTATCGGAAAGCAAGCTCAGTTTCCATTCCCTGCTTTTGACTAGGTGGATTCACTTTGGCATTTCTGTAACTCGTGTGATTTAACTCCTTAAGCCAGATGAGGAAGGTGGAGGAGACAGGTCCTTCTTCTGGCATGCTCATAATAAAATGTTATTGCACTTTATTGATAATGCGTGTGGCATTTCATTTACCAGAGGTGTTCAGTAATTTGGTAATCCTGTTGGTGATTTGTGGGAGTGGGTCTGCTAGGGTGAACAGGCTGAAGGGCCCTTCTAGGTCTGTCTCTGCATTGATTAATTTTTTTTGTTTTCATGACACTTCGAATACAAATATTAAGGGGATACCTAACTTTCAAGTTATGTTTTATGTGGACGTTTTTGCTGCCTGTGGTTAGAACCACAGGAATCAATTTACTCTTAGACTGTAGGTAAAGCATTAAAATCATGTAATTGGGAAGCATCAAATAGTGAGGGGGGGAAAAAGTACCCTTTTTGTCAATTCAAAACCAAAAAAAGAAAATTTGTGAGTCTGGCGCTTCGAAAATCAAATTGTTGATTTTTATTGGCTGTCAAGATTACTGTATGCTGAGTGCTTCACAGGACAAAGATAGGGAATATAAACACTGGGTTTTAAATTAATACTTTGGCCATTGTGGTGTCATTTATGTTAAAACTTCGGTGGCTAATCCAGTAAGGGGAAGAAGCTGTAAATGAACAGCAAAAGAATAAACAGAGTAGATGGAGGTAGAAAGTGAAAAAGAACATAAAAGCTCTTCTGCTACAGTTTGGGAGGAACAGTGGATTTTGAAGTTCATGTACCATCAGGATGTGAATTTATACTGTGGAAGAAGCAGAGCTAGAGTTATCAGAATGTGATACTGTGCCACTAATGACTGAGGTGGCTATTTCTGGTCCCTCTCCTCACCTGACTGGAGAGGTAAAAAGAAACCCAAATTCGATTATTTTTTTTTTTTATTATTATTTATATAAGTGGATGTAGAATGTCACAGGAAGTGGTTTTTAGTTAAGGCAACCTACAAGAGTTTTATTCTAACAATCATGTAGTAACACAGTATCTTTTGGATGACTTCTGGCAACTTTTCTTTCAGGACCAGTTTGAGCAACATATCCACCAAGATTTTCATGTAAATATTTATGTTTATTATGGTTCTGACCGTAGCAAAGACCCATCAGTGCTTTCAGAACAAGACATCGTTCTGACAACATACAACATCTTAGCTACTGATTACGGAGTAAGTAAATGAGATAGTATTCTTTGAAGGTCCCTTACTGTTCAAGACTCCCAGCATTTGGGCTAATGATGGCATTATATTCAAGTGCTATTCTGGTAGGCGATCAGAAGGTTGTAGCTGTAGTTTTGCTTTACATGCTTTCTTGTGGGTTTGCTGTGGTAGCAAAGGGCATTTTTTTATTGATTGCTTCTGTAGAGGAAAATTATTTGACTGCACTTATGACAGCTTAAGGAAGAAACTTTTTAATGATAGAAGAGGATGGCGAGTATGTAAATCTCCCCAAATCTCAGTGGCATGAGTCTCCTATTTCTGCTGCCTTCTATCAAATTCAAAGAATATGAAGCTTATAAAAACATCATTCATTTCGTAGTTCTTGTTGCACGTGGGCTGCAACCAAGTAGCTCACTGCATGAGATGTATTTGTAAATAGATGTTTTCATAGAAATTCCAGCCATTTTAAAAGCCTGAAGATTACATCTTTAAATATAATATAAACTTTTAATTTGCTCTCTGATCCATTTTCCATATCTGTGTCTTTGAAGCCTTTCTTCTTTTCAGGCTTACCTTATTTTTGCTGTAGCTCATTCCTCATATTCAAGTATGAGAAGACTGGTAGCATTTTCCTGGAATCATTGAATCTACAAGAAGGAACATCTCATTCTTAGTTTTGCTCTTCTGTGCTGATAAATAAACAAGATGGGAATAAATACTATACATTATTAATTGTGGAATTATTATATAAATAGCGTGTTTTGTCCAAATTGAAAAAAGTGTTTTCATTTGAGTCAAAATAAAAAAAAAAAAATCTGCGTTTCAGATCAGAGGTGACAGCCCTTTACACAAAGTCAGGTGGCTGAGAGTTGTGTTGGATGAGGGGCACACTATACGAAATCCAAATGCTCAGCAAACTAAAGCTGCCTTAAATCTGGAGGGACACAGAAGATGGGTACTTACAGGTAAAATATTTGACACCAGAGGAAATGCAATGCAGATTATCTTAGTACGATACCATCTTGTGTTTCCCACTTGGTGTTTCCACTTTGGTTTTTTCTGGGGGATGGTTAATGTATGTCTGTCAGATTCATTTGGAATGTTTTTAAACTTGACTTTGAGCAGTGATTTAGGAGTGTCTTTTAGTTGATTTTGATTTTGTTTGCTTGGTTTTGTGGTGTGGTTGTAGTTTTTGTTTTTATTCAGTTTGTAGACACTAATTTTTAAAATAACTTTTGATACACAGGTTTGGTGGAAGTGCAAGTAATAAGAGAACTATTTATGACCTGGCATGTTACGTCTCGCTAGGAGCTCACCCTCTTACGTACTTATCCAAACTTCAGTGACTTTTTGGAATGTAATAGTCATCCCTAAAATTGCCAGGGACCATGCAGGCGTGCGATCCTTAAATGTAATTTAAAGAAGATCATGATATAACCACTGCTGGTAAAGCTGAAATGGAAAGATTAACATCCATTTTTTTCTGGGACTGAGAGCTGCAGTTTTCTCACTCTTACATGTTTAAGTGTTTTGTAATATTTTAATTAAAAAAAATAGTATGTATTATCCTTAATGACATGTCAGCCTAGTTAAAGAGACCCTGTTTATAATGGATGGTTTGGAGAAAACACAGAGCTTTCATTTTGACTAACCACTTGTATTTTTTAGTTTCTTTGAGGTTTTACAATCTCTTTTTGTTTGTTTATTTTCTGCTTAGGCACTCCTATTCAGAATTCTGTAAAGGATTTGTGGTCTCTTATTTCCTTCTTAAAACTGAAACCGTTTACTGATAGAGAGTGGTGGCACAGAACAATTCAACGTCCAGTCACAATGGGAGCTCCAGGAGCACTTGGGTATGAAGTGTTCCCAAAGGGTTTGTGAATCAGTATGACTGGCAGTGCTTGGGCAATGTGACAAATTGGTGTTTCACATTTAAAATTGAAATCATGTCATCAGTTCTTATTTCAATTTTTTAGTTCAAATTAGTAACTATTAAATGATTCAAATTATTTAATATTTCAGATTAATGAATTATATTGTACTACTGCACTTGGATCTCGTACAGAACATGTATTTATGCAATAAAATGAAGGAAAAAAAAAAACAAACAACAAACCAACCCCAGCTGGGTAATACATTGTCTATATATGTATTTTTAGGCGTTTACAATCTCTGATTAGGAGTATTACCCTTAGAAGAACTAAAACAAGTAAAGTTAAAGGAACACCCATTTTGGAGTTACCAGAACGTAAAGTACTTATTCAGTATGTTACGCTTACAGAAGAAGAGAGACAAATCTATCAGTCTGTGAAGAAGGAGGGCAAAGCCGCTATTAGCAGGTAAGTAGAAGGTTTTCTTAATCCTGAAGGTTAAAGTTTGATATCACAAATATGTGTTTTGATTGTTAGCTCTAGTAGCCAAGTGTATCAGTTTGTATGCCGTAAGCTAATAATTGCAAATTAGCATAGCATCTGTTCAGTTCTGAAGAGTGAAGTAGAGACTATTGCAGAACTGTATATTAGAAGTTCTGTCTTGTGAGAAACAGGAAGCGATACCAGATACATAAAGAATGGCCTTAAAATTTTTGTCACTACATGTTAGCGTTTCTTCTAGTAGAACGTGCTACTGGTAGCATTTTGTACTTTGTTTCAGAAGAGGATTTGAGATAATATATTCAAATAGGAAAGTGAAAAGTGAGAACATCATTCTAACAGCTAAACTTGATCACTTGTTATCTGTTACTTTAGGCTGTAGCATTTCACACTAATGATAAAACTCTTGTTCAGATTTTTCAGTGAAGGGACTGTGCTGGCTCACTATGCTGATGTCCTTGGTGTCCTGCTCAGATTGAGGCAGCTTTGTTGTCATCGTCATCTTTGTATAAATACATCTTCCCCCAGTTTTTCAGCTGGTGAGTGAATGCTTTTAGTTCCTGTGTTTCTAAAAACAGGACTTGCACTTTGTATTCAAGAACAGAGACGTGTTTGTGTGTTTTCCAAGCTTTCTAGCTTCAGCCTTCCTCTCTTCAGCTTGGATTACTGAAATTTTAGCTTTGTTACCTTTATTTTTTTCATACCATAATATGTTTGAATACATTTTAGAAGTGGGGACTTGAGCACATACTCAAATATGAATGAAAGCAATGATGTATGAGTAGTTACGAAGGCTAGAAGCAGGAGTTAACAAGCTTTGACAGCCCATACAGAAATGACCGAAGAGGGCTTAATGCACAATGCTTGTTAAAAAGCAGTGTATCTGTTGTTGTAATAATTTACAGAAGTGCTTTTACAGCAATTTTTTTTCTTTCTCTCAGGAGAGAAGATGTAGAGGAGCTTTGGGGAATGACTTGTAGATTGGTAGCCATGTCAGCAGAACCGTTGCCTTTTCAGCAGAATTGGAAGTTGTTGACTTTGTTACAGCTGTAAGGAAGGGTGAACACAAAGGACTGAAAGGAGTGACATTTTATTTTTGACAAGCCAGAACTGTACAGCAGCATAGCGTTAATCATATGCATTTCTTTCAGAAGAAAGTATAGTCTGTTTGAAATACTCTAAATTTGAGAATTTGATTTTGAAAAATCCTATTTTGAGATGCTGTTGGTATAGGTGTGATTTTTCAGGAAACTGAAAGAATGATGAGATATCATCAGAACCTTTTTTAGAAGGTTGTCATTTATCTTCCTGAAAAATACAGAATGGAGAAATGATTGGATAATTGTTCAGTAACTATTTAGAAATTAATTAGTAACTAGTAAGTATGATTTGATTTTTCTTTCCTTAAAAAATAAAGCAGTCTTAACTATAAATAGTGTCATCTCCAGAGTACTGTTACTACTTGAACAGCTGCCATATAGAAATTGCTTGTTCCCATTAGGCATTGTGTCGCACGTGTACTTATCACTTAGCGTGCAGTTGAGATTCTTTTGAATTCTAATTACTACTTTTCCAAGTAAGATTACCCTTAATGTCTTCTGAAATAGTCAGAATCTTCTGTAGTATTTGGCAGCTTGTGTTTTTATACATTGTAGGCTATATCCTCATTGTGTATAAACTGTCCTAATTGCATTTTGATCAATGGAACTGTGTTGATGTGTGCCAGCTCAGTGTTTCCTGTATGGTAATCTCTGGTTTCAGGTACCTTTCTATATTTGCAGGGAATAAAACTCCTGAAGAACTGCATGAGGCATTAGTGAGTAAAATGAAGTTGGTTCTGAGCTCTGGTTCAGATGAAGAATGTGCAGTTTGCTTGGAATCACTGACTCTTCCTGTGATAACACGCTGTGCACATGTGTTTTGTAAGCCGTGTATTTTTGAAGTCATCAGAAGTGAACAGGTTAGTTGTTCTATGGTTACAGTTAATTGTAATAGCTGTTCAAAAGTAGTGAACTGGCATCACCAGAAGGCCATCTAACTATTGTTCTTCTAAATCCTAAATTGTGAACAGTATAAGCCTAGTTATCAGCTGGGTTGTCCAGTGGATAGCCAGCCGCATCCTGGGCTGCATCCCCAGCAGCGTGGCCAGCAGAGCGAGGGAAGGGATTCAGCCCCTCTGCTGCGCTCTGGGGAGACCCCCCTGCAGCGCTGCCTCCAGCGTGGGGGGTCCCAACAGCAGAAGGACATGGAGCTGTTGGAGCGGGGACAGAGAAGGCCCTGGAGATGCTGCGAGGGCTGGAGCCCCTCTGCTGGGAGGACAGGCTGGGAGAGTTGGGGGTGTTCAGCCTGGAGAAGAGAAGGCTCCGGGGAGACCTCAGAGCCCCTTCCAGTGCCTAAAGGGGCTCCAGGAGAGCTGGGGAGGGACCCTTGATCAAGGAGGGGAGCCATGGGACAAGGGGGAATGGTTTTACACTGAAAGAGGGGAGATTGAGATGAGATATTGGGAAGAAATTCTTGGCTGTGCGGGTGGTGAGCCCCTGGCACAGGTTGCCCCAAGAAGCTGTGGCTGCCCCATCCCTGGAGGTGTTCAAGGCCAGGTTGGACGGGGCTTGGAGCAACCTGGGCTGGGGGAAGGTGTCCCTGCCCAGGGCAGAGGGGTGGGACTAGATGGTCTTTGAGTTCCCTTTCAACCTGAAACATTCTGTAATTCTATGATTATAAAAACTCTTGGCCTGACGCTGAACTATGGAGCGAGTAGCTGTAAAACTGAACAGTGTTAAGATCCATCAGTATTTTCAAAGACCTTTTCTCTCGTTCTCACCCTACTTTGTCCCTAGGGGAAACATGATTGCATCCGGTGCAGCATTGTATACCTTCATATGGCTGGATACCTCTTCGCTGCTTGTATGTGCTGTTATGCATATAATTACAGTTGTGCTTAAAAGAGACCAAAGCTGTGTATTGGAATTTGACTGTTGAACTAAAATCATGTCTACTCGTCTTACTCCAGCTGATAACCTACAGTGAAATAGCTGCCTTGCTAGAGGACCATCTTTATGGCCCTTCTCTGGACTCTCTCCAGATATGTGGATGAGTGCCTTTTGATTGCTTTTTTGAAAAACATAGGTGTTTTGGGTTTTTTTTTTTGTGCACTTCTAAGCTATGCTTTTCCTTCTTGTTTGCCCTTTCCCTTCTAGGGCAATCAGATAGCGTGGTCATCTCACCATCTGTATCCAGTGCTGCTGCACTTCCTCTCTGGAATTGTTATGCCACAGTAGAGCTGCAAGTGCCAGTCTAAATCTAGGTGGTGTTCTTTATAGGAGGCAGCAGGGGACAAATTAGTCCCTGCTTGTGCATGCTCAGTCAACCTAACGAGAGAGAAGTAGGAAGTGTTGTCGGTGTGGCATGTAGGTTGACTTTGTGTCGTTGCCAGACACGCAAGGTTCTGATGCAGATATCCCAGTCGATAGTTTCTGAGAATTTTGAGGGAAACTAGTCATGTGAAATTATTCTCTTGAGGAAAGAGCACTTGCAGGGGCCTCTTTCCAGTGCAGAGGTTCTTGATGTGTCTGTAGCAGTCAGTGCCCCTACTTAACCTTCAGGTGTATTTAGGCATGCAGAGAAATAAATCAGGTTATGAAGTGATGGAACCTGTATTACTTGACTTGTCAAGTTACTTACTGTGCTTTGCCTAGAAAGAACCTTGGAATCTGCAGAAGTAGGGCCTTTGTCCAATCCCGCATTGTTCCATAGGTTGCTTGGAACAGTGGTGGGTGTAGATTGTGCTCTTTTGAACTATCGTGAGTTTATGAAGCAGAGAGTGAGTAAGCCTCTCTTATGTTCAAAATGATTCCTGATTTAAATCAATTGCCAAGCTAGTTTTTGCAGCTTCCAGCCAAACACTGAGACATCTACATTCCAGCGTCAGGGAATTCACTAATTCTGTGTGACAGGTATTTGTCCTAGTGCTGCATGTCAGTTGGGTAGTTCCTGTGCCTGAATGTTTACAGTGCAACTCTCTCCTAGTAGATAGCTTGGGAAAGTACTTAACTTACCACCTTAAAAACAAAGCAAACCAACAAACACCTACCCCCTCCCCCAAAACAGCTTGGGTTCAAACAGGATTCTTCCAGGCAAGATGCCTGTGGTTTCCATTATTAATGCAAATGAGAGCATTAAGCCATCAGGGAGGAATGGGAAGTGAAGCTGCCAACACAAAACTGCAGAGTGAAAAGTTTGGCCTTACATTGTATTGCAAACTTGGAGTTAGTTCTATCTGTCTAATGTTAACCTAAAAGTATTCACTGAAATTGGAAAAACTTCTTAGTACTTAACAGCTTGAGAGTTAACACCTTCTTTGTTTCATTCTTTCACTGAGGCTACCTTCAAAGTTGTGCAAGTAAAGATCCTATGCAGAAGCCCCAATAAAGCTATAAAATGTCTACAATATTCTAATGTCTTTGTGTATTAACTGCATTCTTGTAAAAGCTTGCCAGATATGCATTAAAACATTCTTTTTTTCCTTCTAGTTTTGATTGCAAGACAATCACTTTCCTATGCGTTCACTGCAAGTCTTCCCTATCTGTGTTGGCAGTGTTAGCTGTGGTTTGGGTTTTCTGTTGCTTTTAATTATAGTACTAAATTGGAGAAGGGATACAGAAAGATGTGAGCCTTTTATTGGAAAAAAAAAAATAAATCGCCTTTATGAGTACTGTCGGGGTTTTTTTTCAGAAAACTTTTCCAGAATTATTAGAATTCATTTGTTTTGCCTTGTCATTGGAGGATGTTTGGACTGCTGCCAAATCAGGAGTGGTTCATTTGTAACTACCTTTTTCGGAGACTGTTATTTCAGATGCATTTGTGTTAAGACTCTGTCTCTTGAAAGGATATCTGTATTGCTGCAGTCAATTCATGTATGCAGACTACAACTGCCATCCTCTTTAATTGGCTGGAGGTTCATTCCAGATTAGCAGCCCCCAGTATTCATCTGCTTTGCAGCCTCTCTAAAGATGCCTTGGATTTGTGGCCAGATTGCTATATAAACTGAGTTAGTTAATTTTAAAGGGTTGCTCTGTTAGCCAAAAGTTTTTCATGTTTGTTGTTTTTGCTTCACAAAGTTGTGTGTTTGTATAGTGCACACAGTCTTGTGTTAGATTTTGTGAGTAGTCCTATGGAGGTGCAATTGTATAGAATTCTAAACTTTGCCTTATCTAGAGTATGCTTCAGAGAAAAAAAAAACATTTGGTGTTAAATTATGTCTCATTTCTCATGTCTGTTGGGGAAGAGAAGATACCCTGTGTCTGGCCCTGACAAAGCATATTTCATCAGACTGCTATTATTTCTGTGCAGGCTTTAAAGGAAAAGGGTAAAAGGTCATTCTTTGTTTGTAACTAAGAAAGATCTTGTCTTTGAAAGATGGTTTATTTTTCTGGTATTTTAAATAGTCTTCTCCCCATCGCACAAGCATTTCCTTGCTCTTAAATCTTGAGCTGGTTATTTCAAGTATAAATACGCTTAGAAAGAAGACCACTTTTAAGGAAGGCTGAGTGTTTTTAAAACACATAGCACTTACGAGACCTTATGTTCTCACAAATAAAGTATTTTGATTGTTATGTCAGAAATGACACAGCAATGTGTTACAAGAATGAATGTACTCCTTGTCTATTTTTTCCATGAACATCTATATAGTAATTTCATAAAAGGTGCTTTGTAAAGGTGATCTCTAGTAGTCACTGAAATATAATTTGATCTAATATGTTTCTTAATACTATTTGGGCTTTTTCGTAGCCAAATGCCAAATGCCCTCTCTGTAGGAATGAGCTTCGAGTAGAGCACTTGGTGGAATGTCCCCTAGAAGAGGAAATTGACTCCAGTAACAGAAAGAAGTCTGATCAGGAGTGGATATCCAGTTCAAAGGTACATTCCATTGTGTTTTTCTTGGCTTTCGTTACGGTTTTGTAGGGCACTGTCTAGAATTTTTATGTAAATATGCTGAACATACTTTACATATGCATAACTTATTTTAAATTATTATTTAGAAGTCTGCACAGTGTTATTAGCCAGTGTAATAAAATCTCATCACAAAAAAAATTTGCAGCAGGGAAACAAGACAAAAGGAGCACCAGTTGTAATTTGATGCTGGTCATTGTGTAGTACATAGATGTGTATTAATTGAATAAAACCTTTGGTAAAAAGAGCTGTTGCTTTGCCTTTTGTTTCTATTTATGAAGATAGAGTTGTTCTATAACTACTGAAACTATTCAGCTCTTAATTTACTTGTGGAAACAAAATCTAAATAAATCGTTCTGTCTTAAAACTTGTCTAAAGAATATATATTCTGTTATACAGATGAAAACTAAATGGGTGTCATGTTCAATATAACACTTGTTGGCTAAACTAGGGAGGTATTTTTATTTTACTTTGCAGACCTGTTTCTGAAGGTCTGCCACATCGCTTTTTGCCTCACCTTCATTGTGCATTCGCTGCCAGAAACTAAATCTTCCTGCCTGTACGTTGACACTTGTACCGTACTGCCTGTACTTGTACGTGTTTTGAGATTGCTTTTCTGAAACATGAAATTTTAAATTTGTAATGAAGTTATTTTTCTTTCAAAAGTCCATTATAAACTTATTCCCTAAAAAAACCTGTCTGTGGAGACCTAAGAACTAATTTAGGATATTTTGCTCTAGAATAAATTAAGATGGTTTTAATTTTTTAACTTTTTTTTTAACCTGGTGCAGTTACTTGCATTCTTTGGTTCTTTGCTTCATCATAGCTAAACCTTAAATGAGAAAACTGGCAATGTTTTTCTGCCTCAGACCAAATTCCTTGCTCCTTTTGCTCTCACGTTGCTCCCAAGAGTGCTTCTGGTACCTCCTTATCCTCTGTCATACCTAGCCAAGGGTCTTGCGTAGCTCATTTGCCTGAATATTCCCAGGGGAAGCCTTTCTCACTTCTTGAGTGTGGCTATGGTAGAGCACTTGCCTTGTGGCTGTCCCTTGCTTAAGCCTTACTTTTCAGAGTTCAGTACCCTGTTCCTTTTTTCCATATGCCCTGGAGGTAGGGGAATTGTTGACTCCTGGCAGTGGGAAGTATGTCTGGAAAATAGGTTTGTGAATCCTCTTCCTCAGTTTGTGACCATTAAAAGTGCTCATTTGATTCATTTGATTTCAGATAAATGCTCTCATGCATGCTTTGATAGAACTACGGAGGGATAATCCAACTGCTAAATGTCTGGTTGTTTCTCAGTTCACAACTTTCCTGTCACTGATAGAAAATCCCTTGAAGTAAGTAGAACTACTGCCATTTTTAATAAACGTGCTTTTATGGTGTTTTAGAAAGATCTCTCAAAGAATATACCACCCTTCTGATTTTTAGAACTTCAGAAGAGAAACAGATTACTTAAATACACTGTTTAGTGGAATAAAGCCATGAATCTTTTTCTTATTTCTAATGTATCACCTGTTAAATGCAGAATTTCAAATACACTTTCAAAGTAGAGGTCAGGATTTTTAAAGTATTTATTCCCTGTTGTCACAGAAAGTGGATTGTTAAATTGAATGCTTTTACTTTCTCTTCAGAGAATCGGGGTTTGCCTTTACTCGTTTGGATGGGTCAATGGCACAGAAGAAAAGAGTAGAAGCAATTCAGTGTTTCCAAAGCAGCCAAGCAGGATCCCCAACTGTAATGCTTTTGTCTCTGAAAGCAGGAGGAGTTGGATTAAATCTGACAGCAGCTTCCCGAGTGTTTTTAATGGATCCTGTGAGTAATGGGTTGTTCATAATGATCTGGCTTAGTCTAGGTGAAGCTCCGTTTTGGTGTTTTCCTAAGAGGTAAAAGGAAAGCCCCCTCTGAGAATGATCAACACTGATGAGTATCTGTTAAAGGGCAAATAGGGCTTTTCTTCATTTGTTTCCCTGTCATGTTTTTGTTTTAACACAATATTTTTGTGCTGTCCATTTATTTACTGTCAATGGAAAGCATGATAGTAGTACTGGTAACAAAGTAGTGTGTAGCATTTGGTATCTGTTCCTTCTTTATTTCTTTCTCTTTCTTTATGATGCCTTTGAATGTGGTTTTCTGTTTGTTCTATCTAATAACTTCAAAAGCCATGACATAGAATTTCAGGAACAGTATATCTTTTTCTGAGTGTTAATGCAGTGCTTCTCTGCCCTAGTCTCTTCTGTTGTTTTTGTGAATTTATTTATAAAGAAAGACATTAGTCTGAGGTTACTTTTTGTGGTTGTAGGAGACTGAGAAAGATGGTGATATCTAAATCTAAGAAGTTTTTTCCTTTCATTAAAGCATTCAGGAATGCAAAATTATTTGTAAGGAATAAAAATGTAAATTACATTTATTGATAGCGAAATGGTATTCCTAACAGAATGGCTCATGTGTTGTTGTGTCATGTACAAAACAGAAGTTTTCCCGTTCACTTCCTCCCTTCTCCACTATTTACTTCTCTGCTCTGATGTCCTAGCTTTTTGACAGTTGGAAACGGAGACAAATTCTGCAGTTTGTGCACTTCAAAACAAAACCGAAGTAAATTAAAATAATAGTGTAGCTTTGGACTTGGGCCTCTGGTAACTCCAACAGTAAAGAAAAAGTACTAGCTTGGATATCAGGTTAGTGATAATAACCGCATGAAGACAAAAGCTATTTACTTAATAAACTAAAGGAATGAGTGAGAGTATGGAGAAGTTGCCTTGGAAAAAAGTTTTTCATGAACCGCAATACGTCTTCATAAGTATTGTTTCTGTATGTGTTGAGCTGAATAGTTCAGTTGGAAGGGACCTACACCACCACCTAGTCCAACTGCGCCTTTTTTTTTTTTACCAATTCTCTGAATAAGAGATTGTGGAAAGTCCAAGAGAATTTTTGTTTTCTGTGAAGATAATTAATAAGGTACAACACATACATCATCCCGTGGCAAGCAGCTGTAGGAAAATGAGCTAAGCATCGTTAACACTGAGTCATCTACAGTTTATAGTTATACCTCACAAACCAGAGCCAAATATAATTGAATCCTTTATATACCATTGAATGACTTCTCATCCTGCTGGTAACCATCCTGTGATGGTAACCATCCCAAGTGGCAGTGGTTGACTGCTTGTATTTGACGAAGGGGCAGTGAGCCCCCATGATCCTTTATGATCTCACTTTTGATTGTTCAGTGCCAAATGAGATTCAGTCATGCATTAGCATTCCTTGAAGTGAATTAGCAGCAATAATAGGATTTAAGAAGCAGAAATACCTCTGGAGCCAGTGGAGTAACCAGTTTTTCTACTCAAATTCTGTGGATTTGCTGTAGAACTGTAGCTTAGAGGCCTGCATTCTTTCTCTGAGAGGTGTTATACCACAGTGCAAGGGAAGAACACTTATTCAACCATAGACTGCTTTCCTCCCCTTCTTTAAATTGTTTGGTTGTTTAAAAACAATCATATCTGCTGAATTCTCACCTCTAGGAAGAAATAAAAACCTTTAATGTTGAGCATATCACAAGTATACAGATGTTTTTCTGAGGCTCAAGTTTCTCCGTATTTTCCCCTGTAAAATACAGTATCCTTTGTATGAGGTATTGCAGAAAGACATAGAGGTATTGCAGTTTAGTTTTCATTTGCTGGACTGATGAGGGAAGAAGAGTGAGAGTAGTACACTTTAGTCTTTCTCAACTGCAAAGGTAGAATGGAACATGCTTGCGCATGTTTGGGTTAGATTTTTTCCTCAAGACAGCATCTTGTTTGTAGTCAGATTAGTATTAGAACAGTTTACTGTACATGCTTGCCAGGAATGTTCATCTTGCAGCGACAGATATATCGTAGAATCACAGAATGGTTTGGGTCGGAAGGGACCTTAAAGACCATCCAGTTCCGCCCCCTACCCTGGGCAGGGACACCTCCCACCAGCCGGGGTTGCTCCAAGCCCTGTCCAGTCTGGCCTTGAACACCTCTAGGGATGGGGCAGCCACAGCTTCTCGGGGCAATCTGGGCCAGTGCCTCGCCACCCTTATAGTTCAGAATTTTTTCCTTATATCTAATCTAAATCTGCTGTCTTTCAGTTTAAAGCAATTACTCCTTGTACTATCACTATGCGCCCTTGTAAAAAGTCCCTCTCCATCTTTCTTGTAGGACCCTTTTAGGTACTGGAAGGGGCTATGAGGTCACTGATCTCAATCTGGACATTGAGCTGTTGACCGTTACCCTCTGGATGTGACCATCTAACCAATTCCTCATTCACTGAACATTCCACCCATCAAATCTATATATCTCCAATATAGTGAGAAGGATATTGGGGGGGGACACCATATCAAAGGCCTTAGAGAGGTCCAGATAGATGACATCTATAGCTCTTCCCTTGACCACTGATGTAGTCACTTCATCATAGAAGGCCACTAGGTTGGTCAGGCAGGACTTGCCCTTGGTGAAGCCATGCTGGCTGTCTCAAATCACCTCCCTGTCCTCCATGTGCCTTAGCATAGCTTCTGGGAGGATCTGTTTCATTGTCTTCCCAGGCACAGAGGTGAGGCTGATAGTTCAGTAGTTGCCACAGTCCTCCTTTCTACCCTTTTTAAAAATGGGTGCAATGTTTCCCTTTTTCCAGTCACCAGGGACTTCACCTGACTACTGTGGCTTTTCAAATATCATGGCGAGTGGCTTGGCAACTACATTGGCCAATTCCCTTGGGACTCTGGGATGCATCTCATTGGGTTCCACAGACTTCTGTATGTTCAGGTTCCTCAGATGGTCACGAACCTGATATTCTCTCACAGTGGGAGGCACTTTGCTCCCCCAGTCCCTGCCTTGCGGTCCCTCCACTGGAGAGGTGTGGGGAGAGAGGTTGCCAGTGAAGACTAAGGCAAAAAGTTGAGTCCCTCAGCCTTCTCCATGTCCATTGTTACCAGTTTGCCAGTTTTGCTTATCAGGGGGGCACACTTTCTTTGACCTTCCTTTTCTGGTTGACATACCTGTAGAAGCCCTTCTCATTATCTTTATGTCCTTTGCCAAGTTCAGCTCCAGCTGTGTCTTGGCCTTCCTGACCCCACCCCTACACAACCAGGCAGCGTCCCTAGACTCTTCCTGGGATACCTGTCCCTGCTTCCACTGCCTGTGTTTTCCTTCTTGCACTTCAGTTTCACCAGCAGGTCTTGACTGAGCCATGCTGCTCCCTTGCCTTCCTTTCCTTATTTCTTACACCTGGGGATCGAGAGCTCTTGCACTCTATGGAAGGCGTCCTTAAAGATCTGTCAGCTCTGTTCTGTGCCCTTGTCCCTGAGGGTGGTTTCCCAGGGGGGCCTATTGACTGACTCCTTGAAGAGCTGGAAGTTCGCTTTCCTAAAATTCAGGCTCCTGATTTTACTGTTCCCCTGACCCGTATCCCTCAGGACTGCAAACTCCACCAGTGCATGATCACTGCAGCCGAGGCTGCCTCCAGTCTTGATGTTGCCGATTAGCTCACTTGTGTTGGTGACCATCAGGTCCAGTATTGCATCCCCTCTGGTAGGGCTGTCTGTTATGGTTGGAGAAGTTATCCTCGGTGCACTCCAGGAGTCTCCTGGATTGCCTACAGCTTGCCGTGCTACGTTTCCAGCAGGTGTTGGGGTGGTTAAAGTTCCCCAGCAGGATGAGAGACTGCGAGCGCAATGTCTCCTGGAGCTGGAGTAAGAAGGCTTCGTCAATAGGCTCCCCTCGATCAGGCAGCCTGTAGTAGACACCAACCACAAGGTTCCCTTTGTTGCCTTGGTCTCTAGTTCTTACCCACCCTGCTCGTGGCTATTCTTCAGAGACAGCTCTTCATGTGCTTATCCATTTCTTGATGTAGAGGGCAGCGCCTCCACCTCTCCTTCCTCCCCTGTCCCTTCTGAAGAGCCTGTAGCCATCGATAGCTGCACTCCAGTCACGGGATTTGTCCCACCAGGTTTCAGTAATGGCACTTGTTTGGCTTTTATCTTGCACCTTGATGTCTGAAGTGAGTTTAGGCATCAGAGGTTCTTAGAATCTACAATGAATTTTTTGTGCTAGCCTAGTGCTGTTTCCCCCCCCCTTCTATAGAAAGGAGTCATTAAGAAGAGTTCTTAGATAACTTTCAGTATGTGGGTGACATGGCAAGGTGAGTCCATTGCATAAGACTTGCTTATCACAGACAGAACACTATTACATTTTACGTAGATTTAAGTATCTATTCTGTGAGAATTAGTAGTACTATACCTTTAGACAGAAAAACCTGCTGCAAAAATGCAGAGCACAGACTTGGCATCTCACAAATCCTTATGCTTTGTGTTATACCCTAAGCGTAAGTAGGAATAGCTACGCTACTGTTTTATGTTCAGCAGCTTTCTCGTTTAGCTAACTCGGTGATTATTGCACATAGTAATGGAAGCGTACATGGTCTTTCTTAACAGTCAGGGGACTTAGTCTACTGATAACTGCCTGCGTTCAGCTGGTTTAGATTTTGCTATCAGGAAAAGGCTACTGAAGCAGTTAGTATATGCAGTGGTTACTTCAGAATTAAAATGCTAACGAGATTGTTTTGATGTCCTCTAGACTCCTGACAAACTTAGTTTTTAAAGCATATACCTGATGTTCGTGGTTATTATGAATATGTAACCAGAAGTTCTCGAAGTTTTCTTTATAGCACGATACTTAAGGAGTAAGACATTAGGTTGGGAGTAATCGGCAAGCAATATTTGTTCAAGAGCTGATGGTACAGTAACTTCTTTGTGATTCCATGTGCATCTTACTATGTGTTTTGAAGGGAGGTTATTTAACTTGTTCCTTGCTGCTACTGATAGGCTTGGAATCCCGCTGCAGAAGACCAGTGTTTTGACAGGTGTCACAGGCTGGGTCAGAAGCATAATGTTGTTATTACAAAGGTGAGTTGAGAGATGATCTGTTTGAGCAGTTTTCTGGTTATGAATGAATAAATTATTTTCCAAAAAGCTTTACTGTATTTTTAAAAGAATTGTGACAACATATGTCTCACCAATAAAGTTAAATTATGGTGTGATTTTTGAGGTGTGGGTTTTCAATTGTAAGATTCTATTAAATGTAACCTATTTCCCATGAAATAAGAATTTTAGAAATTAGACGTCTTTACTGAGCTACTTGGAGTGACTAAGATGGGGTAGTATTGCTGTTGCCTAGCTTGGCTATTACAATTTATATTCTTGAAGGTATGTAGAACACTTTTGCTTTTGTCATAGCACCTCATTTAGCTGTGGAAGAGCAGCTGGTCCATCTCATTAATATCCAGTCACAAAAATATTACTTGGGAAATTGAAGACAGGCTGTCTTCTAATATAAGTAGCAAAGAAGAGATACATATTCTTCCAATAAGTGTTTAAAAAAAAAAAAAGGCTGGGGGGAGGCAGCAAAAAAAAATTAAAACCTTTTCCTCCAACTGCTTTATAACCCTTCCCTCTTGTGTTTTATTTACAAAATAATAATGTAACTGTGCTTCAGGGTACTCCAGCTTTTTAACTTCTTTTTTCCAAAGTACCTAAATTTCTCATCCTAAACTTTTAATCAAAAAAAAAAAAGAATCCCTTCATCTCAGTGGGGCTTTTTTTCTTCCAGTTCATTGTGAAGGACTCAGTGGAAGAAAATATGCTGAAAATTCAGAATAAGAAGAGGGAACTTGCAGCAGGAGCTTTTGCTACCAAAAAGCCTTCAGCAAGTGAAGCAAAACAAACCAAAATTAATGAAATCAAGGCTCTAATTGATTTATAGCTTGAAACTGTGGCATTTTGAGTAAATAATGTTTAGTATTTTAGTTAATGTTGCTCTTCAAGCATGCCTCATGCTAACTTTTAGTTTTGCTGTCTTTATGGTCAAAACATAAATGCTTCAAATAAATTTTAAGAAGTAATTTGCTCCTAAATGTTCATTTAGAAATGCACAAACTTTGTTTGCACTCCTGAAATCTTTCTGGTGTTCATTTCTTCAAAATGTTGCTGATTATGTACAACACTTAAGACTACATTAAAAATCCCTCAAAATAGACGTGCATATTCATGCATTCTAGCTTGTAAGAATTTAATGTCTTTGTAGAGGTGAAAAGGTAACAAAAGGTAAATAATGTGTTTTCCTTCAGACAAAACTCTTAAGAAATGAATTAGCTTCATGTTTCAATCTCAGTGTTTCCTGATAACCAAACAGATCAACTGGATTGTTTGTTTCAGAAAAGGTGGTCAGTCATCACTTCATAATGAATTCTTACTTTTGCAGATTATGTTCAAAGAGGGTATTTAATTCCAAATTTTAAAATATTTTTTTACTATTTCTGAATAATACACAGGTGCAGCAGGGAGTTCCTCTGATTACTTCCCAGGAGCTAGTAAAAATGAAGTACTTAAAACACTTTCTTTTAATATTTACCTTCCTTTAAACAGAATTCCACTGACTTCTGTAAAAGTAAAGGTTTTGCAATTTGGGTAAAACGCTAAAATCATAGGCTTGTATTGATAACATGCTTTCTAATAATTTCTGTACGCACTTTGAACAATATGACTGTGCTATGTGGAAAGTAGAATATGACCCACTCATCAGTGAATCAGTTACCCCTTGCAAAATTAAACAAAACAAATTATTTTAATAGCTGCCAGCTTTCTAACAGTCTTGTACTGCAAAGTGCTTTTCTAATCCCATACATGGGATTAGAAAATGGAATGCTGATCTGGATGTGTCTTGATTTATAAAGGAAGAATTTGGTAAACTACTCGTGTTCATGTACCACAAAGTAATAAACAGCACTGAAGAACCTCAGTGGAATATTAGTTGAGCATTCTTGCCTGCTCCTTCTATCTCTTTCCATTTGATCCTGGTCTTCTGTTATGTGTTTCCTTAACACTACGCTGCCTTCCCTGTTACAGTCAGAATTGGAGACAGAGACTGTTGTGTTTAGATTCAGGAAGTGCATTTGGCACCAGAGAAACAGAATCTGATGTGCTTTTAATGCCTTTGACCTTTTCTTATGTCTTAGAATACCAGCCAGGTGATTATAAGATGAATTGCAAACACAGGAAATCGAAAAGGACTAAGAAATAAAGGGAAGATGTCTGATACTTGGAGAAACAGTGAGCCAAAGGAAGGCGTGAGAAAGGAGTTCAAAATAGGTAACCTAAAAAGCTGATGCAGTTTTTGGGTAGCCAGTATCTTAGCTATGGAGAAAAGTGTGTTTTAAGTCTGTTAGAGAAAGAATTAAAAAGACGTAAATGATTGAAGACAGCGTGGACGCCAGTAACTGGTTGTCACTGCAAAGTTAACAAAAGAATAAGAAAACAGAGCTACACCTGATTGAATTTATTTTTTTTTTTCTGCACAGTTTATGATGTAAGTTAAACTTTCTTTGGGTTTTTGTGGTTCAGATTCTGAGATAAGATGGAGAAATAATTGCTGATTAGGCATGAGAGAGTTGGCTTTGTGTCATTCTTTCCATTTTTGAAGTTAAAATTCCATGGGGATGAGACCCCTTTCAAGGGCTAGTCAAGTTACATCATTACTTGTGTTAAAATATGCTGACATTTTCCAGAGTGGCTGAGTTACGATTATGAAAACAATTGCTACTATAATTTTTCCATTACTAGATGATGGTTTCCATGTTCCAAAGCCAAATAAAAACTTACTGGAGTTAGTACTAAGTGGTATGGCTAGTTAAGGTCTCTCCCAAGAAAGCCATTAATGTATCCAAGAGAACAGTTAAAGGTCAAAGCTGAGAGCAAAGTCCTATCTGATTTGATGGAGCTGTTGAGTTACACGGGTGGTTAAAATCCACAGCATTCTACTTGTTTAGGGTTTCTTTTTGCTTTTCATGACCTGTAAGTAGTCATTGGCTATTGATATTCTTTTTCTCGGAGTTCTAACAGTATGTTCTATGGCATGTTCTAGAAATGAGCTTTGGAATTATGAACTTCACATTTTTAATTCTAAAGACTGAGTTTTAGTCTATCATTCTGGGTTGTGGTGTTTTTTTTTTTTTTTTTTACCCCCTACATAAAATAAAGATGTAAATGAAACCAAAATGCTTCTAACCTTTTAAGAGTTGCTCTGAGTTGCCACCATCTGAGGAACACCTTAGACTATATGCTTTTTAAGGGCAAATGGAGTTCCAATACTTGGAGTCACGGTTTAAGCAGGGCTTTGATTCTTTTGAATAATGTTTTGAGTATAGTGCTTTAATTCAGTTACTGCTTTGAGTAACTACAGTTTAGAGCAGAAAATTGATGTATCAAGTGATACTATTACAAGGGATAAAAAGGGATCTCTTTCTGCAAGTGCAGCCTGCAGTAGTTATGAAGGAAATAGTGGCAGATGATGACATAAAGGTCATTTTATTGAAAATAAGCTGCATAGAGCTTGGTATAGATGTCATACCTTTCACTTTCCTGAGGCTGTGGGGTAACACTTGACCATAGTATGAGTCACAGAGGCTAGGACAGAATGGTTTCTTTCTTTACTAACTATATTTGTTAACCCAAAACATGCAGGTTTTCGTCTTCAGCATCTCTCCTTATCTTCTCGTATTAATGTAACAAAACTTAACATGCTAAACCAAATTTTCAGGTTGGTATAGTCTCATGCTTTTACACTTTTGGTTCTCTCCAACTAAGCTTAAAAAGTAGTAACCTGCCTATTCTCTAGTACGAATACAGGCAAGGGGAGCAAAAGTAAGACTGTTTAGCTGTCTTCAAGAGAGTATTTTGCCATTTTGCATAGAGTATTTTGTGAGCATGCAGACCTTCAATATTTGTACTTGTTGGATAAAGGATACTTTTGTCACTACAGATTGTAACCAGTAATCCCTCCTGCTGTCACACAACTTCAAATTTATCTGTTAAAAAAAACCCACAACACAGCAAAAGAAAAACCCACACAGGAAAGGGTTAGTTACAACTGGGAGCTCAGATGCTATGGTCTTTTAAAGAACTACAAGCTACTTTGGTTTGGATCTCATCTTTAGCATTTTTGCTAAATGGTGATCAAGGAATCTTTGAGCAATTAAGTAGTGAAAACAAGGTAAAACAAACTCTCATACCCAGAATGTCTTCTGCTTTACCAGCAAGTGGTGAGAGCTTGTTGATTGTTTTATCTCTAGGCTAATAGTTTAGCACCCTCACTAGCTTCCTGCCAAAATCCTCCTTTATAAGGAAATAATGAAATAATACTTTCTGTGTGTTTCTGGACTACTGCAGAGTATAGCTGTCAAAGACAGAACACTAATTTGGTGGTTTAGACTTTTGGCTACAGGATGAAGCTGAAACTTTGTTATGTGGTATTTTTACTGTTTTTCTATGTGTCTGAGAATACAATGGGTAAGCCCGAGTGTGTCAAAAAAGCACTCTCTTTTACTCTGCACACATGGAAAGAGTAGTTTTCCCAATCAGGGAAAACTTGAGCAGCTACTTAGTCTTTCTTTGCCAAAATAGCATCATCATTGTGTTTAAAAAGAAGTTCACAGTGTACAGGGCTTATGTTAGGGATGATATTTCTTTCAGTCACTAAAGAAACACTGCCTCTACCCAAGCTCTGTGTTGCTTTTATGATTAGCTTCAGCAGGTACTTCCTCCACTGCCCTGTCTTAGACTTAGGTTGCCCTAATACAGGGATTGACCCTGAACAGTTGCCTCACAAATGACTGTATAATCTGTAAATAATTACAGAACTAGAAGCTGGACATTTGCTAATGATAGCTGGAGTAGCATTAGCAAAGCTCAAGGGTTAGAGCTGTTGAATATTTTAATTGGACTGCTTCAGAGCTCCCTCTCTTTTCTTTTTCATTGCTCAAGAGTTTAGGGAAGCCAGAAATGCATGACAACTTTTTATTTTTGTATCAAGTGCAACATTGCAAGTAACAGATAAAACTCAGTTTACTAGTCCCATAGTGTACAGAACTGAAAAACGCATTCTGCCATGCTGTAGGCACTGTGCGTAAGAACCTGGTCAAAACTTCAGTGCAATTGTGACTGGAAGAGCAAAGCAGTGCTGTTACATCTGTATGTAGCCCAGTGTTGTTAAAACATTTTTGGTAAAGCAGAATGGCTACCACTCTAGTGTATGAGCAATCCCATGAATAAGATTTTACATCTAAAACAGCAAGCCAAGGAATCAATGCTAACCACCTTAATGAGGTGAGGTAACAAACCCTGTTTCAAGGAATATGTTGAGCCAATTGATCACAACAGAAGAAGATTTAAGCTGAAAATACCTGGTTTTATCTAGTAGGGAGAATTGGAAATTGGGCAGTTATAGGTGGCCCAAGGAATTCTGCTTCCTAGCTTTTTGCTCAGTCTTCATCCGTAGCACTGCAGAGGCCTTCAGCCAAGAAGTTTTTCATCAAGCTACTAGCAAGTGTAACTGACCACCATCTACACCTTTCTAGCTGTTAGTTCTGGAACAAGTCCTTGCATCACCACTGTTTGAGACAGGCATTTCTACTGAAGGTAGGTATCAAGTTTCTTCTTGATGTTGTCAAAGGAATCCACTCCCATATAGTCAGCTTGGCCCTGTTCCCACCGTTCCTTGCGTTCTTCTGAAGATACAGTTGGTAATACTGGCGATGGTGCTGATATTGATATGTGGGACACTGCCTCTGTAACCTCTGCCTAAAAGGAAAGGCAGAGTAAAAATACAGAAATACTTTGCATAGCTAAAGTGAGCAACAAGGCACAGAACGGGACAACGAAGGAGATGTTCTCATGCGCAGCAGCAAGCATTGCCAATGGGCAGGGATTGTGCAGATTTCCTAGCAAAATAACAAAGCAGAGTTACAGAAGTTAGCAGGGAGGGAAAGAAAAAAAAAAGAAAACTACAAACAAACAAAAAAAAAAAACCCAAACCAGAAAAGTTTAAGTTCTTCATACCTCTCTACAGAAGCCACAAGAGAAAGCCAGAGTATAGGCCAAGCCCGATAGCTGCAAATAGTTTGTTAGAAAGATGTAAGATTATCAAGAGAAAGCACATCTTAAGAGATCAGCAACTTTGGTCTTAGAAAGGTTGAGAACTTAAACTGGCCAATGTACTAAGCTAAGACTATGCAGTCTGCGGTCAGATGCAAGCTACTAAACTCTGTGAGTGAGAACTAGAGTTAGAAGCATTACTTTGGCTTTGGTAAGTACTGGGATTCACCACTGCCAGGCTGCTGGCAGTTGTTCTCTAATTACCCTACCTAGGCTTACCTAGATTCGTTTCACCATGCAAGATCAGAAGAACCCCAGTTCAGCATGCAATATGCTTGAGAACCTTATCAGCTGCAACACAGTAAGAGTTACGGCCCTTCTCTGTATAAAGAAGTTACTACAGTTACTCCTGGTACACCATTAGCTACTTGCATAGGTTTTTTTAGGCAAGCAGACAGCTACTTTCAAGACCACTATAGCATGCTTCTCTGCTGTAGTATTTTTTATTCCAAGCAGGACCAAAGAACTCCACATCCCACAAACTAAACCACACCAATGCTTTGAGTTGGACAGAGGGAAGGGCAATCAGTGGAATGGTAAAGAACCTGTCATCCATACTTAGGCGGTTTCTACAAAAATATTAAAGCTCGTACCATGTTTACACCTGTAGTAGTTTCTTTAGCAATTCCATGCTGTTCTAGTAATGGTAAAACATTAGCTGTATAGGTGTCCCACCACATGTTGAGGAATTCTGGGTGAACGATTTTAGGGTCATCCATGTTGCCTTTTATGCTTTTTGTTTTGGAGTCATATGTGTAATTCCATGGCTTTGTGCTTCCCAGGAAATGCACCACTTTAGTATTTGCACCAAACCTGTTGGACAGACAAAATTAGAACCCACAGTTTGTGCAGGTGTCTAGAAGACAAGAGTTTTGACTGGCAGACAATTTTTTTTAACCTGCAGTTTCTGTAGATGTCCAAAAAAAACCCAAAAGTATGAATATATTTAGGAGGCTAAACACTAAACGATCAAGCTGCCAATGCCTACTGGGACTGAAAGCATCGCTATACAAAAGAAAAAATGCAGACTTCTACATTACACTAGTCAGAATACAGCCAAACCCTAATGGTCTGGGCTATTTAAGTACTTACAGCCAACTCAAGTCTTTAGGTAGAGTGATGTCCATAGCTCAGGAGAGAGCAGTCTCAAGCAGCCGTTGCAATCAGAACTGGTTTTAAAAGTGAAAAAGATTCTACTCCAAAGTCAGTGATCCAGATAGTTAGGCATTACAAGCATTATATAGAGAAGGGTCAACGTTACCCTTTCAGTTTATAGCCCCATAGAAAAGGATCACTGGAAGGCCCTGCTGCAGGAAGACTGCATCCCTGCAAAATAATAGCTTTGTATAACCTAGACACTTCAGAGGACTTCGGATCTTGCTGCAGCAGGGTCTTGCCAGACAACCAACCCTTATTTTCTAAATAACCCTAGTTTAGCCATGAGGGGGTTTTCTGGTGGTGGTGGTAGGTTTGGGTTTTTTTTTATTTGTTTCTTTTAAAAACTATTTTAACTCAATTTTCAATATGGACTTGTAGCTTTGTCCCAAATGTTAACGGTATGTTTCTTTGGCATTAAGAGTGTAGCTGAGATGCACCCCTTTTGAAGTAAAGAGCTTAACGTTAAAAGAGAGAGCATTCATTCCGTTCTTCTACAGTTCCAGAACTAGAGTTCAGCTTGAGTCACTTTTGTAAACAAGCAATACCAGTCTCTAGTAGCAGTGACTGTCTCACCTAGTTCAGTTTGCATCACATATTAAGATTTCTTCTCAACATAATGATTAAAATGGATAATAATGTCAAACTAGTTTGTCTAACATTTTGTTAAGCACACCATGGTCATTATGACCAGGACTCAGATGTTTGAGGAGTCTTACATATGTAGACTACACAGGTGTGTTTCAAAAACTTTAGAATATTCAAAATAAGCTGATATGGATTGGGGGGTGGGGTGGGGGTTAGTACTATTGTAAGATCCTTGACTGCATTACAATATTCACGTTCAATGTTTTGAACACAAGTGATTTTATTGCAGAATGAAAACCTATGCATGTGTGAAACAACATCAAGTATTTGCACTAATTGCAAGAAAAAAAAAAAAAAACACAAACAACTCTGTCTTCAAGAGTCAGTTCCTGGGCTTTAACTTTCAACTGCATATGTCAACAGGACTACCTTAGTTTTATTAGCTGTCACAGCACCGCTTAACAGCCTGAGTTCCCTTCATCTTAGGCTGCTGCTGTTCTGAGGAAACTTGTCCTTGTTTAAAAATGAAGGCTATTTAAGCTAGAGAATGCCTAAGCATTATGTTACACTTGCTGCAAATGGAGAAGTGTATTCTTAGTATTCTGTCCACTTAAGACCTGTACAACAGTTGACAGATGCCAAGCTTCTACGATGTTTTCAGTGTCTGCTTTCTAGATACTTTCTAGATCTGCAATACTTTCTTTTGACATTTAAGCTCAACTGTTAGGAAGCTTTATGTCCACACTGGCCTCAGCAACTAATCTGTCTTTCCCCATCTCCCAGAAAAGTCCTTCATCAATGTTTTGAAGTTAGAGAGCATTTGTCATGAATTGGCATTTTCCTTTGGAAAAAGGATTACTGGGACTGCTGTGAAATCTAGTCTCGCTGTACAAAGCTGCGGAAAAACTTAGCTATTGATGTCAGTAGGTTTAAATTTCACTTTATTCCAACTGCTGATTATCAGGAGTATAGCTGCTGATCTAACCAAGGGAAATTGTTCCATTCTACTTAAAAGGGCTGCACTTCCAGCATTCTTATTTTGAACATCTGCTGAAGTCAGTTAGGCAATTGATCAGTTAAATGGAATTTTTGTCAGGAGTCCCCAGATCCAATTAGTCTTTTGTGGCAACAAGGTCATTTGTGAATTTAAGGTCATGTGACTAACAACCAGCCAGCCATGGGAAGAGGACACACTCTACAATCAACGTTAGCTTATCAAATGCTATCCAAGTAGTTAGTCATTCTTAGGCTTGCATCTATTTCTTTAAATAAGCGTTCTACTTTTAGCACGACAGAATTTCAAATGGTATTCTGATCACAAGACATAGTTTGATCTTGAGCCAGCAGCAGTCCTGCTTATGCTGGCTGCTGCTTTAAACACTAGTAAGACAGTCAGAGATCAGATTTTTTTTTTATGCAATTGGTACTTTCCCTCTCCCCCCACACACACACTTTTGCAGCTCTTAATGAATAAGACTTTCTGTGTAAGATTTCAGCTTGCTCTGCTTCCTCCTGTGTCTATTGTAACACTTTGAGTGACCCTGCCACTGACGTAGGGTTTACTCACATGCCAAATCTAATACTGCTAGCTAGGGAGGATACGGTTGTTTTCCGTACACAGGAAGCACGCAACAGTATGGTGGTTTGCTGTAGTCTTTGTTCCATCTTGCTATTGCTTAAGGAACTGTCTGAGATCTAGAAAGACCGTTGGGAGAGAATTACAGCTTTATACAAGTCTTTGTTCACCATGTTTATTTGAATGGTATCGGTTGATTAGATGAACTGTAACTACTGGTTGGTAAATACCGCAAGTAATTTGAGTGAGGAAAGGGCACGTTATCTAGGTAGGAACAATACCACCAGTGACATGCTCAAGCAGATTCAAGAGCTACCGCCTTTGATTAGACAGGTAATGGACAGCATCCCATGCTGGAGTAGCCGTTCTTCCTTTTGCAAGTGACCTGTCAAATGTACTTACTCTAAATCAACTTTGGTGTTACCACCAGCAATGAGTGGTTTAAGCTACAGATACAGCTTACTCTCTGCATGAATCATGAGATGATTCATTTAACTAGTATTAATTCAACTTTTTTTTTTTAAGAGAAGAAACAATTATACCTTCTTTTAGCAACAATAATGGTCTCCCCTTAGAAGAACTGTGTAAGTTCACATTGTGCCTGTTCATTCTGTTACAATAAATTAGTTTATATAAGCTCTGAAAGTCATCTTAGAATTTTGAACTTACGCTTTAAATGCTGGAAGATAGGAATATACAGAAGTGCTGCTCAAATTATAAATAAATGGTAGATGTTTGCTCATGTCGGTTGTTGCCCAGCTGCTGAAAAAGGTGTTTAATAACCCCTGATCTGCACCTGAAAGAGAAAGCATTAATAGGCCACAAGCATCAGATAGTTGTTTTAGGATCTTTTTCAATCACTTCACTAATTAAGAGTTGGTAATGCAGTTGTCATGTCCAGTAGGAGTTTGGCACAGAGCACTAGAGTTCTGTTTGTGAGCAACTTTGTAAACCCTGCAGCCTTTGAAAAATCAAAATAAATGCAGAGAATGAAAAAGATAGTATGTGTGGGGCTACTTTTGCTACAAGATAGCTGAAGATAGCTGCTCACAAAACCTGCCATTCAGTTTCCTTTGCAGCTTAAGTTCAAGCTGTATTAGGCAGCAAAAAAACAGGACTTGACAATTGAGTACTGTTCAACTTCAGGAAAGCTATAGCTCAGAAGATCAAGTACTAGCAATTCGTTTTATTACTTACGCTTACAGATGCATGACCAACATCAGTGCCAGAGTTAGGGTATCAGTGGTCTGTTAGACCTGCAGCCCTGGATGCATCTACCTACACTGTGATCTGGTAAGGAAAGCACAGGCAGTCTCGGTGACGACTGCAGTAAAATTCCATCAAATCCCTTAACAGGCAATAGGCGTTCCTGGTTCTCTACTAAAAAGCTGCTAACTAACCCCTAAGTGAGGGTAACAATCTAAGTTATGGCTAGACCTACTGTGCTGGGAGGGGTCATCTCTTAGATTGCAAGTGGAGGTTGTAATGAGGTCAAATCAGTTTGAAGTGGCTTGGTATGTCAGTAGTAGAGTAGCTAAAAAAA
>VZSZ01009669.1:0-22748 GCA_013398815.1 Ibidorhyncha struthersii
AAAGCCTTCTACAGGTATGTCAGAGACAAAAGCAAGACTAGAGAAAATGTGGGCCCACGCAGGAAGGAAATGGGAGACCTGGTCACCGGGGACATGGAAAAAGCTGAGGTACTCAGTGACTTTTTTGCCTCATTCTTTACCGGTAAGGGCTCTAACCACACTGCCCAAGTCACAGAAGACAAAGTCAGGGACTAGAAGAATGAGGTACCGCCCACTGTAGGAGGAGACCAGGTTTGAGACCAGCTGAGGAACCTGAAGGTGCACAAGTCCATGGGACCTGATGAGATTCATCTGTGGGAACTAAGAGAACTGGTAGATGATGTTGCCAAGCCACTGTCCTTCATATTTGAGAAGTCATGGCAGTCTGGTGAAGTTCATCCTGACGGGAAAAGTGGAAACATAGCCCCCATTTTTAAAAAAGTTAAAAAAGAAGACCCAGGGAACTACAGGGCGGTCAGTCTCACCTCTGTGCCCAGCAAGATCATGGAGCAGATCCTCCTGGAAACTCTGTTAAGGCACATGGAAAATAAGGAGGTGGTTGGTGGCAGTCAGCATGGCTTCACTGAAGGCAAACCATGCCTAAAAGATTTGGTGGCCTTCTATGAGGCATTACAGTATTGGTGGATAAGGGGAGAACAATAGAGATCATCTACCTGGACTTGTGCAAAGCCATTTGACACTGTTCCACATGAAATTGTTTTCTCTAAATTGGAGAGGCATGGATTTGACCAATGGACCACTCAGTAGATAAGGAACTGGCTGGATGATCGCACTCAAAGAGTCAATGGCTCCATGTCCAAGTGGTGGTGTTCCTCAGGGGTTGGTACTGGGACTGATACTACTTAATATCTTTGTTGGCGACATGGATGTTGGGATTGAGTGCACCCTCAGCAAGTTTGCCAATGACACCAAGCTGTGTGGAGCGGTCGACACACTAGAGGGAAGGGATGCCATCCTGAGGGACATGGACAGGCTTGAGAGGTAGGCCTGTACAAACCTCATGAAATTCTACAAGGCCAAGTGCAAGGTCCTGCACATGGGCTGGGGCAATCCCAAGCACAAATACAGGCTGGGTGCAAATGGTTTAAGTGCAGCCCTGAGGAGAAGGACTTGGGTACGTTGGTTGGTGAGAACCTAAACATGAGCTGGTAATGTGTGCTTGCAGCCCAGAAAACCAGAAGTATCCTGGGCTGCATCCCCAGCAGTGTTGCCAGCAGGTCGAGGAAGGTGATTCTGCCCCTCTACTCCGCTCTGGTGCGACCCCACCTGGAGTCTGGCATCCAGTTCTGAAGTCCTGAGCACAGGAAAGACATGGACCTGTTGGAGTGAGCCTAGAGAAGGGCCATGAAGATGATCAGAGGTCTGGAGCACCTCTCCTATGAGGTCCTCCTATGAGGACAGGCTGAGATAATTGGGGTTGTTCAGCCTGGAAAAGAGAAGGCTCCAGGGAGACCCTATAGCAGCTTTCCAGTATCTGAAGGGCAGTTACAAGAAAGCTGGAGAGGGACTTTTTGCAAGGGTATGTAGTGATAGGATGAGGGGTAATGGCTTCAAATTGGAAGAGAGTAGATTTAGAACAGATATTAGGAAGATAATCTTTCCTGTAAGGGTGATGATACACTGGAATAAGTTGCCCAGGGAGGTTTTTGATTCTCCCTTCCCTGGAGGTGTTCAAGGCCAGGTTGGATGGGGCTTTGAGCAACCTGGTTTAGTGGGAGGTGTCCCTGCCTATGGCAGGGAGCTTGGAACTAAGTGATCTTTAAGGTCCCTTCCAACCCAAACCGTTCTATGATTCTATGATTTTGTGACATTTAGTCAGAAGGAGGATATTAGTGTATTAGAAGATAGATTCTATTTACCAGAGAAATGAGGTTCTGAAAGAATATTCCAATAGCAGAGCTGCTGAAAAAAAGCATATTTGTTTAATATGGAACCTGTAGCACTTTTGAGAGGACTTACAGTGATATGGCCTTCTCAAGTTCAGGGTAGGCAACCAAGAAAAGGACAGGGAACTGGGCAAACAAGAAGACTGATTAACAGAAGGAAAAGAAACAAGATACAGTCTAAGCAACATGGTGATTTTTGTTCACGGATCCTTCCCAATAGCTTATTTAATAAACTAGTATCTTTTGTCATTGTTATTTGCAAGGATCAGACAAAGGAATGATGGAAGATGTGTGAAGAGCTGTTAATAATGCAAAATATGAGTTTGGAGAAGACACTTCAAAGAAAAAATTCTTAATATTCTTCATATTTTCTTTATGTTTTCATAAATTTCTTGTTAATTAATGAATATATAGAAAATACATAGAAATATAAAGAAAATTGAGATGTAGAAATGCAGTCTTGGATTGCATAAGATGCAAATAGTTTTCTAAGTATTTTTTTGAAAACTATAGACACATTTTAAAATCTGTATATCTAAGCTACTCAAAGGAAAGTCTGAATATGAATGTGTGTTGAGGTAAATCAAGAATCAGAAAATAATTCTCTTAGCCTTAAATGAATCAAAACTAAAATCTCTGAAAATGCAGTAATTTCTGACATCTTTGTAACATTCAGACAGAAGTCTTTGTTTGCTGCTGTTGTCACTTACAGTATCAGCTAAGAAAATCAAGATAGTGGACTGTTTAATTTTCCTGCAGTATTTGCCTGACAACTTGTTTAATTCTTATCCTCTTATTTTCATCCTGAAGTGTTGGTGTTGATGAAAAACTCATTTTGGTCTGGTAGCTGATGCAAGAGCGTAGTTATCAATTACATTTATAACATTATTTGCCTTTGACATTATGGCTGTTATTGGAACTGCCCCTTTTACCCACAGGGGCTAATTAGCATTTGCTACTCCATTGAAGCTTATAATGGCACCCAATGGCCAGAAGATAACTGCAGGGTCCTTTTTAATAATCTTGTTTGTCATGACACTTCCTTTCATGTGCTGAATAATTTGCTTACTCAGCTAGTTGCCTTGGAAGATTTAATGCTGTTTTCTCTATGTTGAAAGTGTTCCCATCTTCAGTGTAAAATCAGTAAAACATTCTAAAGAGTAGCAATTAATGATCTTATATTAATTTTCATCATTTAGAGCTAGGTGGACTAAAACAGAGAAAAAGAATCCATATGATAACATAATAATGGAATGAATATTATATTCTATTATAGGATGCCATAGGTTTCCAGTATGCAATACTCACACGCCTACAAAGTTACCTAATGTTGTCATGGATCATATCTAGCACAGCTGCTTCTCTATCAATACTAATGCAATAAATTGCCTGATCTTTATGACATTGATCATGGTTGCCAAAATGCTGGTTTACTCGGAAGTTGTTTCTTGCCTTTCTTTTCTAGTTTCCTTATGTTGAATCCACTCAATATTCAGTTCAGGAATTTAATCCTGTCTTTTTTACTTAAGAATTTCATTTACTTCAAAGTGTGAAATGTAAAGGAACTAGTAGGTGCCTCCTTTCTTACCAATCAGTGAAATGCCATATTGGAATCTTTTAGGAAAATTATTTTTTCTAACTCTAAGCACCAAAATATAAATGAATTTAGAGTAATTGATCCAAATTTAAAAGATTTCTTCCTCATATGTAAAGTGAATCATGGGCTTGTATATATTTGGAAGCAACTGTCTTCATCTACAGTCAATCTACACTCATATCTTTTGATTTTGTGCTTGCTCATATCTTTCATGAAGCTGGTTTAAGACTTGTAAATTTATTACTGCTTTTTATTCAAGACTTCTAAACATGTAAATAATTTTTTAATATCTGCTTCTGTTGGAGGGATTTTTTAAATTCCAGGTATATTCGGTACTTTGTGTTTAGCATTTTCAAACTTTGCAGATAACATTATTAGTTTTTATTTTTTGGGTACCTAATACTGGGAACTTAGAGGCCAAATTTCAGACATATCTGCATACCCACAAATCTTAAAATTTCTTTCCAAATTGACCTCAAACCTTAAAAATTTACTTTAGTATGTGTGCTGTTTAAAGAAGATATTCTGGGAAGGAATAAATAGCATAATATTCTTGGTATTTGTATCATCCAAAGTATTTGAACAGAATTTTAACTAATACATTTTACAGGAACAAGGTACCTCTGAGTTCATTAAGTCCCTGGATAAATAAAGGAGACTCCTTTCTGACATTTCATGTACAGAATATTGCCATTTCCTACTCAATAGTAAGAAAGAAATCTTGACCTGAGCTATTTTACACTAATTTATATTACTTCTGTTAAACTAAACCTTTATCATTCCTACCACATTTATTTTTCTTCCCTGGTACTTGTAGGTTTTTTTCCTGTCGACCGCAATTTCTTGAAGGCAAGGACAGACGTTTATTCTGGTACAATGGGGTTTCAGCTGGACACATCTCTAGGTATTACTGAAAAATAGCCAACAGTATGAAGAGAAATCGATTTATGTGTTATAATTAATATACCTATATAATAAACACACTGTAATTACAGACTATTATGACAGCACTGAGTTCAGAAGCATAGCATTTTCAGTGGACAGAAGACCGGTAGGGAGAACACTTTGTTATGAAAGTTTGTTCTTTTTTAAGCTGTCTCTATAGATCAATTTTAGTGCTGTTTCTTTTCATTTGTCAACTTATTTTGCAGCAAATGAATCACTCTAGGGTTATTGCATGAATAGTGCAATTTTTAGGATTACGTAATCTGTTTTAACAGGACAAAAGGCTTGTTGGACAATAAGTTTGTCTTGGTTTCAGCTGGAATATAATTAATATTCTTCCTAGTAGCTGGTACAGTGGTGTGTTTTGGATTTAGGATGAGAATAATGTTGATAACACTGATGTTTTAGTTGCTGCTGAGCAGTGCTTACACTAAAGTCAAGGACTTTTCAGCTTCTTGTACTGCCCTGCCAGCAAGGGGGCTGGGGGTGCAAAAGAAGCTGGGAGGGGACACAGCCAGGCCAGCTGACCCAAACTGGCCAAAGGGATACTCCATACTATATGACGTCATGTTCAGCATATAAATCTGGCGGGGAGTTGGTCGGGTGAGGTGGTTGTTGCCTGGGGACTAGCTGGTAGTGAGCAACTGCATTGAGCACAATTTCTTTTGTATATTCTTTTTTATCATTATAATTATTTTCTTTTATTTTTCTTTCCTATCTCCTTTCTGTATCTCAACCCACGAGTTTTGCCTTTTCTCCAATTCTCTCCCCCATCCCACCAGGGGGGAGTGAGCAAACTTCTGTGGTGTGTAGTTGCCTCCTGGGTTAAACTACAACAAAGTGAGACAAAGAGGGTTCTAAAGAACAAATAACAAGATTCCCTATGGATGGCAGTTAAGACCCTAGATTGAGACATAGATTCCAGAATGTGGCATTCCAATCTGTGAGGGGACCCAGAGCAGAATCAAGAAATGTCTTCACTGAAGCATTGCTGATTTTGACCATCTAAGAATCTTGCTTTCCATGTTTACTGGGACAAATGCCATGGTATTACATTTTCTGAGGAAGTAAATATTTGGAAGATAAACAAATGCACTCTAATGAAAGGATGTTACAAAACAACCTCCATTTTTGCATTCTGCAAGTGCTTCTGTTATAAAATCTCAGAATGGATTGGAAAGAAAGGAGACGTATTAAAAAATGTAGATTTTGTATAATAGAATTAATTTTTGTGTTAGTAGATTTTCTCCATTTAAGAAAAAAAGACCTTTAAAGGTATTCAGCATTGCTTTGTGCTTTAGTTTTACATACAGGATTACTGAGGGTTTTAATTCAAAGAGTTCAAAAACCTGATCAGTTTCTGCTGATGGGCCTAAACACAGTTCAGTCAGTTTAGTCAACAGAGTTTAACTTTGTTTTAAAACTTAAAGAAAGATGGGGGGGTCCTCCTTTCCCCCTCCTTTTGTCTTAGAGCACATGCTACTTTGTGAAAACTTACTCCCTGCCACTTGTAAAAGGACCTTTTTCTCTGACAGGTAAAAATGATAGGAAAGGCAGTGAGGTAGTTGGTCATCAATTAAATGAAGTTCTGCCATGTCAGTACATTCAATGCGTCTTGGAAGGACTTGCAAGCTAAAGGAAACACAGAAAGACAAATAATACAGCTATATAACTAATGACCTTATAGTACATGTTTAGAGCAGAGCTAGAACAATCTCATGTCTAATTACCATCACCAGAAAAAGTGGGGACTTCTTCCATCTACATCCCTGTCCCCTGTTTGTAGTATCTTTGTGCTGAGATAGATACTGGTTTGGTGAGCAAGTTCTGGGAGCTAAGATAGCAGAAAGATGTTAACTACTTTGTTCTGCAGGTTTAGTCTTCAGCCATTGTAGTGATACTGTGAAAATACCAAGGAGAATGGGAGGCTGAGGGACCAAGTGGTTAATTAGGAGAGATTGGATCAAGTTCAGAAGTGATGTGTAGATTAAGCCCTTTCTTGTTAAATATGCTTAGTCTTCACACTCATAACAATATCATGAAGACTATCAACTTTGTCATCGGGAAGACTCTAATCCAAATCAAGAGGCAGATGAGGAAAGCAGTGTTTCCTGTGCATACATGCATTTATTCATACATGCATACTATATTTTCATTGTGACTAACTAAACAACATTACTGGTTTTTTTTTTTCACCCCTCAGTTTATAATAAATAACGGAAAACTCTTAATATGTGTGAAGACTGCGTGACGTAGAGTCCTTGTTTCTATTTATTTCAAAAAGATGATAAAATTAGTATTCAGCATAAAGAAAAATATGGCTTGGAAAAATATAAATCTCATAAAGACACAAGAAACATATATTCCATTGAGCATTTTTATGGTGAACCTCTGTACCACCTTCTCCTCCTGCCCAGAAAGAAGGCACTTTCTTCTGCTTCTTCAGACAGTTCTGAGGAGCTCAGTGCAAGCACTCAGCTTTTGTGCTTGTAAAAAGCATGGGAGCACTGTCATATCAGAAGAGAAGGCTGTGGAAGTTCAGAAATGTAGTATGATTATATGAGCAAGTCTGAAGTGATCAAGCTTTTGAAATTTATCTGGGTAGGAAACATAAAACTTTACCTTAATTGCTGAGTCCCCTTGAGTGCTCCAATACCTTGTTAAAACACCAGAAAATCAGCAGAAGAGAGAGAAATTTTGAGAGAGAATAATAGCAGTAAGAATGTTAAAACTTTTCTTCTATGTGTTACGATATTTCATTTGTACAATACAATGATATAAGACAGACTGAATCAGCCTGTAATTCTCTGTGCTTAAGATTTATAGGCAGCACTTGAAACCACTGCTTCACTTGTCAAGTTTCCCCATTAAATGCTGAATATTTTTAAACTGTAGGAAGAGAACACTGCAGAGTTTGTCTGCTAAATTGCAAATGTGGGTAAAGTGTTTGCGAGATCATTAACATTTCCTTTGCTCTGAAGTTTTAAAGGGCCTAGAAAAACCTGAAGGTAACTTGAATATCTCTAAATCAGATTTTACAGGGCATGAAAAAGCAGCTATCTCCAGAACAAAGACACAAAGAAAGGAAGTTGTAAATTTAAGCTTCTGTACATTCAGGTGTATTTCCTTGTGGCAGAGTATTTAGTTATAGAACAGTTTTGGTGGGCCATCAGTAATAAGTGAGAATCCAGACAATTCCAGTCATATGAGACTGTCATGGTTTAGGCCAAAGTGGCCACTGGGGACATTAAGTTATTGTGAGAATAAATTAAAAATTGATAAAATAGTAAGTAGTACATCTGGGATGAGTCACTCTCTGCTCACAACACTGCTGGCCAGGCCTCCTGCCGCAAGAGAAAAGGGGTTTCTGTAACCAAAATGATGGTGCATTAATTCTTGCTTGTGCATCAGCAAGAAGGAGCACAAGTACCTTGCTTGTGTTCACCTCTCTTTTCACCAGGACTTTGCTTCCAAATTATAGTATTACTCACATCCAATTGACTACAAAAATGTCATTGTGGAAGAAGAGAAATAAAATTGGTTTCTGTTTAGGTTTTAACTCATTTCTTGTGAAACTCTGACTCACAAAGCATTGTCCTCATCCACATCTTTGTTTTATGTTGCCTTGTTGTCTTGTCAGGGACCTCTGAGCTAGTGCTGAAAAAGCTGGTATGCTTCACAGTAAAGCGTGCTGAGGAAACTAAAAATTAAGTTTTTCAAGCAACAAAATTATATTGTCAGTGAACTGCGTTCACTAGAACATTTTTGACTGTGCAGTTAGGAGCAATGTGCCAAGCCCTCTACAAAGGAAATGGGAGACAGAGTCCTGAAGTCAACAAAAAGCCCTTTAAGTTGTGTGTATATTGATATAGTTTTGCTCTGCATCTTTGCAGATCACAGCTTTGGCATACTTTAAACCACAGAAGTAGTCCAGTTGGGCACTCTGACACTTAGAGGAAAATTAAAACTGTTCACCTGGCATAGCTGTAATTTAACGTTTTTCTGCTTAAAATAAATATACTCAATAACTCTAGAAAACAGTCAAGCAATAAAGGAGCTGTGCAAAACATTTTTTTCAGAACTCTGAATCAAATCAGTCTCACCTGGTGTTGAATGATACAAATCCAAACTGGCTTACAACTCCAATGTACCATGACGGACAAGTTGATTCTGGTTCAGCATATGTGTTTGAGGATTACGCTGCTGAGCACTCACCTCTTATATATTTCACCTCTGGGTACATTTCCTGGATGTGTTTCCATTAACATCTGTGTTTCTTTCTGTTCTCCGTAGCACTGCTGTACATAATAATACATAATACTGTATCTACTTCAATAGCCCACAGCTGTAGCCCAATTTACACTGGTTTATGTTTGAAGGAATGCTTGTAGTGCCTTTACTAGATAGCTTATTTCTTAATAAATAAAAATCTGAACTTCTAAGTGTTCAAAGAAGTAATTAACCTTATTAAATAGAGATATCTTTAATTTATCATTAAAACTGTGTATATCAGCATCTTGCAAGAGTTCTTTCATTACTTATTTATTTTTGTTTTTACTTAGTCTGCAATGTACCTTTGGCACAGTAAGACCACTCTTTGCTCTGAAGTATTAAGCAAATCTTCATATTCTTCATTGTAATAAATTTTCTTAACTGCACTATACATCAGTCCATGGGAAGATGCATCAGCAACTGCTTTTACGTGTATTGAGTCGTTCTTATAAATATCTTGGATATTGCCAGAAATCCTTCACGATTGTTCCCTTATAAATACTTAAGAGAATGATTCAGCTTCTTTTGATATCATCAGCAGGTTTTCCATAAAAACCAAGGTTATTGATTATTGGTTTAAAAACATATTTTATATTAATGGGGAAATGTCCCTATAGCTCACCAAGGACAAAGTGTCTGTACTAGTAACTAAAGAGAGCATGGGCACAGATATGTTATCTCAGTTCTGCTAAATTGTTCTGGGCAGAGCCAGCAGGCATAGGCCGGCTGCCACTCTGGCTGCCTGTTCCCAGTTTTCATTTGGGGTCAACCATGAGCCAAGGGACTTTAGGCAATGAGCAGTTTGGATGTCAGCAATCTCTTGAGTACCAGGGCTCGTAGCTGTAGACATGGTGTACCAGCTAGTCCAAAAGCAAGAGAAGGGTTGCTGGGCTGTTTCAGTTGTCTGTCAAAATGTGTCCTTAGCAAGTAGGAAGGTAACAACCAATCAACCATACTGTAGTTGGTGTATGGCAGTCCTAAGATCCCTTTGAAATACATTTTTCTTGTCTATATTTTAACTAACATAAGTGGGTCAGCTACCTGGTTACAGCAGAAGGGTCTTGGTCTTATGCTATGGACAGATTCCAAAAAGAAAATATTCTTTTAACATTTATGTATAAAGAAAGTTAAAATATAGCAGCTTGTCTCTCCAAAATTGATTTAATTTCTTTTTAATGTTCTTGAAGGGTTGCCAAGATTTAAATTGAAAGTCTGAATTCAATTTCAGTTTGCAGAATATGATATTAGCCAATGCAATCCCATGGGAAGAAAAAAAGAAAAAGTTTAGGACCTGTTCATTAATAAAAAATGTTTCAAGCTGTGTTTGTTCTGTGCAAATTTGAAATACAGTTCATGGAAATTCTCCATAATTTTTTTCTATTCATGTATTTGTCTTGGTTTGAGAGACACAGGACTAATTTCTCTTCTAATGCTTGGGAAAATTGCACTTTTAGAAGACTCTAGTGTCTGAATTTGTGAAAATATTTACTTTATAGCCAGCTATGGTATGCGGGCTTCAAGGTCTCAGTGTTTTCGAGCTCGCCAGGTGGGGGGATGAGGAGAACCAAGACCCAGGCACTTGATCCAAGTGTAATCCAAGGATATTATTTCATACCATGAACTTCACATTCAATATAAATTAGAAAGCTTGCTGAGGAGTTTCTCCCCTGTATGATGGCTGCATTCCTAAGAACTTCTTGCACTGGTGCCGGACCCCTGAGCTCTTCTCTTCCTCCTGAAGCCATAGCGCTCGCAGTGTCCGACATTTGCTGTCCACAAATGGGAGTGCACAGCTTCCGAGTGATTGGCCGAGTATAATCCTTGCATATTTTATATTGGTATTGGTATCAATATTGTTTTTTTAGTGTTATTAACGTTAATTATTTAGTATCATTCTATTACATTTGTTTATATATCAACCCTTGGGTTTCCTTGTTTTTTTCCCAATTCCCCTTCCCAGGTGGGGAGGGGTCATCAGGTGAGAGAATAATTGCCTAAACGACAATAAATTTTTGTGAGTTTCTCAAACCCTAACAATATTCTATCTCAATTTAAGAGATTAGTATTTAAAATACAGGTAAGGAAATACTTTTAATTCATTACATAACATTTTAGTAGAAAGCCTATTTTTCCAACAACCCACATTATTTCAGTATTGCAGGATTTGTGCTCAGTGACACCATCGCACAAGGGGGCATCCTTCGCTTACAGATTCTCAGGACTCACCCCTGTGGTTAGGCTAATGAGGGATAACAGCCTTTCTGTGCTCTCTTCCCTGCTGTGTCCAACCTCTTACAGTCCCATCACCAGAACACAAGGGGAGGAGCACCATGACACAGCAAATCTGTGGTTTATCTTACTTCTGGGAGTAATTAAAAGCTATGCCTAATTGAATCGCCCCCACCACAGTTATTACATACATGGAAGAGGTCTTTGCACATTTTGCTCACTATCAGTAAAACCTGTCACTTTGCAGCTTGAAGACTTTGGCTGTTCTCCCATTTAGGGCTTCGGTGGACTCTGGAGTAATGGTGAGGGAGAAGATAAATGTGAGATTTCTCCCATAGAAAAGCTGTGAACAATCAACATTTGCAATGCATTTGGGAACATTGCATTTTTAGAATTGCAAAGGAGATTGCGTATATATCCTGAGGGAATGCACCAGGAGAATTTAAAAGCATTTTAACTCTGCTCTGGAATTCAGTGTGTCCACACTACACAGCTCTAGGAAATTATTTAAATACATTGTATATAAGATCTCATTCATTGTACTGTTTCTTGGATTTTAAAAATAGCTTCTGTGGAGAAGTAAGTAAAGCAGCTGTTTGCTTTCCACTGTTGTGTCTATATGTACAGCAAGTGTTTTTCATCACCCATTCCATAGTTGCGATCATCTGAGGACTAGGACAGACTCTTATTAACATGGGCTATAGTTCCCTTCCAATCTCTGTGCTTGAGTTCATGTGAGATATGCAAGGACATGGATGGAGGGCAGGGCGGGATAATGGAGTTTGACTGAATCCCAGGACAAATCCACAGTGTGGCTGAGGTGTGCACCAAATACCAGTGCTTGAAAAATCATTCCGGGGCCCATTGTACAGACTTAATGTAATGGACCACTACACTTTTATACAAACCAGTCAAGAGTGGGCAACTACCACCTTCTCTAGTTTTCAGGACATACTGGAGAAAAAGTTCATGACTTTTATTGCCAGAAACTAAAGACATAATTATAATCATACTACGTACCATCACAATCTTCAACTTATTTGTAATTAAAACTACCTATTACCTCTTATGAGACAATCCTTTTAGTTAATCAAAGGAAGTTTCCCGTCAGAGAAAACAAAAAGGGAATGAACATAAACATATCCAATAAACTACAAAGGATCTTAGGCAAAAATATCTTCCTGAGTTGCCATTATATCTTCTGGTTTGCAGATACACCTTGAATAGTTATGTGCACTAAAGCCAAAGCAAAAGTATTTAGAAAGTTAAAATGAAAAACTTTTGCCCAGATTAGGAAATGTATTCCTGTGGAAAATATTCATACGACAAAGTAACACTTTTCAACAGAAAAACAAACTTTCCAATTTGAACACTGGTGGAAAATTTCTGTAGTAAAAAATGTGGTAAAGAGCAGCTAAGAAAACCATGTTGCTGCCTTCCACAGATATGCTAGGAATAATTGGATGAATAATAAATCTAATAATGCCATGAAAAAAAGAAGACAAGTTTCTGTGGAATAAGAAAATGGTATTCATGATCAGTGGCAATAATTTTCCTGATTTTTTTTTTGTTTGTTTAGTTTGGTATGTTTTTCTCTAAGCCTATTTAAAAACAATATTAAAGCTATTTAAAAACAACACTGTAGGAAGGTTCTTAATGTGAAGAAGAATTATTTCTTCATCTTCTTTTTGGAAAAGCAGATAAAAAATGTTTGATCAAACCAAAAAGATGAAAGAAAACAAAAAAATTAAAAAAGAGCACACAAAAACGGTTAAAGGTTCATTACAAACTGAGATCACACGTGGAAAATTAAAGCCTGGAGAGGTGATAGTTTTTCAGAGTTATATGTAGTTTAAAGTTAAAACTGAAAAAGACTTTTTTATGAAATTGGCTATACAACCATAGCTCAACACTATTGCTATATATATATGTCATCTATGATATTAACATTTTCATTTAAACATACAACAGAATTAATTCAATATTGTGTTAGAAGCCATACTTTTTGGAATTCTCTGAATACAAAATCCACAGCTATGAGATAATCAGGTCAGAACAGGGTCCACTTGCTTTATATTTTTAATCTTAAAAACAAAGTATCTGAAAGAAAATTGAAAGCAAAATGAAGAAACAAACAAAGAGTTAACAGAGAGGATAAAACATCTTTAAAATTGTAGTCCAAATTAAGACAATGATAAAACCCTTATAGGGCCAGAATTTCACCTATATTTTTTCAACTGTCAGTAAATAGTTTAAGGCCTGAATTTTCAGAACGTGCTACTGAAGCACCAAGCTAAGCAACGAGATTATCAAAAGATCTCAGCAGGTGATATACTGCTGAGATTTTTTAAAAACATTCTAGTCCTTCTTTCACTAATTCTATGCCAAATTACTAGCCTTAGGCTTAATACACGTGAACTTCACAGCAGGATTTCTACTGACCTTAAAGAGCATCAGGTCATCTCTACAACAGTAATCACTACATATATTTCATCGTATTATACATTAAATGCATTGAGTTTGTCATTAAAATATAGGGCATTACAGAGTGAGAATATTGTTTTGTCACTCTTGCTGTTGGTAAACTTCTTAGTGTGAAATGCATTATAGTACTTCCATTTAATCAGATGAGCTTAATGGACAGATGCCTGCCATTCTTAGGCTTCTTTTTTCTTATTCAGGTGCTACCAGCACAGCAGAAAAGAACCAGCTCTTACCTCCTGAGAAAACACTTCAGAGTTTGACCGAGGCACTGTAGCTACATAATGGTAAACTAAGTAGTGCTAGGACATATTCATTGGCCTTGAAATCAGTGGACACGGTCCACTTACACTAGTACGGTTAAGCTTCAAAACATATTAGCTACATCCAAACTGCCTACAGAAATGATACCTGGCCTGTGCTAACTCCTGAGCGTGCCTGGGAGTTTTGGAGGCATCATAGATTTGCCTGAGCCAAAACAGTGTCCGGGTCCGTTATAAGAATTTAACAGTGTGGACAACTATATTTCAGTGCTGGACCCATTCACTATTTACTGGTACAGATACAGCAAATATGGCTCAATATACCTGTATTTACGGAACAATAGTCTCTTAACGGCAGTGAACTGAAACAGGACATCCCAAGCAATATGATTTTTACCTGGTTTTCCTTTTTCAGCCTCACTGGTCTTGGAGGTGTGTTCCCTACCCTTTTCTTTGCCTGTCTTACAGCCTTCACATCCTGGACAGGCATTTGTTTTTCTTTGAAAAATTATTCTTTTACTTCTTTGCTTTCCATCCTATTTTTATGAAAGCTGGTCCCAACTCTTTTCTTATCTTATTGCAGTATTTTCCCCTCATTAACCTCATTCATTAACCTCTGAAGGGCCTCCCTTTCCTCCTCAATAACAGTGTGGCTAACAGTCTGCAGATGGTGGTCTAGGTCATTCCTAACATTTTTTCAGGTAAAGCATACTCTCTTTCCAAATCTAATGAGTCCTAGGAAAAGATTGTAAAAACAGAGGAGTAGGTAGTAACTGTCACTGCTTTTCTTATGAATTGTTCTCAGTATATCCAAACCAATGTGGGGTCAGCATCCCCAATAAATTACTCCCTCTCCCTAAGCACTGTGACTTGACTTACTTGACTTACTTACTTAACTGGATGTAACTGACACATCTGTCTATCCTTCTAGCCATCTATCTGCTTCCCCGAGTTCCCTGTAATGACCATCGTCATTAATCAGTTCACTCCTTATACTGAAGTTCACAAGCAGGGAACAAGACAATGGAACAGCCCAGTAGGCTGTCATAACCATAAAGTAAAAATCCTTCAAAACACTTATATGGTAGACAGAATCCTTTCTTTTATGAATAGTTCCTTTGAATCCACAATGATTATTCAAAGCAGATAACTTGGGGCGAGGGGGGCACTGAGGTGAGAGGGGAGTTACTTGAAGTCAGAAGGAGGGGGAACACCCACGACTGACCCTGTTCAGACTGAATCCAGACATTCTTCTGGTGAAATCAAGACTTCCTCTTCAGAATAAATGAGGTGTCATAATCCAGTCTTCTGTCTGCTCCTGCACATTGCAGATATGTGTTCAAATCACAGAGCAATATGTTTTTTCCAAAATCAAGCACTGACTTTTAAATTCCCCATAGTCACACATTTTGGTGAGATAGATTATAGTAGTTTTATCTTAACTCAGTGTGAGAAAGGATGCCTTTACAAGCCAGCTTTCAAATTGTTAATATTTTTAGCCTAGAAATAACAAAATAGATGTGATTTTGTTTCCAGAAAAGTGTCTTTTCTCATTTTAGTACAAATGGGATTTTTTCAAACTTTCAAGCTTAACAGTAGATTTGTTCCAGACATTGTTGCAGAGCTCCTTTAAAGCAGAAAAGACATTTTAAAAAATATAAAAAATTAACTGACAAAACTTTCTATTGATAAGTATGTGCAATCCTCATATCAGATGTTTAGACATAATTTAATATACCTCAGGAGAAATAAGTTTGTCTATTGAGAAGAAAAATACATCACAAAACTTTTGAATTTGCCCCCATCTATAATGTGTAAAATTGTAGTGCTCTGAGCTGTGGCAAGAGTTTTTTTCCATGTTATTTTGTTTTGTTTTCTCACTTGGAACAAATTTTCCATCTCATAATGTAAGACATATCTTTCAAGATTGCTATTTCAGCTGCAATAATTATTTTTTCTTAAAAAAAATAGGAAAATAAAATAAAACCTTCATCATTGAATACTCATGTAAAACTGTTCTTTGCAAACTTTTGTTTTCTTCTGATGTCCTGGACAGATTTTAGGATTCTCTTCTTACTCTGTGCACTTTTACAAAATATAATATTTCATTTGCTTTTCACTAAGAAATATCCAGTGTCTCTTGCTGATTTCATTTTATTGTTAAATTGAATTTAACATTAAAGTTTCACTCTTTAAAACATCATTCTTATTTATTATAATTAAAACAAGAATATTTGGCATGCTCAAGCCATTTACAAAATTTATATGTACGTATACAGAACACATCTAATTAGAAAGAAGTTGTACTGAATCTCAAAGAGGTTTGAAAAACATACCCTAATATTCTCTTCATGAAGATTTTCTGTTAACATTGGTGCCTCCTGATACACTAGTATAAATGTATATTTGTAGTTGTATGTTGTATTATTCACAAAACTGTCTTTTTTCCAATAAATACTATTTTATACACAGACACTTCATGAGACACAATATGCAATGTATAGAGAAATCTGAGAAAAACTACAGAACACAGCAGATTTCCTGACCCCAAAATTGGTTAAACATCTATTTTTACAGTGAAAAGGGAAAATGTTTAGTTGGTTTTCTTTTAGTTCGATCAAGGAAGCATGATTCTGCTTACACTGACACCCATGGTGATAGTCTCCCTGTCCATAACAGCAGCATAACTTGAAGGATTAGAAACTCCGAGCCTGATGTTGCGTGAATTCCATACAAAATCCTTTTTGCCAAATGAGACGACTTGTGTCAAAGGTGGCCCCTGAGGTATGACAGAGACAGAGGCAAAATAAATTCACTTCTGCAGCTCGTAAAATCAAATAGTGTGGGTCTATATGGCAGCTCCATGGATCTTCAAAATCTTCCTTGTATGCAATCAAAGATCAAGACCTCAGCAGTGGTGCCTTGAAATATTATCACTGTAAAGTGGATTTGTAATGACCTATTTACTTAAGCAAAATCTTAGCCAACTAAATTTTCTGATACAATAACTCTACAAGCCATAATATAATTCCACATTCCATAGTTTCATTTCAAATTATTTTTGTCATTATTTATATTATCATACCTTGTGATGTCATTTGGAGGGAAAAAGTGAGAATATGTCTCATTTTGCTACAAATTAATTGGAAAATTAAGGTAGGATTCATCTCACTTTCCAGAGTCCTCTAAAAGTTTAATTTACATTTGTTGTTTAATGTTTCTCTGCAGTTGTAGAAAGACTTGGGCCTGAGAGGTGGATGCTTAGATAAGTGGGGTGACTTCTCCTGAGGAAGTCCCTCATGTTCTTTCTTGAATGGGAATTTTATGACTAACCTAACTCATATCCAGCTAAGGTCATGTGTGATGGATCTCACCTGCAGGGAAAGAGAATTTGTAACTGAAAGGACCAGCAACATAAATAACATAATATATCACACCTTCTTGTCCTTAAAGCAATTAAAACAGTATCCCAGCCAGGATTAAGGGTGTTTAAACATTTTTAGGAAGGCATTCATAAAGCACGGTGTTCAGTTAGGGGAAAAAAAAAGTACTTAAGTGTATCCTGAGGGTTAAGATTAGTGTTATTGCTACCAATAGAATACAACTGTAACAAATAAATACACAGACAATTAGAAGAACTGTCCATTGAAATAATCTGACAAGGAGAATGTACAAATAAAACAAAATTATTTATAAAAAACATTAGCATTCTGAGTACATCTCAAGCTGAAAAAGTTGCACCTCGGGACTAAATGTCACACTTGCAAGAGAAAGTTGGTCGTTCCATTTTACTGGTCTTCTTGTTTAAATAATACATTACAACAATTTTTTGTTTGTTGCATAGGAATGCAATACAGAAAATCAAGGAGTTTAATCCTGAATGTTTCAGTCTTTGCTGTGTAACCTTGAGTTCCACTACTTTATGTAAAACTTATTTCTCAGTCTACATGAAGAGCATTCAATCATGTATCTGTATTACTAATACATTTTGAAGCTCCATTGCATAGGGCACATCAAACATAGAGATCCTTAGCTGAAAGAATGTATAAACATGAAATTTTTTTTATTATTATTATTAATGCTCTCTCGTTGGCAAATTCTGTATTAGGGCTGCAGTCTAGAACATAACATTTAACAGCTGTTTAAGCATCAGTTATCTGCTTGGCACCAGGGGCTGCTTTCCTTTTCAGTAACACTTTGCAAACTTTATGACTCCCTTCTGTCATATCCTGAAACAAAATACTTGCTGACACAGACCACTTTTTCATGTACTTAAGTACACCGTAGATTTTCAGGGTATTTACATCAAGTCTCAAATCTTCAACTTTATGACCCATTCCCTATGAGCTCTGTTCTCTTTCTTGATATATGCCCTTTCTGGATTGTTTGGTTTATTTCCCATAGCATGTTTTCAGAGACTGGCAAGTCTTGTAAAAATGCCTCATGGATGTCAATTTTAACAGAATAACAATAGCAGATTGGGATTAAAAAATGACCTTGGATTGCAAGTGGTCCATGCACTGTCTGAGAGATCATCCCTGCTGAAGAGTAGCAATGACATGCTGAAGAAGCTTCCAGGAGGATGCTTGGGCACTTTTCTTCATCCTGACATCTCAGGGAAGCTGTAAGGTGTCTTTAGTTAGTCACGGATCTCACTCATGTTAACAAGTTTTTGCTCTGTTGTTTAGGTGATGTTCATTGTGATGGCTCTTGTGGTTGGTCAGTGATCAAGCAAAAATACGACAGGTGTCTAGGGGCTGAGCAAGTCTGTTACTTTAAGAGGAAGAGCCACAGACCTAGGAATGACCATGAGGAGGTCTCTCAGGTAAGGCTTTGGTGGCTTTCCCTGATACCTATGGTTCTGGGGAGCAAAAAGAGAACAACAACTTGAATTTCTGAGTCCAGGGTAAAGAAGGACAGGGACCTGAAGAGAAGCTAAAGTGGTTCAGACTCAGAGTGGGAGAACAGGCTGTCTACAATGGCCTCAAGACAAAGGCTGATAGCCAAAGCTGAATAAAAAAGGAAGATTTTGAAATGCATCAACATTGACTTGGTTAAGTGATGCAGCCATGAGAGAAAGATCAAAGAAACAATGTTTTATGGAAGTGCTGCTGCAGTCTTGATTATCTAGGAATTTAAACAGGGCAAGATCTTCTCAGGAAGCTGATACTTTTTGCTAAGCCAGCTACTGTGGTGAGAAAAAAAAACACAAATTTTCAGCTGGAACCACCCCCATCCCCTTATGACAAGCAGATGCTGCCTGCCAAGGAGCTGCAGGGCAGGGTGCTGGGCAGGGGCAGGGTGTGGGGAGCAAAGGGCGTCCTCACCCCCAGCGCAGCCCCCTGGCCCCACAATAGGAGTGGAGCAGGCCCAGGTTAGTGGACCAGGGTCAGTCACAGCCCTGCAAGGGCAGAGCCCCTGCCATGGCACGCTAGCCTAAGGCCCAGCAGGTGCATCATGGCAGCAAGCAGGGGAGGGGCATGGCCAGGTGTGGTGGTGAGGGACAGAGCCAAGATATAGCCATGAAGCTGAGACGATGGCCCTGGCTGTCAAACCCTGGTAGTGCTGGGGCTGGGGTCACAGTCAGGGCCTGACATGCTCCCACAAACCACCCCAATCAAAGGATTGGTCATTTATCAGTAGAAGATTGCGTCTTGAAAAATAACCACCCAACCACTGATCTCTCACTCTTAGAGAGAGCTACAAAAGCCTTGGGAAGTTGAGCCTGAGAGCTCAAACACATCACGCCCATGGATGCCAAATCACGGGCTTGATAAAGTTATGGTTTTGTGACATATTATAGTCTTTTTCCCACACTTTCTCATTCTGCCTCTTAATGCCCATATGCTCTGCATCCTGTCCTGTGCTGTATGCTAAAAAAGGTTCTGCTCCCTTTGTCATAGAAAATAACCACCACATCTTTCCCCTTAGTTAATCCTCTCCACCTCAAGTGTGCAACTTTCTTTTTTTTCTCAATAATCTAACTGATAAACCTCATAAAAATATCAAAACCTGGCATTTACGTCTGAATTTTGTTGCTTTTCTTCCAGACTTGAAGAAATTCTTGCCATGTTGGAAAACTCATCTATTTTTGTCACTCAGTAAAGTATTTTCTTTACACACAAATCTTGTCTTGCTTATGGTTATGGAAAGACTCAGTTAAGTTTACGTTAACATTTGAAATACGTTTTCTCTTAATAACTGCATATCAGCAGGGATAGTGCAGAACCTTGGATGAGACTCCTGGGAAGAAAAAAGTGAAGAAGCATCCAGGCTGGCTGCCAGACCGCATAAGTATCATTTCAGAAAGAGTCCTTTTTTTTTGGTGTCTTGTCTTACAATAAGTCTATGTGCTAAGGCATTTCTGGATACTGTTCCTAATTGTGTTTGAATCATGTAGCCAGTCTTTGATGGAGCTTTTTTCCAAAAGTTGATCAGCGTAATTACATTACTGTGTTCTCCTACAGTCTAGAGTATACTCATGAACTCATTAACTGCTTTGGAGAGACAAGTAAAGTTAAGAGTTATCCCGGTTCAACTTAGTGAGACTTTTCATAGCTGAAAAGGCCATGATGTCGAATGCACACTTGTAGGCATATTTGCAATGCCTCCATGAGAAAACAACTACTGTGCAAATAACATCACTGCCATCAGCAGCAAACCCATCTTACCAGGAGCATCAACAGGTTTTGTGCTACATTTCTGACTGGTAATGTTAGTCACACAGTAAAACAAATGCTATTTGACTTTCACATGTGTTTGACATTACTTCAATAAAATAACCTCTGACAACTCTTTGACAATTAAAGGGTCACCTAAGGGAAATGCAGCAAACAGAAAAAATATCTAAGGAATAATCTGACACGTTCATGACATGTTCAAATTTATTCAGTGAGCAATAAAGACTATATTTGTTAGTTTCTTCTTTTGTCCAAGTTACTTTCTCTTCTCTCCCACTGTTGGTTCAGGTGAGTTTTCACACTCTTAGGCAAAAAGTTTAATATGAAAAAAGATGGACAATAAATGTTCATAAATGCATTTACTTTTGAATCCAAATTGAGTCAGATTCCTCACTGTAAATTCTGTTTTGGTGCTCAATGAATTTGTGATTCCAAGTAGAGAGCTGGTAACACTGACAGCTATTGTGTCATGACTCAAAAAGTAGTTAAGAGTGCTCAGGGCCTTGCAGGATCATTGTTCTAAGGAGAGGTGAAGTACAATAGAAAATGTTATTTAAAACAGTAATAAGATTTATAATCTAATAAACTCCTAGATGGTTTGATCAAGGAATTGCTCAAAAGCAAAAGCAAAGTGAAACGAAAGGAAGTGTGAAAGAACAACTCAGACAATGGAAAGAAAGTGATTGAAAGCAAAGAAAACATCCCCTGGGTTTTTGAACACTGTAGTGGTTGAACAGAGGAATATGGTTGAGTGAATGCATACTCTGTTCTGCAGTGAGAATGCATACTGCAGTAAAACTAGGGCTCAGGCAATCCTCTGTGTTGAGATGTGATGCCTTAGGCAAGCTCCAAGCAACAATTCTGTCCTCATGTAATTATTCAGGTAAAAAAGAAAGTTCTAAGCAAGGCATGAACAGTCAGAGATATGATTAGCAAAGGAAATAAATCTGTATGAACTAATTTCCAGGAGTGCAAAAGGGTGCAACAAAGATAATTTACAAAAGGCAGGGGGAAGGGAGTGGGAATGAGAGAAATACCATATTCAGTTCCCTTTCAAGTCAGTAATTAAGCAATACTGAGACAAAGCAGTTAATTAAAAGAAAGCATTAAGATTCCCCATTTGTCCTAATGCAGATATCCAGTAACCTTTTCTGCAGCAAGTACTAGAATGAAGAAAACTGACTACAGAGCACAATGGATATTCAAGAACTATAAGCTATTCATATAATACTCTCTTACCCTCAGCCAAGTTTGAAAGTATTTTTTAAACGCATTCTTTATCTTGCATCCAGTTTATAAATGTTTGCCTTTAATGTAGGACTTGCATTGTCACCTATGCGTTAGTGTATTTTTTATAAACCAACTATAGCTATTGTGTTAGACAGTACATAATACAGAGAACCTGCAATTTCTGATCCAGAGAATAAGGAACTGGAATTCAGACAATACTTAGCAGAATAGCTACGGTTAGGACATTTGTTCAACATGTGTCACATTGGACAGCCTTGCAATGAGAGGTTTGTTGTTGAATTCTAAGCAACTATTCAGGTAACCACTGAAAAGAGAATGCCTGATGCGTTACTCTAATTTTGCATTCTTCGATCCCGAATAACCTCAATGAAGGTTAGAAGGCCAACTTTTGTGTTACTGGAGAAGTAACTTATTGAGAATAAACTTTGGTCATTTCCTTATACAGTAATTTACCTGCTGTCTAGACGCCCGGATTTCAAAGTCTGCCTAAATTTACCCAGTATATATTTAAAAATGAGTTTCATAGCTTCAGATACTCAGATTTAGAATGCTCAAATTTCCATTGCACCAGTGTTCCTAAGTTTTATTCTGAACTTTGTTGGTTTATATACTGAGGTTCAGAAAAGATCCACCTTGACAAAACATTGGAATTTGTAGAAGGAAGTAGAAAAACTCACTTTATAGGTATAGCTCTACACTTATTTTTATTGCAAGTAATAGAACTGATAAGGAAAAATAATTGTCCAGCTATTGACTTTAAATTAACTTATTTTTTTTAAATTGCAACATAGAGTGATTTGCCACTTAAATAATGTTTATTAGCGTAAATCTTAAAAATTATCTCTCAAGGCTAGTTGGAGGTCAGTAACAAGTGGTGTCCCTCAAGGGTCAGTACTGGGTCCAGTCCTGTTCAATATATTCATCGATGATCTGGACGAAGGGACAGAGTGTACCATCAGCAAGTTTGCTGATGACACTAAACTGGGAGGAGTGGCTGACACGCCAGAAGGCTGTGCTGCCTTACAGCGTGACCTGGATAGGCTGGAGAGTTGGGCAGAGAGGAACGTAATGAAATTCAACAAGGGTAAATGTAGGGTACTGCATCTGGGGAGGAATAACCCCATGCATCAGTACAGGTTGGGGG
>VZSZ01009669.1:22838-65737 GCA_013398815.1 Ibidorhyncha struthersii
GACAGGGATCTGCTGGAGAGGGTCCAGCAAAGGGCTACAAAGATGATTAGGGGATTGGAACATCTTTCATATGAGGAGAGGCTGAGGGATTTGGGTCTCTTTAGTCTGGAGAAAAGAAAATTGAGGGGGGATCTTGTTAATGCTTTCAAATACTTGAAGGGAGGATGCCAGGGGCATGGGAGCAGTCTTTTTTCAGTGGTGCCCATTGATAGGACAAGGGGTAATGGGCACAAACTTGAACATAGGAAGTTCCATCTTAACATGAGGAGGAACTTCTTTCCTTTGAGGGTGGTGGAGCACTGGAACAGGCTGCCCAGAGAGGTTGTGGAGTCTCCCACTCTGGAGACATTCAAAACCCGCCTGGATGCTGTCCTGTGCAACCTGTTGTAGATGACCCTGCTCTGGCGGGGGGGTTGGACTAGATGATCTCCAGAGGTCCCTTCCAACCCTGACTATTCTGTGATTCTGTGATTCTGTGATTCTGTGAAGGTGTTTCTTAGCACTAAAGATGAAAGTCTGAATTTCCAGAAAGAGTGAGTACAACTTATATTAACAGTTCAGAATTTCACTGAAGTGACTAATCTTGAATAAACCATATGACAACACAAAATACTTTTCTATGCAGTCAGGGAGACTATTTGGAGACAATCAAATTAATGATAAGTATCTTAAATAAAATTTCAGTTGTGCTTTTCCTTTCTGTTTATCAAGAATATTATATTTTGCCTCTTCAAGGATGGATTTTCCAATTATTTTATTATTAGAAGGAAGAATTTGTGGAGTTTTTTCAACTTACATTGTTTTTTTAATATTGAAGTACAATATTATACAGTGTGACTAATATATTTCTATATGTTATACAGGAGCACAGAAATGACTGAGCTGTCTGACCAAGGGCCAGGTATGTCAGCTTTTGGAAGACGTATCAAATTACCTTTTTCCTAATGTACATCTCAGACTCTGGCAACATAGGCTAAAAGGTCTGTTCCACTCATGATGAAGAAGCAATACTAAGTTGGAAAACTGCTGCTTCTTCATTGCATTCAGTTCATCAGTTTGCTCTCTATTATATTTTTTTTTCCCTGAAATGAAAGCAGTGAAGTGGTCAGATGGTGACAAGCTTTCAGTGGTGCTCAAGTTAGTTATATTATATTTCTATCTTATTTTCTTGCTAAACTAAAAAAAAACCTATCTTCGCAAGACTGGCTGAATTCAGAACGTTATTCTTTCATCAATTCAGAGCCTTGGGGAGCTGGTCTTCATAATAATATCTCAACCTATTAATACACAATTTATTAATTGATACGCCTCACATGACTGTAAGTTTTTTAGAAAAGACCACCTTTTTTCTAGCGGCCAAAAATTATTAGTGGATACCTAAAAACTGCAGAGATTCTTTGTTTTTCTATCATACACAGTATTGCTGAGATCTCTCTTTTTTTCCAGCCAAACTTAAGCAGCACTGAAACTTTGTCATAAATGAGTTCTTTTTTTTTTCTACTAAAAAGATTACTTTAGTCTTTGAACGTGTTTTTAAACATAATTTCTAAGGAGGATTTTAAAATTTGAAAAATCATTGCATAATCTCTTATCTCCTCTTATTGCCTATCTCTAAAACTTTTTGATTTACTACATTTGATGACATAATTCCTTAAGAAATGCAAATGAACTAAAACTCCAGTGTGTGTTATTTTGCTAGTCGTATTGCTTCTTACATTAGTACTCAGGTTTGATATTAAAATATCTTGACATTGTCATAAGTAAGGCATATAACAATTATATTAATTAATATAAGACTTATTTTGAAACAGTATTGGAAATGATTGCCAGAAAATAACTTATCTGACTACGTGAGAACTAAGCAGGTATTTATAACAGTGAGAGAAACTGAACAAAAATAAGTAACATCCTCCTGAAAAACTTTTTCATTCCTTAGTATGTTTCTTAAACTTTCAGGTTTTAGGACTTTTGAGCATTTATAGAAGATAGGTATTCTCAATAAAAAGAAAAAAACCAACATGCCAACACTACCTTTCAGGTATTTTTAAGCTTTAGAAAAGTGTGATTCTTTTTCCTTGCAAAAGGAAGTAAGAGAAAGCAAATTGGTTTCAGAGTGTATTTTTATGACTGACATAACACCTCTGGATTTCTTCTTACTCCTGAGCAGACAATCTTCACAGTTTTTAAGACACAACTCCTTCTTAAAATAGATATTTTGCAACATGTTGCTTGAGCTGTACTGCACCCTGTACAAAAGACTTTTTGTACAAATGTAAAGCATTCTTGGTTTTGATAAATGTGTTGCATATTCCTTTTGGAGACAATGCTCTTCAGATCTACAGTCTGACATTTGCAGGGCTTATTACTTGCTTTGAAAATCACCCTTTTAATATTTTATTCAAAGCCTACTTTGCAATAACTAACACTTAGGCACATCTTTCAAAAGAAAATGTAGAATAATGATATAAAATTTAAATGCAAAAATTTGCTGAGTTTCAGATTCCCTGTAAACCTTATACAATTTGTAGTCAGCAAAAGGTAGGTCTCTCAGAACTCTCCTCAGTGTGAATATTTTGTGTATTTACAATCCCCCCAAAAAAGGAAAGTATATATTATAACTTTAAGCACAACAAAAATAATCCCCAAAATCACCTAGAGTTCATAACAAGAGGTGCAGAAAGAGGTGCGAGCAAAGAGATTATTCACGAGCATATTGATTCCCGTTTGTACTCTGTTTTTTGTTGTGCCAAAAAAGTCTTCCATTCGACTTTGTCTTAAAAGGATACCTCACCTCCTATCCTGGGGAGGTAAAGCTGGGAGGACATGATGCTCTGCAGCCTCATTCTCTTTTGTGTCTTTGGCTGTCAGAGCTGACATTCCCGCAATGTCGTAATCCAAAGGGGCAGCATATGATCAGGAGGGCCTTTCACATTCTGGCAATTGAAGAAGGGTCCAGTTGCAATAGGGTAACATTGTAAGAATACATGTTCTAATAAGTGATTGAACCACTGGTACCTGTGCCTTATCACATGATGGCTGTGACCTGTAAAGAACGTTGTATGTTTCATTTTCTGTAAGAAGTTAAAATGATTTCTTCCATGTGAAGATAAATAAGTTGCTCAAGTGGAAGAAGTGATTCAGAGAACATAAGGACAACACAGATCCTATTTATAGTCTGGGACTCCAAAGAATTCTCGGGTAATCATTACAAACCCCTCAGACACAGCAGAGGACTGGCTACCAAGATACAAGAGAGGCAAAACTGCAGACGGGGCTGCGGAGGAAAGCATGTTTTTGTAGGGATTAAATTAGTTGACTGCAAGAGCTGCCATATATTACAAAATCATTTCTGTGGCAAAAACAGTATTCTATGACCCACAGCTTCTCAGTTGTAGCTCATTAGCTGCATGCTTGAGCATGCCCCAATGTCTTCTTCAGTAGTCCCTATATGGAGTAGACTCGACGGCTCTCACAAAGCTTGTTCATTTTACCGAGTACACTTGTTACACTAGTACACTTGTGCCAGCCACATTGCTCTGTTTTGACTCCACTGGTTTCCCGACTGCTCAGTCCCTCTTGCTTGCCTATTTATTGTTTGCTTGTAGTGTTTGTTTACAATATCATGTCTAAACCCACTGGTCAGTGCTAATACCCTACCAGCACTGCAGTCAGAAGGTAAATGACTTTTCCTCCTCCATCTCTGCATCCTCTTCCTAGTGCTGACACAAAAATTTGTACAGCCAGCAGTTAAAATCTGTACAAATACCTGCCATTAACATCTAAGACCTGTTATTTTAAAGTCAGTGAACACCTGAATATGAAGTTAGACATGTAGGCATCTTCTGAAAATGTTAGATTCATATTTTCATCTCTCTAAGATTAAACATGTTTCACAATACAGCCTTTAGTCTCTTCACGTTCAAAAGTTTAAGCTTTAACTTTTGACTCTTTGGTTCATCCTGTCTAGAGCCTAGCCAACCAAATTTACGTGGTAACAGGAGTGTTTGCCAATATCCATCAATACACTGTATGTAAAAATAATGCTTAGACAGGTTTTTTATATTATTTTATTATATTATTCTATTTTATTCTATTTCCCAAAGGTTTTCAACCCATTTTACTTTATAGCTATAGCAGTTTTGTTAAACATTGTTTAAATCACACATTCACAGCACTTTACATTGTACTGGAGCCTGTCAAATGTTGGAGTTCATCACAATAAATCTTATGTCACATTACACTGAACTGCGTCATCTAGGGACTAGAGTTTAATGTGAATGTCAAATTGTCATTTATGGTTACACTTCCTAAGGGAAGTAGTGGAAGCCCCATTGTTAGAATAATTTAAAATGAGACTGGGGAAACCACTAGAAAATTATACTGTGGGCAACATTCTCACTTTGGCAGGAAGGAGGAAATAATAGGGTTTTTCTTCTGTCTTCAGCTTTTGTTGACCTATGAGACATGACATGGTAGGTATTGTTTTGTTTGTATGCTACACACTGTTTAATAGACCTGTATTGTCCAGTAATTTTTACTTCTTATGTAGTGTCATGTAAAGACATCACTTTCAAACAGATTATTTTTTGGTGTTCTAAAAGAGACTGTTATCAAATGGCAAAATTGAGTTATTAATGTTTATCTTATTCCTCCTATTGTTGTCTTATTTTTTAGCTATTGAGGCTTAAGTGTAAAATGAAGCAAATAAAACTTGAGAATAAGAGAAAAAAAATCACTTGTTTTAAAACATAGAAATCTTTTCTTCTGCAATAATCTTTTCTTGAAATTCAAATCAAATACAGACATCATAATGCAGATGCTGGGAAAAAAATGAATGCATTATAAAAAAAAATCAATTTGTACTATTCTGTCATTATTAAACACAGCTGCTAAACACAAGGAAATAATACAAACATAAAAGTCCAGAAAATAAATAAATCCATTTTAAAAGTGTATGTATGTATATATATGTATGTATGATGCATACATGCACACAATACATAAATAACTATAAATATAATATACATTCATACAACATAAATAACTTCTTACATATGATACATGCAATATAAATATACAGATTTGGATGATTAAAAGTATGTACTATGTGTATAAAATGCAATAATGTTCCAGGCAATGTGAAATTATCTTATTTTACTTCAGGATCATTCTCAGAACATGGTACGTGCAAAGAGTCCCAGGGCAGGTAACCAACTGCTTCATAGGTATGTTAAAGGTTATTGGTTCAAGCACAGTCTTGGCTTCGGAGGTTGCAAGCACTCACTCACTGGTATTGCTAATTCAGCATGTCTGTGGATTATTGTAGAGTAGTGTCTTGGCGGAGGCAAACTGGGTTGTTGCCTGGAACAGCAGACTGCCAGAAATGGAGAGAGAGGGACATCCATGCAGTTGGTCTCCACTTTCTGTTGAGTAATTGAATATAAAGAGCTTAGTTGTCCTTTCTACTGATGCCTCTACGGTTTGGGGTGGGCAAGGTGGGCAATTTTATGGGAAGTATTCTCCCACCAGGAGTGACAGTCACTTCTATCTGTAGCACCAAACAGCAAAAAAAAGTCCATTTCTCTAAAAACTCATCTCACCCTTGAGATACTACAGGTCATCTTTTTCTACACTGAAGAGCCTTGAAATGGTTCTATACCATACTACTGGAAATCATATATGTATTTTTCAAATTTTACCTATTTGGGCTTTTTGATTGTCACAGATAATTTTTATACAGTAATTGTGACAAACCAGTACAAAATGTGACCAGAAATTCTGGGTGGGTTACATCTCACCTGGCTTTAGAAATCTGCAATGCATGTGTTTCCATTGAGTTGCTTACTTCAGATTTGTTTTGGAGACAGTGGAGAGAAATACACATTTAAAGAGAAGGATTTATCTGACCTATCCAGGCATCTGGATTGGTATGAAATGATCTGCATGCTCAGAGTGTCTTTGCCTACTGAGTATAAAAGGATCAGGGTTGAAGAGCTTGGAATCTATACTGCACTTGGTCAGCTGAACCCTCTCTTTGATTTTGACTTAAAGGTGTTTTACATAAATACGATTAAGCTAGATTTCTTACTGCAACAAGATACATTGATAAGACTCCACAGCCTCCCTGGGCAATTTATTCCAGTGCTCAGCTTCCCTCACATTAAAAAAAGCATTTCCTGATGTTCAGATAGAATATACTGTATTTCAGTTTGTGCCCATTGCCTCTGGTCCTGTAACTGAGAACCACTGAAAAGACCCTGCTCCCTCTTCTTTGCACCCTCCCTTCAGGTATTTTTATACATTAATAAGATTCCCCCCAGGCTTTATCTTCTCTAGGCTAAACAGTCCAGCTCTCTCAGCCTTTCCTCATATGTGAAGTGCTTCAGTCCCTTGATTATCTTAGTGGCCCTTCATTGGACTCTCCAGTATGTCCATCTCTCTCTTGTACTGAGGAGCAGAGAACTGGACACAGTACTCCAGGTACGGCCTTACCAGTGCTGAGTAAAGGGGAAGGATCACCTCCCTTGGCCCACTGGCAGCACTAGTTGTCAGTAGTAAACTCTTCATAGTCCTGAGACTGAAGTAGATCCATCAACCTTAGTAAAGACTGTCTATAGCTCTGATACCTGGATGAAATAAAGTCGTCCCTGCTATGACACAAGGGGGAAAAAAAAAAACCTGAAACTAGTAGTGAAGATGGTTGTTCAGACAACCCTACAAACAGAACTGGGGATTAGAGGAAAGACTAGCATTTCTCCTGTTGATTTCTCCTTTACCTCATAATTCTGGTCATCTTGTTTCAGCAGGGTCTGTCACATCACACTAGAAGTGCTTGAGAAGGAGGGTAAAACTGGGGCAAAATACTTAACGCACACAGTCCCTTTGGCACTGCTTATCTTATGGAAAGGGAGCAGGAAGAATTATTGTGCTACTGTTGGAAATTCTGAATAATGCCATCAGAAGTCTTTTTTTCTTTTCCTTCATTCCCAGGGCATAAAAATTTATCTGTGCTTAAACAACTGAAAAGTCCTGCTCCAGTCTTCCTGGATAGCTGTGATAGAAAACCTGACCCTGGGATGCCAGGAACTAGAGTAGGATGAAGGAAGCAACGAGGCTGCATCTACTCTAGTGAAGACCTCAGGCCAGGTTGTACAATACAGTATGCATCCATACAGCTAAGATCTTCTAACCTGCAGAAAGTGTAGCTTCATCCACAGTGTTGAAGAGAATGATTTAGGGGTAGCACATGCTATCTCCCAAAATATATGCTGGTTGTGCTGGGGATGCAAATTTTAGCATTCTCCCAAACTAGTACAGTTAAATAATATGAACAATGTCAGTTTGTATTGTGATCTTGAAACCTTGCTTCAGAACAGAACCTGAGAAGTGAAGAGAATAAAAGACAAACGTACACACCAGGCTTTCAGGGAAAAAGTTTTGGAAACTACAGAAAACAGAATAGCCAGGAATCAGATATGTTCCTTTTTCCAGTCAGTGTACAGTCACAGCTCAAACAGAAATACTGGGCTATAAAACAGGCTTTACCCTACAAAAAGACAGGTAAGTCTTTTGTTGCATTCCAATTTTGAATGAGATGCCAGAAGATTTCTTACCACAGCCCCTCACTAGTAGTAAGTGGGCTGTGTAGTTTTTGGCAGTCATTAGTCATGGCCAGCAACAATTTTTGTGTTAACTTAGTGTAATTTTGCTGCCTTGATAGAGTGCTGGCAGAATTTAAGAAGAATGCATAGAGGGATGGCTAAATTTTATTTGAAATGAGTTGTAGGGTTGACCAGGGAAATATTAAGGAATAATAGTTGGCATAGATAGGAATAATGACTGGTACAAGGAGATTGTATAAATAATTCCATAGGTATAAACAGATAGATTACATGCTTAAGCTAGAAATAGGTGCTGCTTGGGCAGCCAGTATTAACTAGAGCTTCCAAAGGGTCCCTTCCCCTTTGTTTCCATTGCAGTGAGTGTGTGAAAAACTGATGAAGACAATTTTCTCTTCTCCTGCTGTGCTCTTGTCAGGAAGATGTTAAGTGAACAGAGTCAGTTTTGTTAACTTTAAAGAACTGTGAAGCAAGGAATTGTGCTGCAGACACAGGAATGAGTGCAGGATAAAGGAAAGTGTTGAAAGTCTATTGACCTTTGCAATTGCCAGAAATAATATTTTGGGGACAGCTGCAATGAGTAAACCCGTACTTCACATTGATTCAACCAAGGCTCAAAGATAGAATTCACTCTCTAGTCCCAGGGGTACAAAACCTACAGTCTCCTAATAAGAATGCAGCTACATTACATGAAGAAAGTAGTAGTTCTTTAATTCCTTCTTTTCCTGTACAGTGTGTCAGAGCATAGAAGAACACAATCTTTTCTTTTGTCCTTTCTACTCACAATGTGATGGTTTTTTTCCATACATTGTCAAAAGGTTTATCCTGTGTCGTCATCTGTGACTAGAGGACATTATCCTGCTGCTGCTTACTTAATCAAAGAGAAATATTTCTCCTACTGCCAGTAACTGGTTCAGAACCTAATGAAAAGTTTAATATGTCTGATTACATTTTCCTGTTACACAATGTTTTCTTCAGATAAGTGACTGAGTCCTCAGAAGCATGATGTGGTTAGATTAACACAAGCTTTCATTTGGATGTGAGGAAAAGTTAAGAATGATTTGTCATTATCCAGTTAGTCTCTACTGATGAAGGTTGATTATGATTGCTATTTAGGTACATACATGGCGTGCTTAATTCCTGAGGGTGTCTGTATGAGAATATTTTAGGATTGTAGCCAAGGGTGTCATTTAGAGAAAAATAAAGAAATAAAGAAAAACAAAAAACACAACTAAACACAGCATTAGTTGAGAAAATGACATATTACATCCTTCAGTTTGAATTAAAAGGAAAGAGTTGATAGGGAACAATTTCACAAAAGCATAACCTGCCCTGGGATTCTAAGGCAATTGATTAAGCTCTGTAGGGAGGGAAATACATTGTTGACCCGTAAAACAGAATTTCTGTTGAGAGTGAGTAAGCAAGTTCCATACCGAGAAAAAGCAGTCAAGGCCAACTGACTTTTTAAGTTAGCAGCTAAAAAGTTACAGAGTTAAAATTATTTCAGCTATTGCCACATCTTTGTGCAGATTTAGTATGCACATGTTTCTACGGGGAAAAAATCCCTACCATAAGCAGTGAACTGGCATATCATTAAGCAGAGGTAGGAACCGGCCAGCTCCATGTTAGCTGACAATAGCACTCCACACACAAAAGGTCAGGTTTGTTTTTTGCTGTCAAGTCAAAAAGAAAAAATGTAAATTAATAAACATTAAATGTGCATAATAGTTGTTTATTATCAGAAAAGCAAATTCACTTGCAATGACTAATTGCTTGATACTTAAGCCAGTGCTATTGAACTTAATGGAAATTCACTGGAACTTAATGGAGTGTTACCATTTGTTAACATTCATATCAAATGCCTCCCTTCTCATCGAAGCTTATCTGGCTCATTTCTTTGCTTGATGTCAAGACCCAAGTTTTTCAAGTCATTATAAGCAAAGCAATTTATCTAAAGTTATTTGTAACACCTGCTAAATGTATTGTTCCTCACAACTTGTTAGTTTTGAAAGACCTAGCATGCCAAATTTTCACAGAATGCAGTTATAAGAACATAAAATTTGTCAAAAACACTATGCAAATTCTATTTTAAAACAAGTTGTTTAACCTTCTTAAATCATTTTTTTGATTTTTGTTTTCTCTAGAAAAATTACCAAACATAGTTTCATGTGCCTATTCACATCCTTTCAGTACATTAAATCTTTACGTTGGCTTTTCGTAGGAAAAAAAGATGTACCTTTAGATGTTAAAGAATGCATAATGACATTCCAGATAGGCAAGAACTTAAGCATTTGCCTTACTTTCAGCACAGGACTCATCCCATTAATTTGAACCTCTCTGGAAAGACTCCCAAAAAATGTTAATGTAGTGTCAATTGTAAAGATGTGGTTGTCTTTGTTCCTTATCTTTTGAAATCATCTAAATTATTTCACCTAAGATACATCTACCTCCTGACAACTTTTAAGTATTAGTACTGATTACTCTTAGCAGTGAGTACAATTATGCTTTCCATTCTTTAGATCAGTGAATAGTAAGAGCTTGTCCTTATAGGGACTGAGGCACTGTAAGTTCAAAACAGTTGTTAACAGCTGCTTACAGACAAATGGGAAAGCAACTGAATACAGTTCCAGTTCAATAGCCTGTCCTGTCTCTGGGATCACACTACCTGGCCGACCTTCAAAGTAATATTCCTAGAAATCCATCACACCTTTTTTTTCAGCCTGAAAGACAGCAGATGGCTCCCACACATTCTATTTACAGAATGATTAGCCTGGAGATTAACCACTTTCAGGATCCAAAGGTTACTCCAAGTAAAGGTTAGGAATCTGTGCATTGTGCGTTAACCCCGGCAAGCAGCTCAGCCCCACACAGCCGCTCACTCACTTCCCATAGCAGGATGGGGAAGAGAATTGGAAGGGTGGAACAGTGAAAACTCATGGGTTGAGATAAAGAGAGTTTAATAGGTAAAATAAAGGTTGTGCATGCAAGCAAAGCAAGGAATTCATTCACTGCTTCCCATCGGCAGGCAGGTGTTCAGCCATCCCCAGGAAAATAGGACTCCATCACACATAACAGCTACTTGGGAAGACAAACACCATCACTCTGAATATCCCCCCTTCCTCTATCTTCCCCCAGCTTTTATTGCTCAGCACGACATACTCTTTTGTGGGATATCCCTTTGGTCAGTTAAGGTCAGCTTTCCCAGCGGTGTCTCCTCCCAACTTCTTGTGCACCCCTAGTCCACTCGCTGGTGGGGTTGTGTGAGAAAAAGAGAAGGCCTTGACACTGTGTAAACACTGTTCAGCAATAACTAAAACATCAGTGTGTTGTCAACACTGTTTTCCTCACAAATCCAAAACATAGCCCCATATGAGCTACTATGAAGAAGATTAACTCTATCCCAGCCAAAAGTCGTGCTCTATGTATCCAAACAGGTGACAGTAATAGTGTTAAAAGTGCCTTTTTTAGCACAGTCAGAAGAAAATCTTTACTGAAATGTTTTAATAATTTCCACATTGGATAGCTAAGAGCTTTTTCATTGGATTCAGTGAATTATAAGGAATGGTGAGGAAATTTAGTAAGTTCTGAGAATAAAAAAGGTGATGGCCATTCAAACTTTGTTGATATGTATATTTTGCTGTCAAGTCAGGCCAACAGCCTGAAATACAGACACAAACTCTCTCCCCCTCAAAAAAAACTGAACTGATCATAAAAACCAAAAATGCAGTTTGCTGGTAACACGGTGTAAAAGATAAATCCTTGTCACTTAAATAGGTATTGAACCCATCATTGCTATTTTTGAAAGGAAGTGGAAAGGTGCAAGAAACTTCTCTACTTTCCTATCATTCAGCTAAGTTTCATGTTCAACTTCCTCAGAGATTAAAAGATTAAAATTAATTTCATGAATGTACAGTGCCTTTATACTGTTTGTTAAGCGCCACCAGTGTTCCTTTGGTTTCCACAATACTTCTCATGACTTGTTAGGCATAGCGCTCTGCTCAAAAGCAGGAGGTATGAAGAACCAGCAGGGAGCAGAATACAATTGACAGCAGGTTATGCATGTGGTGAGATTTCACTGGATACCATTTGAAATGGGTAAATAAGTTAAAAAAAAACTAATTAAGAAAGTTGTGTTTATTTTCTGCATTAAATTATGTTTTGTTGTATAATATATTTAAACCTGGTCAGGTACTACTGTATTTTCATTTGCATTGCACTCCTTTTGTTATGTTTCTACAGATACCATTGTACAATACAGCCTTTTGAGGAATCCCCTTAGTTTATGTCTTATTATTCCCTACTTCTAAATATCCAGTTCTTATTGCAGCATGTGTACGAATGTGACATTAGTACAAAATAGTGCAGGCTTATATTCTTATTTGCTGCCACATAAAACAGCTTCCCTGCTTATTAAAAAGGGGTGTGTTTTTCTGTTTTTTTTTTTTTCTTTTTGAAAGATTTTTTTCACTGCAATGATAGATCTGTAGAACTGTGTAATTTAGAAGGGTTGAACATCTATCAAAGTGGGACTGAGCATTATTTTTATTATGTCTATGAGAGTGTAATGTCACTGTCATTCTGTATCAATGGAATGATTTTTCATATGTGGAAGAGAGATTAATACAGTTTCAGTATATGTCTAAAAGTGCAGCGAGCCCTAATTTATTTTCTGGAAGGTATTGCCTGAATTTTTGAGAGAGAAACAAGAAAACTAAGGCAATACAATGACTTCTATATACTATATCTACAATGAATAACTGTGTCCACCAATGTTACATTGAATATAATGATAAAACCTTAATTCTGCAGATTTATCATGTTGACTTTTGTCCTTTTTTTTGTACAAATGGTCATCTCACAATCTTTAGTGCATTTTAAATCTCACTCTCCTTGTGAGGTAAAAAATATTAATGCCTTTATTTTGCATAACAGGCTGAGTTTTAGAAAGTCAAGTATTTAAATGTATTTAGACAGCTACAGGTGCAAAGTGAGGCACACAGATTTTTCAGAAGGGCTTTAATTCGATATGTTTAACCTTAGCAACAGAAAGGTAAGGGTGAGTGGCATTCACCTGTCTAATTTTAACAGTAAAATGTAGATGTCTAAGTCTGAACTAGTCACTTATAGAGTCAAAACATAAAAATAGGCATCTTCAGATGGTAATTCATTTGAGTTACCTTCCATTTGTATTTTTGAGAAATTGTCTTTTGGTGGTACTTCTTCATTAATAATGAAAGTAGTCTTAGCCCACAGGACTAGATCAGATTTAGGAATGGTGAACACCTAAGTATTGATCTGGCTGTTCTCCTAAATAATAATTTCTCTCTCTTTTCAGTCAATGAAATAGACAAAATTCTACAGATGACAACTAATCCCAGATAACTGTTTTAGGAGTAGCCTCTGTCGCTCTTTGGTCTCTATATAGCGAGGATGGATAATTAGCTCAAGCTAAATGCTAATTTTTTAACTGCTAAAATTAGAGTAAATTAATTCTATCTAAAGCTACTTATCTATAAAGTGTTTGCAGGGTTGTGGCTTAATTATACTGATGTGGAAACAGCAGAGCTCACAATTCTGCACTGTCAAAAGCTTTATAGTAAGATGTGTTCCCTTGAAATTCTTTATTCTAATAAAGGAGAGAATATCACATGGATTTCACCCTTCTTACCTGACAAGGTTCCACTCCACTGCTTGCTGAAGAACTGCTAAAGAAAACCAAGATTTTCACACCACTGTGTTTGAAATGAGGCTCTTAAGTTCATAATGAAGTCTTTAAATAAATAGTTCAATTAAAAAAAAAAAAAGAAAAGAATAAAAGAAGCCACCTCTTAGGGATGTCAATGAGAGTCTCTGGTCTTTCTTTGAAGATAAAGCTACTTGGCTTGCTCATAAATAGTGTATGACATCTCCAGTGAAAACTAAAAAAGTTGCCGGTTTCTTCAGGAACACAGTGCAATAGTCAGTGTGATTTAGTGTATTAGATTATTTTTTTCAGCCTTGAAAATTTAAAAGTTTCTCCTTATTTGTAGGTAAAAACGCTGAACATGTGCTTCTCATTTGCCTTTTAGAACAGCGCCTCTAAGGAGTAATATCTCTCCTGAGGTGGCAGAATTTAGAGTTTTACATATGACGTGAAGACGTGGCTTTGTTGGAATCCACCTTTGCACCAAAACATGTGCAAACCTTAAGAATAGACATAACTAGACCCTCAGTACAACACCTTTTTTCTCTTCAGATCTTTTCAAAGTTTCCATTTAAAAGACCTTCAGGGACCCTGCAGGATGGATTTGCACCAATTGTTGAATTTGTTTCCTACTTTTCTCCTGTGAAATACTTTTTACTATTTGTTAAACGAGCTCTTTAAAGCAAACATAGCAGTCATTTTTAATATTTATACCATACATCACTTTTTTATTCTTCTTCTGTGAATTTGTCTAATCTCTTTTTGTCTAATATCTGGTATGTCTCTCATCTAACCTTTTTTCATTCTAAATCTGTGTTATTTTCCTGTGAAATCGCCTAGTTTTTATATCATGAGAAGTGAATAATCATATCTGTTCACCTTCTCTGTGCCACTCATAATTTTAAAGTCTTTTGTAGAATCTCGGTTGTGTCTTTTCAAGGTTACAGAGTCCCAGTCTATTTACTCATTCATCATACTGAAGCTATTCCATTACTTTGATCATTTTTGTTGCCCTTTTCCGTCTTTCTGATTCTACTGTACTTTTTTGGTAGAAGGTCCAGGTAGATTCTAAAAATAGGCAAGACAGACAGGCAATAGATTCATACAAAAATATATTGTTTCTTTTACTTCCTAGTCAATAATGACATTTAGTTTGCCTTTTTTACCACTATGGAATACTAACACAATGTTTTGATACAGCATTTTAAGCAAAAAAATCACTATTGCCCATAAATCAAAGAAAAACTACTATAATGTCTTCTATAAATCAGAGACTGCCAGCTGTGTGAAAGGTATTAAACTGGACCACAATGCATGTATACACATTTGATATCATTGCCCCAGACTGCTTTTATAGCTAATTAAAAAAAGATTTTGCTGGGGCATGGTGGATCTCAGGGAACACAGTGAGTCTGGACAGTCAGCTCTGAAGTAGACATCTGCTGTAGTTAGACACACTGGGTGTCAAATCTCACTGAAAAGTTCAGCACCAGAAATGTACTTTTGATATTTGTTTTGCTGTTGTTTTTTCCCCTGAAGTTTCTGGTTTGTTTCTTTTGGGCCTTAAACTCTCACTTCACTGAATTTCTGGAAAGCTAGACTAAACTGCTGATTTCTGTAATTAACAATCCAGCAAAAATTCACATTATTTTTTGTTGGGAAAGTAGCATGGTGGTATATGTGTGTTTGCTTGTTTATCCATAATTTCTGAGAAAAAGCAGAAGAGTGATAGAATACTGGCAGCAATACAAGAAAAAATATTTAAAATTTCCTGTGTCATTTATAATGCATTATGGTTACATAAAGTAGGACAAGAAGTATTTAAAAAAAAAGACTCAAAGTCTGAAAAAAAAGGAAATGTTAAGCAGTCCTTTCAAATGATACAGCTTATTTTCTTCCCATTATAAAGGTTATATCCCGAAAACACTTCTGATGGAAATCAGTTCTGTCTTTCCATAAATATGATACAGCTTACAGTTTACAAAGCTTATTAGTAATACACAGGACATGGGTAAGTGTTAACCTTAGACCTAAAATTCTATTCAGGTAGAATCATATGAAGCAGAAATAAAGAAAATGGATTATGTGAAATATTTTAATTAAAATGTATTGGGGACCATATCTCTCTTGAACATAAACATATTCAACAACTTTGATTAAGGATTTTCTGTGTGAAAATGCCAGCTTTCAGTTTCCTTTATTCTTCATGTATGCTGTGTTTGGAGGTCAGACAAGAATTTAGCACTCGAGTGAAACCATCACTGCTGCACTGGCAGCTGGAAGCATGTGACAAAGTGCAGTGACATTTACAAATCCTTCAATTGCCAGGGATGATTAGATGCCCTGGTTAGTCAGATGAGTGTTCATTGTTTTTTTCTAGCAACTGTAAAAGGGTCAGTCATTAGATTATATGAACTCAGTAGAAAAAGGTACAATAGAGGTGAAATACCTAGTCTAGGGTACTAACTTGCTCGGCCTGCTTTTTCATTGATTGGAACCGTAAGCAGAGCTTGGAATATCAAAGTGATGATGAAACTGTAAAGTATGAACCAATTTTCTAGCAGTTTGGTTTGTCAAACGTCACTCAAAGGAGATCAAACCTCATGGATTAATGATAAAACTTTGTTTCAAGTTTAGCTACTTGTATAAGATTTGTCTCGCCATAGCTTAATCACTTAAGGTGAGGTGTCTAACCTACCAATCATTGAGGGTCTTTCCACAGTGAATGGTTTACTACCTGAAGAGTCTTTGCCCTTCCATTGCTCCGCTCCAGTTGTACAAGATACCTCACCACTTTCCATGACCCTAGTGAGGCTACTACTCTGCAGTTTCATATGGGTTTCTGATTCTTCCTGTTTGTCTCCTGTTCTGCTTGCTTTCACGTTCAGGCACTTGGCACTCAGAAGTGTGGAAAAATATTTCATCATGCTGTATTCCACTCTCATCTTTGCCTCTGTTCTCCACTTTGGTCTTTGAACTCCATCCCTCAATCTTTTTAAGTTAAAGTTGTCCTCACTAGATTGGTAAGTCTGTTGGTGAAGGTGCCGCTACCCCATTTTTTGTCAAATGGATCCCATCTCACTCCAGCAATCTTTTTTTCTCAAATAAGTCTTTGTGGTCATAAAAGTCCATACCCTGCCTGCCACATCAGCAACACACCATGTTGACCTGTAAAGATCATCTGCTCCTACTTGACCTTTCCCTTTCACTGAAAGGTCCAGGAAATACACAAGTTGGGCTTCCATGCTCTTCTTCTTGGCCCCTGGAACACTGTGGTCACTCCTAGAACACTCAAGGTCTCTCTGGACAGTATCATTGGAGCCCCTATGGATGAGCAGCAACAGGCAATAGTTGGTGGGCTGGATGCCTTTTGACAGTCTCTCCAAAACATAGCAGATCTTGGCCTCTGGCAGGTAAAGTTGGCAAGTCAGCTTTGCAGGTGCGTGCCTCAGTTGTTTGAAGATGGGAGGCTCTGATAAAAACCACCTGTTACCTTCTCCTGATGGTACTGTTTCCAGACCACAAATCCAGCCCCAGCTGATCTAGATGCCTCCTGGGCAGAGTGTTTATCTTTTCTAGTTACCGTGGTCCTATACCTTGTCAGTGAAAACTGCAAGTAGAGAAATAACCTTCCTGCTGCTGGAAGTCACAGGCTTCCATCTTCCATTGTCATAGGACTCTCCATAACACCCTCCACCCACTCAGGCATATCCTCTGTCTGTCCCTTGTTCTGTGCAACATGAGTTTGCAGAGCTCTCCTCCACCCGCAGAATCTCTGCAAATAAGCTGCGGATCCCCCAGTCACCCTCCTTGATGCAATACAATCTGCTCATCACTTCTCTCAGCCTAGTGACTCCACAATCTGTGTGTACGCTCCACAGATAATGCCACCAAGACCTTCACCCTCAGGAACTCTGCCAAGGCCAAAGTCTCTGACTGACCAGGACAGCCAATCCTACTGGCGCTGGGGATGACCCTGCAATGTTGCCACCGCCACCGTGCTGTGTCCTGCAGTCCCACAATGCCCTGAGCAGCAGCTCAAGGCCTCCTGGGTACTCTCTTCCACATCAACTGGCAAATCCCCATTTGCCTATTCTGGTCACTAGTTAAACATTAAATTAATAAACAGGTGTTAGTTAAATAGCAAACTGACACAAGCCTTCTCTGAATCATGGTCAAGATCTCAGACCTTTTTCTTACTTGGGCTAAAGATATTTTAAAAAGTACTTGCACCTTTGGAATAAAGGCCACGCCTAACTGTACTGGCACCTTGGAATTTTCTGCTTGTTTGTCTACAAGGAATACATTATCTTATGGCTGACCTGAGACTTTCAAAGTGTATGATGCTCATCTCAAACTGCAAAATACAGAAAGCATATTCGTCCTACCTCGCCTCCTCAAATGTGAAATTAATGTATAATATATGACATATGACTGCGGAAACAGTATTTGTATTAAAAAGTATGAGAATATTACTTCAAATGTTAAAATAATACACTTTCTTGTATGTGTTTCTCCCTCTCATGAAAGAATTACAGATGTCAATCATGTTCGTAAATGCATAAATAGAGTCTAGTACCTAAGACAGACAGTAAATCATAGAATCATAAAATGGTTTAGGTTGGAAGGGACCTTAAAGATCATCTAATATCACCCCCCCTGCCATGGGCAGGGACACCTCCCACTAGACCAGGTTGCTCAAAGCCCCATCCAGCCTGGCCTTAAACACCTTCAGGGATGGAGCTTCCACAGCTTCTCTGGGAAACTTGTTCCAGTAAAGATGCAGTAAAACTGTTTTACAGTTTTCCTTAGAATTAGAAATGTTTTATTTTTTCAAAAGAATTCAAGCTGCTTCTGTGTTGTGGGACTGGGTGGCACCATCTGCCTCCTGCATGCAGTTGTTATTATTATTTTGTACTCATGGATATTTTACAGCAGCAGCTCTGCAATTAAACGATGATTAGTGAGTTGTCCTGTTTTAAAAGAACTAGTTTTATAAATAGCAATGCACAAATTACACCTTTGTCCAGATGTTTTGTGCAGATGGTATACTGTTTTCTGGGAAGTATAAATAAAAAGTCACAGGTAAGTGCCCGTGTGTGCATGACTTGAAGAAAGGGATTACTCTCCTCTACCCTTCCATAACTAGTTCTGATAATTATTTTGAACTTTTCCCTCTCAGATGACTTTAGTTCTTACAAAAACTATTAGAATGAGGATGCTTAGAATTCTTGATGGCCTGAAACTATCTTTCTAAAATTTAATATTATCCATTAATGATTTCCTTGACTGTGATGAACAGGTCCTGTTTTCATGAACATTATGTAATACTAAAATAAAGAATGAAAAAAAATGAGGCCAAACGCCTGAAGAATAAAAATATCTGTAAAATTTATATGACTCATCCTTCTGGGAGTTGAGCTTCTGTGACTATTCTGTGTCATCCATTTTTATGTTGGTATTTGACCACAGGTTGGCCCCTAATAGATCTACTCTATATATATTCATTCATTAGTTAGAACATATGTACTTTAACCAAGCATTGAATGCTAATGTAACGCCATGATTATTCTGTTGACTTATTCGGTACAGGATTATATTTCTTTTGAAATGTATCAGCAAAGGTCATACTTCATACGAATTGCAGGTACATTATAAAATGTACTGATATATCTATTCTTATTTATAGCTAGGGGACATAGTTAAATTAAGTCTTGCCCACAATGGAGAACTAAGATTCTGCAGTGTAACTAAATCCCAGTCTTTGTAACTAGAGGCCTTGTGGGTATTGTCACAGTGTAGAAATTGACTGATGACCAGAGAAGGAAATGAAACGTCTCTGAGAATCAGGACAAGAGGTCTAATTGATTGATTGAACATTTGGAACTAAATCAAAGAATGACTTTAGATAGAAGACACTGAAGTACAAATAATCACGTTTAAGATTTTACCACTGAGAAGAAATATTTCTGTCTCTCTGTCATGTTCTGGTATCATATGACAAATACATTACAAGACAAAAGTAAAAACCTTGAAATCTATGTTACATATTAAAGAAGAAAGAGTTGGGAGGGTCTGGAATTACCTTAGCCAAAAATAGTAATTTTAATCACTCTGTTGTGAATGGAAGACTAAATGCAAATCAAATGCAAGTGTCTCAGTCTATGTCAGGTTAAATGCTCAAAAATGGTTACAACACCTCAAAACACCCCTTGAACTTGATGCTTAATCTTTGAGCTACAAAAGGTCTACAGTTCAGTTCTTGCCTAAGTGCCCAGAGACACATTTCTGCATATGTTCAAATCACAGAGATGTTGGGAGAAATAAGAAACTCAAAATTTCGTTTGCACCTTAACCCTGTGATTATTTGTGCCTGTGTTGAAAGGAGAAGCCAATGAGATGAACATTTTCAGAGAAACCTGCTGGACCGGTGTCAGAACAAAGTACAGCTGGAGCAACGTTAGTGTGTTTATGAATATAAAGCCCTTAGTTGAATAGAAGTGTGTACAAATCAGACAGATTTGCTTGAACTCTACCTTCATAGCACTGTAATGACCAATGTTAATGTACTTGAACTGCTGGTTCTGGGACAGCATGGACACTTGGTATGCTCAGTAGGACCACAGTCTGGCATCTTTTTTATCTTGGAAGACTGTTTAAATTCAGTTTGAGTTTAAGCAACATGCAAATTACATACACATTTATGGCCAGCAGTGTTAGGCACTTTCCCTGTATGATGTTGCTTGCACAACAAAACCACTGACACACATCAAATCGATGGGATTGGTCATTGGAGGTGCACTGAGTACTGGGGCCTCTACATATGCAGGCAATTGATCCCTTGAGCACAATTCAGAGTGCTGCACATAGCTGTTTTCCCATCTACGGGAGCATAAGCTGTATTGCCGCTGGATTGGTGCAGAGAAGGGTCCCTCAAGTAAGTAATGGAATGGAGGGTTATAGCAAATTGTCAGAATCCTGAAATCTTCACTAGGTTTTACTAGAAATCTAGAGGAGATTTTGTCCCCCTCTTTGCCCAACGCACAATACTGCTGATTTCTTCCTCCTCAGTCTGGGGTACCTGGTTTTGGTTTTACACATATTCTTACCAAAGTTTGTTTTGAGTGTTTTGGTGGGGTTTGTTGTATTTTGTTTTGGGTTTTTTTTGGGGGGGTGGGGGGTTAATGAGGATCTCAGCTTTTCCAGTTTTCAGTTCCTTTTTGCTATCTGTAAAACTGTTTTTACCTGATCAGTACAAAACTGTGCTCCTGTAGTGACCATTGACTGATGACTGTAATTTGTGATACCGTCCTATGTCTGCTTTCTTTGACAAAACGCTTTATTCTGGAGTCAAAAATGGTTCAAACGGAATAAGTACTTGTTATCCCTATAAACCGAACTTAAAATAAATTTAGTCACCAACGACAACTAAAACAAACTAAAATTAATTCACCCAAGATAAGCCAAAAAGTCTTGAGACTTGCACTACCAGGTCAATTAAAAATCTGTGGTCTTTCAGTATTTCTTGAGAAACTATATTTACTATTCTATTACTGCATAGTTATTTTAGATTCCTTACCGTGAGCAAAAGTCCAATATTAAATTGAAGGCTGGATCATTTTATTGAATTTATATGAAATTAATTTTATGTGTTATAAATGTCTTGGCCAGAAATTAAAGGTAAATCTACTATTTCTGTATTTGAAATTTTTCTTTACTTTTTTCTTGTTCCTCTTGCTATATAACATGAATGGCAGATGGGGTTTTAGATTAATCAGACTGCCTGATTGTTTATGCAGAGAAAATGATTAAATTTGCTTTATATTCTTATTAATATACAATGATTGCATGTGTTATTAACCACACAGAAATTTAAAAAGCCATCAATTTACAGTGTGCCTCTCTGTTAGAGTTGTTTACTAAGGGTTAAAAATTATTACATACTACAGATATGAACAAAGATATAACAGGTGATTATAAAATTTGATCATTGCTGATCTACTGGCCTGCTTTAAACTCTATCTTTCTTAACAGAAGAAAAAGTTATGATGAGAAGTGCTAATTGTACACTGATTTAGACATTATCAGTTCATACAAATAGAATGATAGCCATTTTTTTCTGTAAGCCTTTATTTATATAATTGTATGTTACCTCTAACTTCCCCTAATTTACAGTTAATTAATATGAGTAATGATACGATTTTTAATTTGATCCCACTTATCCATTCTCAAGAGATTTGTGTAGCTCTTAATACAAGTTTGAAAATGTTACATGTGAAAACAATTTTACTTTATACTCATCTGTATGGGTGTAAAAACTAAGGCATGGCACAGAACAACCAAAACTTTGTTTATTTTTGACATGTATTTTATGTTTTTTCTTTATCCTCCTAGGAGTTTTTTACTGTTTTTATAGCACTCAACCTCAACAGCACTCAACTCAGTATTTTGGAAATAATAATTGTGATTTATCACCAGTCCAGTAGGATTTGTCAATTAGTTTGTCTTTTTGCTGTTTGCTATTGGGAAATAATCACAGAATCACAGAATCACAGAATCGTCAGGGTTGGAAGGGACCTCTGGAGATCATCTAGTCCAACCCCCCCGCCAGAGCAGGGTCACCTACAACAGGTTGCACAGGACAGCGTCCAGGCGGGTTTTGAATGTCTCCAGAGTGGGAGACTCCACGACCTCTCTGGGCAGCCTGTTCCAGTGCTCCACCACCCTCAAAGTAAAGAAGTTCCTCCTCATGTTAAGATGGAACTTCCTATGTTCAAGTTTGTGCCAATGGGCACCCGTCGTCCTATCAATGGGCACCACTGAAAAAAGACTGCTCCCATCCCCCTGGCATCCTCCCTTCAAGTATTTGAAAGCATTAACAAGATCTCCCGTCAATCTTCTTTTCTCCAGACTAAAGAGACCCAAATCCCTCAGCCTCTCCTCATATGAAAGATGTTCCAATCCCCTAATCATCTTTGTAGCCCTTTGCTGGACCCTCTCCAGCAGATCCCTGTCCTTCTTGAACTGGGGAGCCCAGAACTGGACGCAGTATTCCAGATGCGGCCTCACCAGGGCAGAGTAGAGGGGGAGGATGACCTCCATGGTAACTAAAACAATACTTCCAAAGTTAACATCATTAGTCAAATACCAACATACTGTGTTAATTAAATAATTTTGTGACATCATCAGTAACAGTATTATAGGTCACACCTTTGAATAGAGCATTAAACTAATTCACCTGCTGTTACTTGGCTATATTTATACTCAATCTGTATTGTGTGCAATGGAAAATTGATAGATTTATATCAGGGATTACTATTTCAATAAAAAGTTTGCTTTTAATCGTGGAGAAGTGTATATTTCTAAAAGTCAGACAAGTGAATCTTAATTTAGGAGAAGTCATAATTAACAAAACATTGGTTGAAAATTTAAGTGGGACAGCATAATTCTTACGACATTGAAAGACTAATGCAGTGCAACTCCTTTTTTGGAAAGACAGAAGAAGAAAAGAAAGTCTTACAGTGACTGAATTTAATTAAAACTCTGAAAACAATGTACATTACAGTCTTTCTGGCTTTTTCCACTTAGATCTTTTATTTTGTGACATCTGAGAAATTAATCATTGCAGAGGTTCAAAGCCATTTCACTACAATTTAAGTACAAAGGGTGAGAAAATCTGTTATAATTTTGCCAATTTCTTTGAAAGAGATATCTCTCAAGAGACATTATCTGCACCAATATAAAAGAAAAAAAAAACACAATAGTGATAAGTATTTTTTCCTTTTTTTCCTTTTTTTTTTCTTTAATCAGAAGTACAAGTATTAAAATAGTTAATGTATAAATTGAAGGCTAGGGTTTTTTGTTAGTTTCAACAAATAAATTTTGAAGAGTGCATAGGCACTAAGACAGATGACATTCTATTGTTTTATTTCTCTGTTTGAGAAAATAGTTGTTTCAGTGAAGCATTTTGAACCTTCTTAACTTTTTTGCCCTTTGCCACTTAATGACAGCTTCTTTCTAATGCAGTTAGCCTTACAATAATCTCTTCATGTCAATTCTTGTGGTTGACTTTGACAAGCTAGGTGCTTGTGTGTGAGCCATAAAAGCCCTTGTCACATAAAGCCAGAATTGTACATCTTAAGTTTGTATTCAGACAGTTAAAACACCAGCTGCTTACTGCTGGAGGCAATATATAGTTTATTTCTCTTTCAGTCATGATCCCCAGCACTTCTTAGGAAGGCAGCCTGAGGAATGATGGCCATTAATATAAATTTGAAGTCAGAGAAAAGATTAACACAGAAAATTTCCATGCTTGTGCCAGCAAACATTGACAAACCCCTGTGATTTAAAATACCTCCCTGACAGTTTTGATTATAATTAAATCACAGACATATGGGAGGCAAATAACTGAATGTCATTTGAGCTGTCTGAGTAGCAAAGAGAAGTTTTAGAAGCAAAGAAACGGGGAACTTGTTTCTTATTAAACGTCACTTCTCTTGCATGTTCCCTGTTCTTCAGTTGGTAACTGATCCAGCAGCATAACCTATATTTTTGTTACTAATACTATCCTGATGTGAAAATTAAAGAGATTCTGACAGTTTACAAAAGGATTTGTATTTTCTTTGTAGTCCAGAATTATAGTCAATTATATTTTCTGGGAAGATACTCAGGACTTCAGAGAAAACAGGACCTGCTTACCAGATTGCAATACCTTCTGGACTGCATGCTTGATCAGCAGTTTCCTGAAAATAATCTATCTGTTACAGATGTATGTAACATCAACGATATGGTCTGACTGCCTTTGTTTATAAAGTGTCATTATTGATTCAGTTCTGAGAAGATTCAAAGTATGTAACAATGAGTAAGACAGCTGTGTTGATGACTATAAAGATTAAAAGGAAAGAATCAATATCTGTTTTTAAATCATTAAAGTATCTATAATCTGTTATTTTTAATTTCTAGATTACCTTTCATCATGCTGTACATAAACCAAATGAGAGCCTCAGGTGAATTATTTTGCCTTCAGTGAGCTTTTTCCAGTACTTTGAAATGCACATGTTAACTCTACATTATGTTAACCAATGGTTTAAATAGCTACTTAAGCTAGACTGCAGTTTAAAATGATTTAATCTTCATTTTTACAGGCATATAACAAATAAAACTAAATCCCTGACCTTGCCAATAACATAGAAAATCACTCATAGGTATGTATTTTGTATATATACTTAAAATACGTGATGCTTTGTACTTGCTTCAAAAATATCTGAGATGATGAATTTTTGAACTCTAGTGTCTTATCAGTGTGTCTTCTTAAATGTCACACACCTGTAGTTCTACTTGGTAATTTATATGAAAAATTTAATGCAAGAATAGTGAAATAAACAAGAAGGATCAGTTGCAACTTAAAATACAGAAATAAAATAATGTAATTTTATCTTAAAATTCTTTAAATTAAACAAATTGATAGAATAACCCCAAAGGAAATTAAAAAAATATTAATTAAAAAAATGGAAATTTGTAACTAGATAAAGGTAATACAAGACGAGTAGAAGACTCAAATAAGCAATTTTTGTTATAACACGGCTGTGTAGGTGATTTGCTTTGGGTATGCAGATTATTTGCCTCCACAAATTCAGGGTAGTACGTTTCTGAACACTCTCTCAATGATTGTTTAATTTTAGAGTCTTCATTACTTAAAAGACCTCTGGAAAATTATCCAAAAAAAAAGAGAAACTGATATTAAAGAAGATTAAAAGTATATTAAATGACAGCAGTCTATTTAAGAGCACTGTGGAGAGAAAAGGAAACCTGGACCAGATGAGAGTAGTCACAGAATCACAGAATAGTCAGGGTTGGAAGGGACCTCTGGAGATCATCTAGTCCAACCCCCCCGCCAGAGCAGGGTCACCTACAACAGGTTGCACAGGACAGCGTCCAGGCAGGTTTTGAATGTCTCCAGAGTGGGAGACTCCACGACCTCTCTGGGCAGCCTGTTCCAGTGCTCCACCACCCTCAAAGTAAAGAAGTTCCTCCTCATGTTAAGATGGAACTTCCTATGTTCAAGTTTGTGCCAATGGGCACCCGTCGTCCTATCAATGGGCACCACTGAAAAAAGACTGCTCCCATCCCCCTGGCATCCTCCCTTCAAGTATTTGAAAGCATTAACAAGATCTCCCGTCAATCTTCTTTTCTCCAGACTAAAGAGACCCAAATCCCTCAGCCTCTCCTCATATGAAAGATGTTCCAATCCCCTAATCATCTTTGTAGCCCTTTGCTGGACCCTCTCCAGCAGATCCCTGTCAGTGCAGTGGTGAAGAAAAAAATGAGATTTGCTGCCCTAAAGGTGGGCTACAAGGTAGTCCTCATCACTGGCCAGGGAAAAATTTAGTTTGTGCCAATGACAAAATGGATTCCAGGTAAAATAAAGGAGAAGCAAGCAAAAAAAAAAAAAGGTAAGGAGGGACTAAGACCTTCTCAGAGAATGGGAATGCCTCAAGGACAGATGTAGTTATAGATTCGCTCAAATGGATCAAGAGCTGCCAAATGGGCAGTTAGAGCTGTGGCAGGGAAATAAAGTATGAAAGCTTTCTGAAGAGCATGAAAACAGCAGAGTCAGATGAACCATTTAGGGGAAGAAGTAAACAGAACAGTGCAACTTGCTAAGTGGTAAGCAATTCAGAGATGGAACATTTAGACTGATTTTTAAGACTGGGCATGTCCCAGGAAAAAGGTTTCATTTAGGCTAAGAAGGTAATCTTGAGGCTAGATTCTCCCTTTACTACCATTGTAGTCTAAAAGGTGGTACTTTGATATTTAGGTCACTTTTATTTTAAAAGTCATACTTAAAATATGCTTAGAAATGATCTTCTGATGTCCAGTCATTGATAAGAAGCTAAGAACCAAATATTCTCCAGTTTTATGTGGGAGGTTAAATTGCTGGATTGGGGAGTGTTTAGCCGAGACAAAACAATTACTATAACTTAGCTTTGCAATAGCTACTGCATGCTTTTACCCTTATGTGAAAAAAAGCATCAATAACCTTGAAGTAAGCCTAGAGCAAAAGCAGACACATTGGCAGTTGCCACAGAGCACCTGACAAGTTTAAACTCATACTCTAGCTCAGTATAAAACACTTGCACATATATCCATACTGCTATATTATTATCACCAGGTCCACTGCTTACCATTCTTTCAAGATGTCCTTCAGCATGTAGCCCAAACTTACAAGATCTGATAGAACCACAGCTAACTAATTTAACTTATCTGAAAAAACGTACCTTTTGCTTTCTAATCTTCTTCACTTTTATTGTTATCTGAAATTGTTTTTTAAACCTCGTTTTATTAGATTATTCTATTTTCATTGTAGTAAAACTAGTTTGTACTGCCCCTTGTATTCTGCTGTTTAGCTTTTGCTTTCTGTGTACTATTCACTTAATTTCTGTCATCCTGCACATCCAGATACATCATCCAACAGTTTGATATTGACTTAAATCATTACTGAGGTAACACACATTGCAGCATGCGTTCCTTCACAGTTTTTTGCTTATTTAATCCTGTACTGAAAGAAGTCAAAATTAGAGTGTGATAAATATAAAAAAGATGTTATATCAGACTGCAAACATAGATAACTCTAGAGATAAACACACAAACTATTGACATATTTTTGGTGCAGCTGTTTTATTGGTAGGAATAAACCACAAACTTCTCTGTTTGTTTGCAATTTTGAAGGTTGGCATTCTCTCTAATAATGTTAGTGCTGGACTCATAGCACAAATCAGGAAAAAACATGGGTTTTTGACTTGTGTATGCTTAGAGATTAGCATAATGTAAAAAATACTATTAGATCGAAAGCTGCTGGGAACATATGTTACCTAGAGCAATTTAGTGTCTTTGGTGTAGATTTTGCTCTCCTATGTGTTACTGTTATTCTTTCCAGCAGTTGTTCACAATTGACCTATCTAGTCTTCATCTAGAAATTGCTTATTCTCTGTGCTCCAGACACGGATCAACTTCAGAGAAGGTGAGGTTAAAAAAAGATATTTTATGATTCCTTAACAATTTGTAAAAAAGGAATAACTTAACAACTGATTGTAGCAGAATAAAAGATCATCAGGTGATGAATATGTGTCTTTCAAAATTAACACAGGTTTCAAAAAGGCAACTCTAATGACAACTTTTTTTCTGACTAAGATTACTGAATATGAGCAAAGAGTTAAATCTTCCCTGATCTCCCCTGTTGATTTCTTGTGCAATATACAGAATGAATGCATGGGACTGTGGAGAATATTATGCTCAGGATATTATGCTGGATAAGAAGCTCTTTATTTCCTCACCCAAGACAATATATTAAGGGTAGCACTGAGAACAAGGAGTGCGGCTTGCATGGAGAACTGCTTCCTCCTCTTCAGACCATAAAAGATTGTATAAACAGCATGGGTGAAGGCTCTGGACCTCACATTCCCCAGGCTGCTGTGGAGGGACTGGGGCAGAATCCTTCCTTTGTTTCTAGCACAAAACAAGGACAAATCAAAAAAGTCAGTTCTGACTTATTTTGGTCTTTTCTCTGTTCCTGAAGTTATGAACTTTGATATCAGACTTTGCAGGTTGGAAGGAGACTAGAATTTATACCTTAACTGTGGTGTCATCTGTATGATTTATGGAAAGGACTAACCTATGTCAAGTTTTTGCTGGAAATACCGTTTTTTTTCTTTTTCAGAATTCTGCAAAAACTTCTGACAAGCACGGACTTACCTGTATTTTAAAATTCTTCTGACATACAGGACTGGGGCTTCATTTTGCTGGGGAATTTTTATTATATGTCTTGGAGTGAATTAAACACACCTCTGTGCTTAAATATGAAAAAAAGGAAATAATGGACAATGCGTTGGATACAGTCCTACCTCCATAAGCGGTTCTACAAGGACACTGCAAACACACCTCATAAATAGATTCCTCATTCACACGTGCACCAGCGTCGCAGTCCTGCGAGTGTCAGCATGGGGCACCTCAGCCCAGCCTTGGGTTCATAGCCCAGCACAGCTCTGCTGCCCAAAGGTGGCCCCTGAGCGCTCCCATTCCAGGATGGCTACAGTAAAATGCTGAGGCTGTTTCTTTTCTCATCATCAAGGGAAACTTCACTCCCTTACAGGGAGTCTTTCTGTCTTGAGTGTTCCTGCTTCCAGCCACTTTAACTCATTCTGCACAGTTGGGCCTTCTTGCCCTCCATGCCAGATCATTCCTTGGTCACAAATTACCACTGCTGAGAAGTTACAATTTCGATTTTCCTTTCAGTTTCTTAGGGTTGCTTTGGCAGCTTGTAGTTGCCAACAGGAGTCTGATGACGAGTACTAGCAAGATACGGCAATGTTGAGAGCTACAGGTGGAGTCCTGGAGGGAAAAGGATTAAAGGGGAGGTTGAAGAGGTGTGTAATAAATGAATTAATAAGCTGGGACTTTCAGAGAAGTTGATGGCTACTAACGAAGTGGGCTGTGAGAGCCGTTTGAAAGAGACTTCTAGGTTCCTGTCCTTCATTCTGTATAGGGGATAGTATTCTCCTCAACCTGTCATCCTCCCCACATACCGCCATGCATTGCCACCTATTCTTTTCCTTCCATCTCCTTTGTTTCTTTTTTAGTTTTCACTGGTATTTTTTTTGTCAGTCAGAAAAAACGATACTTTCATGTATTGAAGACTTGCTGTATTTTAGTGATTTAGTGTTCCAGTTTGGGCTGGGATGGAGTTCATTATCTTCATAGTTGCTTGTATAATTTGGATTTGTGACCAAAACGGTGTTGATAACAAAGGGAAGCTTTAGCTGCTGCTGAGCAGTGCTTAAACAGCGTCAAGGTCTTTTGTGTTTTTCATACCACCCCCACCAGCAGGAAGGCTGTGGGTACACAGGGAGTAAGGAGGAGACACAGCTGGGACTGCTGACCCCAACTGACCAAAGTATGTGATACCCCATACAATATGATGTTGTGCTCAGCAATAAAAGCTGGGGGAAGAGGGAAGGGGGGATGTTCAGAGTGAAGGCTTTTGTCTTCCCACGTAACTGTTATGCATGATGGAGCCCTGCTTTTCAGGAGATGGCTGAACACCTGCCGGAGGATGGGAAGTAGTGAATGAATTCCTTGTTTTTCTTTGCTTATGTATAGATTTTGCTTTACCTATTAAACTGCCTTTCTCTCAGCCCATGAGTTTTCTCCCTTTTACCCCCATTCCACTGGGAGGGAGTGAGCAAGTGGCTGTGTGGGGCTGAGCTGCCTAGCAGGTTTAAAACACAACATCTAGTAAAATATATAGAGACCTGAGAAGAAATGGCATACATATAAGATAGCAGCTTTGCGCAAGACCTTTTAAGCTCACAAAACAATAATTTAAAGTGCTTACTGCTTCCCATGCTTCCCACTGGTAACGTGTTGTTTGGATTGGAGGTCAAATATAGATAGCAAAGCATTTATAATAAAGAATTATTAAAAAAATACAATATTTATAGTATTAAAAAAAAAATCAAGTTTTTGAATATTAATGTCATGGTTCAACCCCAGTCAGCAACTAGGACCACACAGCCACTCACTCACTCCCCTTGATTGGGATGGGGAGCAAACCAGAAGAATAAAAGTGAGAAAACTCACGAGTTAAAGTGAAGACAGTTTAAAGCAAAAGCTGCACACACAAGCAAAGCAAAAGAACAAATTCATTCACTGCTTCCCATCAGTGGGCAGGTGTTCAGCCATCTCCAGGAAAGCAGGGCTCCATCATGCCTAACAGTTACTTGGGAAGGCAAAACGCCATCACTCCAAACGTCTCCCCCTTCCTTCTTCTTCCCTCAGTTTTATATACTGATCATGACATCACATGGTGTGGAATATCCCTTTGGTCAGTTGGGGTCAGCCGTCTCAGCTGTGTCTCCTCCCAACTCCCTGTGCACCCACAGCCCACTTGCTAGTGGGACCATATGAGAAGCAGAAAAGGCCTTGGCTTTTTAGCAACTAGGAAAACAAAAAATCAGTGCCTTATTGACACTCTTTCCCAAATTCAAAACTCAGCACCATACCAGCTGCTAGTAAGAAAGTTAACTCTATCCTAGATGAAACCATGACAATTAAAAAGGCTGTGACTGTCGTGCTTGCATATCAGCTTCCCAGAGCACTGCTTTATAAATCCCCTGTTCCCTGAGTCCTGCAGAAATGCAGGATCCATTTCTTATAAATGGAACATCCACAGGGTCCAGTTGTCGTATTCCTTCCTTACTACAGGATAAGTAAATCTCCTTTTCTTAACTTCCAGTCCTGATCAGGACCCCCCTTAAGTATACAGGCAAGTGTAAGTGCATTGGGCTTTCTAGCAGATATTTTAAGAAGAAAGTTTGGTCAGAAGTGAGAGGATAGGGTCAGATTTATTGTAGTTTTCCAAAAGCTTTGTGACTTAGTGCAGGCAGATCGCTCCTCTCTGATTTAAACTTCTTTTATTCCCTAGGTGATCCCTGCATAGCGATCAAGGCTATGTATTACATACTACAAACTGGAAAATGCAGGGATTATTCAATGATCATAGAATTGTTAAGGTTGGAAGGGACCTTTAAGATCATCGAGTCCAACCATTAACCTAACCTGACAAAAACACTTCTAAACCAATGATTTCAGGATGCAGATTAAAACGTGGACATTCTTCTTATAAATACTGTGGTATAGTAATATAAGCATACTGAGTTTATTTTCCTGTCTGGCCTGAAAAATCAAATATCAGCTCACTCTTCCAGATCCACATATTAGATTAAGTACTTTCAGACTACTGCTTTCTGGGCTTTATTTCTTTATAGCTTCCTGTGCAGATCGGGAGCAATGTCCAAAATTCTTAATCTGTCTCGACATTTTTGATGTTTGAAATATTATGCCAGAGACTGGTATCTGTTTCTGGACCCGTGGTTGGTTAATAATGTCCAGGACAACTTCAAGACTGAAATACAGCTTCTTAGTTTAGACTGGTTCACTTTTACAAGGGCACTCCATGCTTAAAGTGCAAGTTACATCCTAAGTGTGGATGCTCATTTTTTGCCCCTTCAGCTTTCTTTTCTGTTGCTGCAGTAAAAATGGAAGCTAAATAAAATGACTAGGGTTTTTCCTTGTGGGGTCTTTCAGATACTTAGAAGAGGCATAGGAACAGATGTGGTTTGTATAGATTTTCAGCTCAAAGTGATTGGGTATCACTCTGTACAGAATCCTGGAGGGTTTTTTTGATCTCAGAACATTTTAGTATTTACGCTGTAAATCTATCCATATAGCTTATATGGCAAAACAAAATTTCTCTGCTTGAAAACCATTTTCCATATCAAATTATATGTCCCAGAACATATGGAAAAAGGTGTGATATAATGTATAGAAAGACAAACGTGGAGTTAGTGTCTAGACTAAAAGAAAATTGCAATTATAGGGATTATTTGTGATATATCTCACAGCTCACAAGCTTTGTTTATGACAGACATGATTTTCAGTGAAATTCTCATGCACTACTGCAAATTTCCAGTTTGAGGACTCAAGATGGCATGTTTTTTGCTAGCTGACAGCGTTTAACTATCTCAATATTATTATGCTCTCTTGGGTTCTGAAACAGAATGGTTTTGATCAAGCTGACTATTGTGAATGATCCCTGGATTGTTGTGAATGATCCTCAAACTGTGCATAAGAATTTTGGGAAGTGCTGGCTATTCTAACAATCTAATATAGATTTCCAGTGCCTGGGCTATTGCCCTAACACTTTTTGTTTTACTAGCACAATTGTAAGCTTTGAGTGTCCCTGACTGGCTTTTTCACTCCTGCTTCAGCTCTTAAAAATTCTATACCAGCTGTAAGCTGTACGTGGCACAATGCACCAAAAGGGATCAACTTTATAGGCTCTCATTAAGCTGCTCTAGTGCACAGCAGAATCACCATGATTTCACTGTCTGTAAAGCCTTATAGTAAAAAGTACTTTTTGGTTCCGTAATGCATAAAGCTCTGCATTCTTTAATGTTCTGAAGCAGGAAATCATGTAAATATTTTTACATTTCTTGTTCATCAAGAAGTTTAAGACAAGTTGGTCTATTTTTCAAAGAAAGCTGAATTAGTTTTGAAGCATGAGCTGTGGCAAATGTATGTTTTTTCATTTTGACAGTAAGAGGGAAGGGATTTAATTTTTGTTTTAGTTTTGTACCTGCATATTCCATTTTGTTATCTTTTTTGGGTAATTCCATTTTTCATTTTTCTTAAAAAAACCCTAACATATTGTTCAGGGATATTCTTTTATAAGTTGGTGATAGAATAAGATGAAAACCTAACAGAATGAATCTTCAGTTTGGGAGAATCCTGAACTGAATTTGTGATAATATTATATATACTATAAATCTTTCAAAGTATTATCCAGCTATTTATAATCCAAAATATGTTTAGATAACTTTCTTGCTTGAAGTTCAGTTTAATTTATATGGGAGAAAGTTATTGTAACATTTTTGTAACCTATTTGTACCTTTTACTAGACCCAGTGACAAAGCTGGAAAAATATATCAAAGTTTTGGTCCTACAAACTTTTCTTCATTGTTGTCCAGAGAGTTTTTACTATTTCCATCGTCGAAACTGTTCATAAGTTGACTGGACAAGGCTTTGAGCAATATGTTGTTGACTTCCAGAGATCCCTTCCAAACCATAATGATTCCGTAATAAAATACAACTGAAGTTTTTTTTTTTCCTTTTCTTACCTATCTCCTTTTATATTCAGTGGGGATCCTTACTGTTTACCCTTCAAGTCAGCAGGAAGTTTGGGGTTAGAAGCAGTGGGGCTGGCTTTGAACTTCTGGACATACTGAGGCAATTGCTGACCTGCATAGAGGTCAGGCCAAGTCATGCTACACTTGCCTGAGCCATAATCCAGATATTTTATGTACTTTTGAAACAATATACTTTCATTATCTGCAGATATATAAGATGATCCCTGGGTCTTCATGATACTGACATCTTGTTGTGATGTTTACATGAGTAAATGAGCTACGTGAGCAGCCTGAATCCAGACCTCTGCAGAAGATTTACTGATCAGGCTAAATTCAACCTGCCCTCTGTTTACTTTTCTCCTTAATTCTTCACCACTAGCAGAGTTACTCATCTTAAGAAGAAGGTGCGCTCCACATAATACCTATAATCTGGATTGCCACTTTACTTGAAATTCCTATATTTGAGGAAGGCAGATATCCAAGCGTGCCACTTCCTCAGAAAAATCTTCTGACCAGTAGGTTCTTGTACAGAAGGTGGATGGTAGTATTAATGACACTGAGCTTTGTGGAGAAGTCTGGCTGTTGGTTGCCATATGAACTTATTGTAGGTTTCTGGTTAAACGGAATATTGGTACCTCCCACTTCCTGTTGGGGAATAGATAGAGCTAGCAAATGTAAAATCTGAGTCTTTTTCGGAAACTTAGATGCTCCCTTTGTCGGGAATTTATGGGGTAGAAGTATCAAGCTTTTCCGTATTTATTCCCAGCTCTGCCATTCTCTCCTGTGTAACTGTGGGCAGTCAGTTCTCCCATATGCATTTTGTCTACTTAGAGTAAAAGATGTGAAAGTGGTTGAATTTTACTACCTGTATATGCAGTGCCTAGAACAGTGATAATAATTAGGCAGCATGGTGATACAAATACAAAGAAATGGACCTTAGAAGATTTAATATTTATGCATAAGTCTACTCCAACGAATAAGTATTATATATCATACCCAAGGTTTAAATTCTGTAGTTCTTTTCTTTGTTAAAAATATATTAACCACAAGGACTCTATCTTACATCATTATGAAATAAATCTTTCAATAAAATAAACAGTGGTTCTAAATTTACTTTCCCTATGTCCAAGTAAAATCTAATCTGGACAACTGTGTTTGTTGTGGTGTGCATTTATCAATGAACTGTTATGTAGGATCCTTTTAATGTTCCCTGGGGTAAGGGACTTTTAAATTAATATTCCTTATGAAAGTAGTTCTGTCATTAGTATTAAATAAAATTAATGTTCATGAATGACTTCAGTTCAGAGCTGTGTTCTTCTAAGCTTGTGGACATTTTCCATTCCTCTAATAGGTACACAATACCTTCATGATATTACTGGAAACACTGATGGATAATTCATGGGTATAGAAGACAGGTACTCCTTGTATATACTTCTAGAGACTTTCAGGGAATAATTTTTTTTTAAAAAAAACAAACCCACCACACCTTAAGTGAAGACCAGAACAGAAAAAAAAAGTCCTGAATTCCTCCAAAGGTGATCACAGTCATCTTGCTTCTAGAAGCAGGAAGTTACAAATGGTTCCCTTGTGTCCCTTCTGAGAAAAGCTGGGAACTGGGACTCAGATCTTGTTAGACATCTGCTCCATTTAGCTGTTTTTTGTTCACTACGCTGATCTCAGAAAATTATTTCATTGACTCTGCCTTAGGGTGTCTGCCACACTGCCACTTCAATCAAATACATGCTCCAAAGGGAACATATGCAGTGATAAACCAAAAGACAAAGTAACCTGTTATATCTGAGAAAAAGCTTTCATGAAACATCATGAAATCATTAAAAGGTGATTATTTTGAATATGCAAGTAAATGATGGATCCATAGTGGAATTTGTTGATGCTTAAACTGCAATAAATCAACAGGGGTAAAGTGTTGTCTACTTTTTCTAGACCAAATTGTGTAATTAATATTTCTAGGAAAAAAGTATTTCTGAAGAGCTTTTAACATTGTTCACTTTATTGTAAAGAAGAAATACGTATGTCACTTTCTAATACTTTCATTTGGTGAGGACATACATTCTGATTTTTCTGATATACACTTGACATTTAATACGTAGGTGGAATTTTCATGAATGTATAATAAAACTGCCCAAGTATTAATATTTATGAGCTATTCATGTGTCCAGAGATAAAGATAATTCCAGGTCAGAAGTTATCATTTGACCCAATGGTTACCCAGCTTGACATTGTGATTAATGGGATTTACAGAAAAGGGTGGTTCATTGTCCCTTCTGGTAAATCCTATTATGTTCACTTGTCACTAGCCTAGTATTGAAATAAATGGCTGATGATGTACAATTCAGATAGGGAATGTGTGATCAAAGAAACCTAATGGAGAAAAGAAAAGAAAATAACTCTTGAGTACATATACCTTGAACCCCCTATTCTGAGAAGAGTTATATAGTCTGCATATATGTTATAACTAAATAAAACTATAAAATTCATGTGGGATGGCAAAATATATATATAAATATTAAGATAAAAAGACAAAAACACTACACTCCTTTTTTTTCCATGTTCTAAGGTGAGGACATGGGCTACTGAACAGGAAGAGAGGAATGTCATTCATACACATAAGGCTCTTGCTGAGGACCTTCTATGATTTCTTTCAGGGCATAACATCTTCTCTGTATTGATTGCTATAGAGAGTTGAAAAGATATGACCTATCCTTAAATAGTTATTCCTCATTGCAGTCTAGTAATCTATAGGATAAAGCAACTTTAATGAATGAGACAAGTCAGATGGACTAGGACAGAAAGAAATAACAGGAATCAAAGACAGAGAAAGTTTTAACTTTGTGACAATAGTCAGGCTGGTTAGTAAAACAATAAAAAGTTTGTTCCTAACACAGTTATCAACCTGGAGGCTGCTGCCGTCTGCTTGTAAAGGCTGGAAGGTGGCAGTAGCTGTTGAAATGCAGTTCGCTCTAGTTCCATCAAAATTCTGACCTACAGATTATTCTCAGTTTCTCTTCTGGGTTTTGATAAGCATGGGGCATTTTATACAGAAAATATTTAATGTAGCACTAACCAATTCCTGTGTTCTCCAGAAAAATGTACAAGGCTATATGTAAGTGTGTCAAAGGCTAATTCAAGACATAGGTTATGAGTAGGAATATGTTACTTTTCTTAGTAGTGTGAATTTAACCTGACTAAATAATCTGACTCTATTAGTAGGCAATATCTAAAAGCATTTTGAAAAGAAGGATCATTACATACATGATTCAAAAGAAAATTTGTGTAAAATGTAGTGGGGTTCACTAAAGAGAGACCATGGTAGATTATCATGTTATCCCTGTTTTGTAAGCATGGCATGCCATAATAAAAACTCTTGGATTTCTGTAAAGCATTTGTAACACAGTTATAAGGAGGCAATAAGTCAGACTTAGGGAGACTGTATTTCTTACATACATTCCTGTTTTCTCATGTGCTGAGAAGCCATTGCTGGAAATTACTGCAGGAAAGAAAGGCCTGTGTAGGCTAGTCAAATACAGGATCAGTGTTAAGGAGCTGTGAAAAGGTGAACTAGACGGTACTAGAAATACATTTTCAGTAAAGAAATTACTAATACCACTGCAGAAGGTCTTGACAGTATAGAATAATTCATGTAATCCTCAATTGGGGTTTTCAGGTTATTAATTACATATTAACACATTACACCATGGGCACAACCTACTGGTGGCAAGTCATTTTGGACCTACTTGCGGAAATCACATTTGGGATGGAAAGCATGGGCACCACAAGAACAAACAGCAGCCACAGTGCTGCTCCATGCGTTACATGTTGAGGTAATGTTAAGTTCTGAGATAAAGGTCTTATACAGAGATATGAAACAAGGGAGGATGCTTCCTGATCAAAGGAAAAAGACAGTGTCCCAGCTTGCACAAAAGAGAAAGTGGCAGTCGTTCCTTGAGAAGAGGACAAAAAAAGACTGGAAAAATGCTGTAAGTCTGTGATGAGATCCACCAAAGCTTAAATGTGCTATAGCAGAATGGGTGTAAGTATTTGAACAAAATTAAAATGTCATCCTCTTTGAGCAAACTTAATCCAAGAGTCAAAAGTATTACAAGACCAATATTTTGTCTCTCAGCATCCTAATATACTTAATATCATCTCTTATTAAACATAACGTATCTTAAAATGTTGCCATCTTGTGCTGCTACTATCTTGGAAGAGAATAAAAGTTGTGTACTCAATTTGTCCAGCAAGAATACTCCCTGCAAGGATATCACAGACATCTGGTAACATACCAGTAGGGCATATAGGGATAAGGGGGAAAAAACCTCCCACATGGACCAAGTGTCAACGGTAATGACAAAACCTGTAGATTCTACCTGGGCATGATGAGTTCAGGTTATAAATGAAAAGATTTCTATCCAACAGTGAGGTTCTGTGACAACATTTTACTAAGTTTTGGACAGGTATAATCTCAACTACTTTTAAAAATAATTTGTTTCTAAAAGGCATCACCTGGCCTGTTTGTAGAGACACAAACACCTAGCCTGCAGGGACACAAATCTAGAGGTTGCATCGTATGCCTCTTCAGTAAAAGATTATTCTTGTCGCAATTTTAGACTGTGTTTATATGTTATATGAAAATGTGCTTTACCTACTTTTTCAGTAATTTTGCTTTTAATACAACTATATGTATACTTGCTTTGCTTCTTTGAAGGAAAAAAACCTCTTCTAGCAGTCTTTCATCTCTATTTCTTATGCAGTCATTACATGAATTATGCAGAAGTAATTTTTTTGTGTGATTTTTGTGTGAACAAAAATGAGTTTGTTCAACTGTAGTAACAACACAGTGCTGGCAGTCAGTAATTTTATGAGAACATTTTACTGCTATCAGAGGAAAGAGAAGTGGATAATCAGTACCCTAAGGGAAATATGAGAGTGCTATAATTCAATTCCTAAGTGACCTGGCAATTAATAACCAATAATGATGAGGGGCAAAGAGCAGAAGGATAAGATATGCTGTAAATGATATCAGGAAGGACACTATGTGAGAAAGGGGACAATTCTCAGGTATCTTACAGGCCAACAGAGAATTCTTTAATACTCCTATGTCTGTAGGTGAACTCTGCTGTATGGAAGAAAATAAGAAAGATAATCTTCATCCTTTTATGACAATGAAGTGATTAAATAAATGATGTTAAATAGCTTTTCATGGCTGAAACATGCAAAGCTCAGAAGTTTGAGCAAAGTAGGTTTCTCTAAATTCTACATTTGCGCAAAGCATGACATGCTTTAGTGATACTGTTATGAAATAAAACTGCTTTCGTTTGGGCCAGACTGGCCAATAAAAATGAATGACAGACACTCTTCCCTACCTCTGTCTCCAAGGAGAGGAGGGAGAGAGAGAAGAGACTTACGAGTTTCGAAAAAGCTAAACTACTTAAATGAAACTTTTAAAAAATTAATAAAATAATAAAAAAGAAAATAATGAAATATATAAAATATATACAAAACCAGTACTGAGCTCCCCGGATGATGATCACGTCACTGGAAAGTACCAGACTGGACTCAGTGACAGACGGGAACAGGATTCTGGATCTGAATTCAGGAATGCACAGACTGGGATCAAAGGCAGACGAACAGAGTCCTCCCTGGACACCAGCTATTGAAGAAAGAACACTGACCCTTTGATGCCTCAGCTTTTACACTGAGCATGAGGCAGATGGGATGGAATACCCTGTTGGTCAGTTTTGTCACCTGTCCTGTCTGCACTTCCCCGCAGGTGGGACCCCTCTATGCTTTTCCGCTTCCAACCCTCCAATGGGGCAAGTAACCGAGTGAGCTGGCCTTGGGTGTTATAGTAATAAGTATAGGCAAGAGACTGTCTGCATACCATTTCTTGGCATCAACTGTAAATATAGGTCTTATCGCTCTGAGCATGAACAGTTTCCTCACAATATGCTTTTAATTTCAGAAAGTTCAGTTAGTTAGAAGAAGCTGAGCTGCAGAGTAAAATTACTAAACAGAAAATGGGTTCTGTTTTACCTCAAACCAGGTTTGAAATATTATCACACAATTTAAAGGAAAAAGACAAGAAAAAATCTCTATGAAAATATAAGTACAGAACAGTATACTGTAACAGCATAATACTAAGAAGGGATAACTTAAGCCAATACTGGGAAAACAGATGTTCCTACTCATCTGTGCTTCACTGTTATCACTGGATTTTTTTTTCCTGTTGCTTTTTAAGCTAATTCTTAAATATATAATCATAAGATATAAGACTGTCTCATTACTGGGCTCAGCCTGGCACTCAGATATTCAGATACAGCCTTAGCTGAAAACGGATGATCATACAGATGGAAAATGTGTGGAAATACAACCTCATGAACGCCTTAAAAAATCTTAAAGTACATTTCAAGTAACTGTGTTAGTGTGTGCGCATACATAGCTGTATATACATTAAGGTACAGGACAAGGATTTGGTTAAAACACCTTTTCTACTGGGACAGTTTTTTAAAATTGAAAACAGTCTTCAAGTATCAAGATGGTCAAGCTGCTTATCTATGGGAAAACAGACAAAGCAAATATAGAAAAGTATTTTTAAAAGCCATGTCCACAAATACCTTCATAGAATCATTGAATCATTTAGGTTGGAAAAGACCTTTAAGATCATCGAGTCCAACTGTTAACCTAACACTGCCAAATCCATCACTAAACCATGTCCCTAAGAGCCAAGGTTACATTTCTTTTAAATACCTACAGGGACAGTGACTCAACCACTTCCCTGGGCAGCCTGTTCCAGTGCTTGACAACACTTTCAGTGAAGAAATGCATGTGTGCATTTGAATTGTGAGCAGGACTCGGGAAGTGATCATCCCCCTGTACTCGGCACTGGTGAGACCCCACCTCGAGTACTGTGTTCAGTTCTGGGCCCCTCACTACAAAAAGACATTGAGGTGCTGGAGAGTGTCCAGAGAAGGGCAACGAAGCTGGTGAGGGGTCTGGGGGACAAGTCTTATGAGGAACAGCTGAGGGAACTGGGGCTGTTTAGCCTGGAGAAAGAGGAGGCTGAGGGGAGACCTTATCACTCTCTACAAGTACCTGAAAGGAGGTTGTAGAGAGATGGGGACTGACCTCTTCTCCCTGGTGACAACTGATAGGACGAGAGGAAATGGGTTCAAGTTAAGCCAGGGGAGGTTTAGGTTGGATGTTAGGAAAATTTTTTTCACTGAAAGGGTTATCCAGCATTGGAATAGGCTGCCCAGGGAGGTGGTGGATTCTCCATCCCTGGAGGTGTTTATAAGAAGGGTAGATGTGGTACTTGGGGATATGGTTTAGAAGTGGTTTTGTCAGGTTAGGTTAATGGTTGGACTCGATGATCTTAAAGGTCCCTTCCAACCTTAATGATTTTGTGATTCTGTGTGATTCTGTGAATTACTATCATATGCCGAGCTAGAGGACCATGACAAAAAATATACTAAAAATGTTTTATTGATTAAGAGCAAGGGGGTTTATTTATCATTATTAAATTTAAAAATAAATAAATAATGAAGAACTAGAGAGGCAACTAGTATAAAGACATGCAAGTCTGACATGAAGAGGGAAGATTGTGTCAAGATATAGAAATATTTATTTTTAGTAGGGTAAAAAATATTTTACTTCCCTGCAAGAATTTATAATAAATATAAATATATAAATACATAAATAAATAAAAATAACAAAATATAAAATAAACCTCTACTTTGCAATGTCAAAAGAAAAATTTTGACTTTAACAATATGAATAATTTCTGTAATGCTTATCTGTAACAAAAGAACAAAAGTTTCTGAAATGTTATTGGTACTTAGAAAAAAAAAGCGAAAAAGTTTTTGAACAAATTGAAATCTGGGAAAATTTAAAATTGTGATTACACAGCACCAAGTAATTTAACTGGGAAAGTATGTCTTTATGCAGACATTTAGCTTAGATTCCAAGCAACACAAATTTCAAGAAACCAAGCTCATCTATACCAGGGAACATTTCTTTACTAGGCAGCATTCTCAGGCACTAGAGCTCAATTTCTCTGTACAGCTAAATTGTTTAAAAGTCTATGGCATAATTTTGGTCTAATCAATTCCTACTCTTCTAAACAGTTCCTGGGCATGGTTTGAAATTCAGTATCGGCCAGAGACAGTTTCAATACATATTCTGGAAGTTACCCTTGTAGTCTGCTGGCAAAGAGAGCTGCAGCTTCACACTTGCTTGGATTGCTAGTAGAGAGTCAACCCATAAATTTAATCTGAGGAGTTATATAAAAGTGAAGATCACCTTTATCATCTCTTCCCTAAAGAATTATTTAATTGCAAAGACTTATTTTCTTGGAAATGTGTGTGAAGGAAAGGCTGTTGTGTATGCTTCCTCCCTGTTAAATAAATAAGCAGTTTTATGAACACTAGAAAGTTTTTTACTTCAAGCGTCTTTTTATTATATTAACCAAATGTTTGTGTGGCTTGTTAGAACTTTGACCTGAATAGGTCCACTGATTTTCATGCAAATTGTACGGGTTTTTTTTCATTAATCCCTCTAGTCAGGTGTTTATTTTCTCACTTTTTAATTTGTCTTCAACAGCCATGAAATTATGGCTTTTAAAGTACTGCAAGAGGTGAGAAAAATGAATAGTGGAACTGCAACTCTTCTTCACGAAAGTAGATTTTATCTAGTTCAAGGATATGCATGGCAGATTGCCATGGAAGACTGCCCTGGAGGGCAAAGGGGGCTAAGAGAGCTGGTTGGTCTTCAGGAATGACCTCCTCAGAGCCAAAAACAAGAACAGCACATATTCAAGCACACAAGGGTCAAATAGGTGTGGCAAAATGACAAAATGGACAGGAAAACTGATGCACTAAAAGATGTGTGGAAAATTGGCTGGACTGCTGAGTTTAAAGGGTTGTGATGAGCTCTACAAACTCCACCCTGCACTGCTTAATATCATCTGCAGAGTGAGATGGTCAGTACTCTCAGCAATTTTACAGATGATCCAAAATTGTAAATGATACAGTGGAGGGCAGGGCTGATTATTCAGTAGGAGCTGGTCAGGCTGAAAAAGTGATGTAACAGGAATTTCATGTAATTCAACAAAGGCAAATGTGAAGTCCAGCACAAAGGATAGGATAATGCCATGACTGTCTAAGGCAACCAGCAAGAAAGCAGAGAAAAACCTGAGGGATCTGGTAGGCAACAAGCTGAGCATTAATCAGCAATGTGCAATTGAAGAAAAAAAGACCAACGACATTATGGTCTATATTAGCAGAAGAAAAACATGAGTATACATGTGGCAGTTAGGGAATCAGATGGCTGGTTTAGGAGCATTTAGAAGACTGAAAAATCAGGTCAATTTTAAACTTCAAAAACAAACTTTAAATCTGAAATTTACTGAATTAATTTATTAACAACACATTTTATGCCTATGGTTAGTTCTTGTACGTTATTAATCAATATTACTAAATGTACAAAATTGTCAGTTTTTAACACATATCCTACTGTGAGTGTACAGTACTATGAAGCTGATGCCACACAGTTAGCATTGATGCTTACGGTCAAGGTGATTCTTGTTGATGAAGGAGTGTTTTTCTTTCTTTTCTGCTTATCTTTGCCTGATGTTTTTATACTGTTTTGTTGTAATACCCCTCTCAAAAATAATAAAGGAATCTTATCTGCCCCTGATACTGCCTATCTTGTTTTCAATTTTTCAGTCATCTTTCTTGAGTATTCAGATGGATGTCATAGAATCATAGAATCGTTAAGGTTTAGCAAAGCTTTTGACACAGTTTCCATAGCATTCTCCTGGAGAAACTGGCTGCTCAT
>VZSZ01009670.1:8144-20463 GCA_013398815.1 Ibidorhyncha struthersii
ATGAGGTAGGTGTATAATTTTAGTGGTGGGCAGAGACCTTCCTTGGGAGCTTCAGCCTGGTGCCATGGAGGGAGCAGTGAGCAGTGCCGGTGGCACAGGAGCAGGAACAGGTTCCTGGGACAGAAGTGGTGGATGAAGTGGGAGAGTCTTTGGGCTACAGGAATATTGGTTCAACACACTTTCCAGTCAGATCCCAATGCATGTGCTCACGTACATCATGCCACACCACAGAATCAAAGAATCACAGAATAGTCAGGGTTGGAAGGGACCTCTGGAGATCATCTAGTCCAACCCCCCCCCGCCAAAGCAGGGTCACCTACCACAGGTGGCACAGGACAAGGTCCAGGCGGGTTTTGAATGTCTCCAAAGTGGGAGACTCCACAACCTCTCTGGGCAGCCTATGCCAGTGCTCCACTACCCTCAAAGTAAAGAAGTTCCTCCTCATGTTAAGATGGAACTTCCTATGTTCAAGCTTGTGCCCATTACCCCTTGTCTACCCCACCAGCCTTTTGGGTCTATAGGTCGCAGCTCGCACCGTCTCTGTGTTCAGGGTGAAACGTGCCATGTGCAAATGGGATGCAGGGGAAACCAGTAGCCCCAGTTTCTGCTTTGACCTGTCTGTAATCTGTCAAGGAACAGTTAGGGTGGGCCTCTGGAGTGGGAAGTCTGGCTGCCAGCCCCCTGTTGTGTAGGGACTGCCATGGGCTAAGCTGGTGGCAGGTCACTTGGCTGCTGGGGTCTGGAGCAAGGACATGTTAGGGCAGCTGAAGGTCTTCAGTCTGGGTGGAAAGGAGGAACCCTTACTTCTCTTGGTGACTACATGTTAACACTAAAGTATGTATTCATGTGTCGTTGCCATGTTTATGTGAAAGTTTGTGTCAAGTAAGGAAAAGGTCCTACAGCTGCTGCAGACTCACAAAATTGGGATAATAGCTTTTCCAAGACTCAAAGAAAGATATTTTTTTTTCTTTTTTTCTTTTTTTCCTTCTTGTCATTCCAGGAACTCCTCAAACTGATTTTAGCCTTTGGGAAAATCAAATGTACTGATTTTTATTTTTCCCCAGCTTGAACACTGTTGCTAGCAAAGTCTTTAGGTGGTTCTGTAAGATAAAGGAAAAGACTGTTGTGCTTAGTGAAGCCAACTGAAAAAAGTGGTTTTTGTTACCTCAAGCAGGTTGGGAGCAGCATCCTTTGCAATTTCCAACCATCACTTCCTCCTTAAAGCTGGTTTTGTTTTTCCATTCTTCATTAAACATACAACAGACCAGGACAATTAGACTTGTCCTCAGGGACATCAGACTCAAAGCTTCAGGCAGGGACAAGCCACTAAAACTGAGCTTCCGTTTTCTTATTCGTGGAGGACTGAGACTGATTTGGTTATTAACATTGACATGACTTGACATTTCAAGTTTTTTTTTTATTTCCCCCCATTTTTTTACTTAGTAAAATGCCTGTAAGTGTAGACTGATGTATGGATATTAGATTCACAGCTGACACTTAATAATTTGTTCATATGAAGCATTCGGAAAGGCAAAGTGATTGTCAGGAAAGATCATGGACTTACAAAGTAAGTCTACATGGTAAACTTGGAAGTTTTTACTTGACAAGTTACTTATATGTAAAGGGGGCTTATAAGAAAGATGGAGGTAGACTTTTTACCAGGGCAGGACAAGGGGTAACAGTTTTAAACTAAAAGAGGGTAGATTTAGATCAGATATTAGGAAGAAATTCTTTACTGTGTGGGTGTTGGGACACTGGAACAGGTTGCCCAGAGAAGCTGTGGCTGCCCCATCCCTGGAAGTGTTCAAGACCAGGTTGGATGAGGCTTTCAGTAACCTGGTCTAGTGAGAGTTGTCCCTGCCTGTGGCAGGGGGGTTGGACTAGGTGATCTTTAAAGGTCTCTTCTTCTGTCTGTTTTAAGAAATTGTAAAAGGAAGAGCTGTTAGCAATAGTTAGTCAGCTTCAAAATGGAGTAAATGGTAGTACCTCATTCACACGAGAAGAGGTCTAAATATAAAATTTTCCCTGAAAATTGACATTGGGATGGAGAACATGTAAAGACATAGAATAAGTAAGGCAAAGAAATTTGAGAAGAAATTTAAACCTAATGTTTCTGTTATGACCTAATTAAAGTCTCTTCATGTCTGCTTGGGACATAGTTCCATGGCCAGTCTAATTACATAAATATTTTAGCACTATGTGGGATAGTCCTCCCCCTTTTCCATCCCCTGGTGCTAGTTTTTGTACTTTCCTTTGTGCTGACACTACTATTTTTGTGGATATATGGCCAACTGAACCAGGTAAATGACTTGTTTGAAAGACAGCATATGGCATTTCTTGCAGGTTATTTTTCCACTGGATTAGACCTTTGATCTGACTCACTGCCTTGCACAAATGCTAGTGCTGGCAGAATTCAGGGTTGGGGAGGAGTGGGATGGATCATTAGAGTGGTAGAACATGAGATGGCACCTTTAAATGTCCCCTGACTTAATCCACCTTTTATCACACCTTAAATGCCTCGTGTGGTCTCCCGAGTAGAATTTTTAGTACTGAAGCAAGTTCCATATGAACTTCCCAGTAAGGGCTTCTCAGGAATATAGACCAGGTCCTGACTGGTCCTTATTTGTCTGAATCTTTCAGAAGGAATTTGGAAAGACCCTTATGTTCCTAGAATACATTGTGATTTTTTGTGGGGTTTATTTCTGAAGTTGGGAGCCATACTTTTGCCCTAGAGAGTCTTAAATGTGTTCAAAATACAGCCATGGTGAAGAAGACAAAGATGAAAAATATTTTCTTTTTCATGAATTGATACAATACAATCTGTGGGATCTTGATACAATACAATCTGTGGGATCAACTCATATCCTTCTGTTTTGGAGAAATGTCAGCCAGTTAGTGTAACAACAATTTTGAGCATGTGTGTTAGAAGATTACAGACAATCTTTACAAGTACAGATGTTTCTTTTGTTTAAAAAAATACTCTAAACCAAAGATATATCTCTTCATTTTGGAGTTAAACATCTTAGGTTGCAACTTTTTTTTTTTTTAAGTCCTGAATTTGAATATAAAACTGAAACCTTGAAATCTTTCATGAAACACAAATTCCCATGTTTCAATTCCCACAATGGATTGTGTCAGTCTGTATGATTTAACTAAGTTTAATTAAATAATCACTTCAATATGATGCATTGCAATATTTCCTTTAGAAGGCTTTCAAAATTGTTCTGAAAGTTTAAAAGTTTTCTTTCAAGAGTCATATGGGAAATTTATTAATACCAGCAGTTATTTTTGAAGTGTAAATCCTGAAATCTGTGAGTCTTAATATTAAGTCGTAACAAAACTGAAGCTTAATTTAGAAGACAGCAATTCATAAACACACAAAGTTTTATGCGTTCACCACCAGTCATTATTCTCGTCTTTGTTTTCTCGTCCACTCTCATCTTTGTGAATGTCACATTCATAAATACCTAGCATGTTTGCATGGCATGCTCGTTAGATTTTTATGTAGCAAAAAAAGAATTTTTCCTTTGAGGGCAAATTGAGAATGGTCTTGTATGGTTTCTTTAAGACTTTAAATTCTTAGAAGATGTTTGTCAGGAGGGCAGCAGGAAATACGGTGTAAGCTTCTAGGGTCATGGGAGTGCCCCTCCGCAAGACCTTTGCTGTTTGCTCTGGTACGTGTGAAGGATTAATGACAGAAGTTCATGAGCAAGGTTTACACCTACTGCTAGTGTGGGATTTACTCAGTTAGAGCTAGCTAGTGTCAGGATATTGCAGTTTACAAGCTGGACCTTGTGATTATGATCAATGTTGGAGTTTATCTTACCCTATTTGTCATGCCATGAGTGAGTATGCTTTTGTGGAAGCCCTGTAATCCAGAAATCCCCTAGATTTCAGTGTATGTGATACGTTTTTTCAAAGGTATGTAAATAATATACCAGTATAAACATCATTTTATCTGATCATGTTTATCTTCTGTATGTGCTATAAGATAAATGTGTGCATGCCTGTGATGTATGCATATGTTATATTGAGTTCTGCAGCTGAGATCTACATTTGTCTGGCTTCCTGTGAGTTTCTTGCAGATTATGAAAGTAGTTGATTCTTCATCACTCAATGCCTCCTTCTCTTACTCTCCTTGCTCAGACCACAAACCACCTGGTAAAGAACTCAGTGAGGGGTTTTGTTGGGTCTCTGTTAACTCTGCTGTCAGAGTTTCATACAAGTTTGTGTAAGCAGTGCATTGATTTTAATTTACCATTATCTTCCTTGAAAGATTTATGGTTAATGGAAAGAATTCTCTTAGGCTCAGTATTAGTAGTCAGATTAACAGAACATATAACTTCATTAATCCTTTCTGTTGCTGCTGGTAGTCAGGGCAGTTAAGGATGAGTTTAGGTAGGCTGTTGAACTAAAAAATGAGGTTCAAGTTTTTTCTCACATAAATTTGGCTTAAAATAAGTAGAATCTGTTATTCTTTAAGCATGTGTTTTTGTCTGCTTACTCAGCAGCAGTATTCTGTTCACTTAAGCTCAATTACATAGCAAAATTGCTCCTCCAGTGTCACTTCATGTAGGGCATTCTTTTCTTCTGACTTCTTGTCCATTACAGACCTACTGCTGTGGTCATCATGGTTAATGTAATACAACAGGACAGAGTTCTGTCCCACTTTTTTTTTTTTAATCTTTATACTTCTATCTTAAGAATTTTGTAACATTTACAATAGAAAAAATATACAAAGAATCCTAGGGAAAGGAACCCGAGAAAGGAGTTCTTCTGTAGTTTGTCTCCCTCTTCAAAAGAAAGGTATCAAGCTGTACATCATTGGTAGGGTAAACTGACTTTACAGCTGAAATTGTAGGCTGGGATGACCTAAGGGAATTTTGCAAGGGAAAAGAAACATGAAAAGGCAAGCTGGAATTTTTATTTTTATTTTTTTAAAGAAAGAGTGTGCCATATGCCGTCATCCCCATGATAAACTGATACAAATGCATAGCCATAGCTTTAGGTTTGGAGAAAATAAGATAGTAATAAGTTGTGGCAAAATCCTACCCGGTGAGTTAGACCTGACAGGACATCTCACGAGAGAAGTTTTCATTCTGCATTCTGTTCCTGCTACTTATTCTGATGCTGAAGATACTGAATATTTAAATAGGAAAGGCAACAAAAATATCCAACTGCTAAGGCATGGTGTCTACTGAATCTGCCTGTAATCTGACTGCAATATACTGCTCTCGGCCTAACTCTGTAGTTCCATTGTTTTGTACAAGGCTCCCATTGACTTTGCTGGGAGTTCTGCCAAGATAAGTGTTTGTGGCGAGGTGATTTGGACTTAGCTGTGTATTTTATTTCTTTATTGTCTACGTATTTTCCCTAATGAAGTAATTATGCTTGAGTGATACATATTAGTTAGCAACAGAAAAAAATGCTTGTATTAATTGCCATCCAGATTAGTAATTTCAAAACCATCCTCTTGTTTAAGATTACATGACATTACAAGTATTCTAGGTCCTACATGGCAGGGTGGAGCTTTGGTGTAAAACAATATTTGGCACTAGGGAGTCTCCTAACTAGTGAATTGGCAAATACCTGTTTTTCTCACCTTGTGTTCAAGTTTACAAACAGTTACAAAATGTTTTGTTTGTATTTTTGCTTGCCATGTCCCTACCAAGGGATAGTCTATCACATACCATTGATAGTGGCTGAAAAGGAGACGTAACATGGAGTATAAGCGTAGGGAAAATGCTAAAGGAACAAAAAGGCTATATGGATTAATATAAAATACCGATGCTTTCTCCATTGGCCAGTAAATTTTGCTTGACTAACTAACCTGGACTGCGGCAAGAAATCAAGCTTTTTGGAACAGTGCAGGAATATCACTGAATCTTATGTTTCAGTGCCAAATATAATTTCTTTGTTTCAGTGGGGAAAAGCTTCTCCCCTCTTCTCATCAAAACAAAGAGGGCTTTTATTTAATGTTTTATAATGCTTTCTACAGTTAGACAGTCATGTTTGTAGCTACATGGTCTCCTGTTCTGGGGTGTAGCCCAATTTAGGGTAGATCTAGTTTGTGTATCATGATGATACGTGGTGTTTGCCAAAGGTTTCAGTCTGCTGATTTGAAGACAGAAATTTTAAAGAGAGGAAATCTCCTCAGGGTTCGGTGCTGATATTCCAGATCACTCATAACCAGAAACAATGTTCTCAAAAGTTTATTAAAATTCTGTCAGTCAGGATAATTATAACCAGGTCATTTTTCATTTAAGAAGTTCCTGTAATGTATATAGATGACAAGAGATCATAATAAATACTAAACATTTTGAGACTGATTTTAATCTCCCACCTGTGCAATTTGGCAGTAATTCTATCACAACTGATAGGACTGAGTATTCATTCTGTTTCTTTATCTCTACCCGACTGTAACTCAGCAAAGTTTCAAGAAATTAAAGGTGATCTAAAAGGCACTGGTGTTTCCATACGGTACATCTTCAGGATAAAATCAGGACTTTCTAGTTTTGTAGCAGTCAATTGACTTATGGTGAGTTGAGTCTTTATTTCCATATGGAAATTAAAAAAAAAAAAAAAACAAACCTCAATGGATTTTTTTCTTTTTTTTTAAAAGAAATTAGTATGCAATCAAAGCTTTTGAGCTAGTCTTTAGTCTTCAGTAACTTCTACAGGGTTGTCTTCAAGCCTTGTGAGTTCTCCAGTCTTCGGTTTTATATTGGACCTGGGTTTGCCTTTCCCTGTTTTAAAAATAGGTTCTTGCTAGGTCTGAGCCCAAAGTGTATGAAGTGATTAGTTTGTTTGACTCTTAAATGTGAGTTGCACCATCACCAGTCTCTGTTTATGAGTTAATGGAAGAATGAAAATCTCACCCCATGCTTGAATCACAGTGGGTATCTTGCTGGTAAACGTGCTCAGACAGTGCCCTTCAGCTGAGGTTTGGGTGCAACACAGCTCTTTTGGCACAGTGCTATCCCATTGTTGTTCTACCCTCTCTCTACCCTCTCTGGTTTAATCAGTTTTGATACCATCATCTTGAGTGTATCTGCATTGTGCTCTCAAGGATTTCTAGTTAGGTAGGCATGGATGGAAAAGACTTGAGGACTTCCATTCAAAATTCTGGGTCTTCCTTGGTCAGTCCTTTTTTTTTTTTTATTGTTTTTGCAGTAAAATGCTTGGCCATCAAATAATGATACTTGTATTGAACCTTTCTAGATAATACTAATAATACTTTATCCCATATAAATTCATCTTTCACTGTTAAAAATAATCAACTTAACGAGCAATTTTTCCTTTTTTTTTGTCTCCCCCCCCNNATTTTGTAGTCTTTATGGAGAGATGATATTTTTGGTGATAGATAAATAGCTAGATAATTTTCATGTGCTGGTGTTTCCTGTTTCATGTGTCACTCTCTTGATGTCTAGTATTTGAAGTTATTGTGTTTCTAAACTTTATGAATCCTAGCTCACTTCAAATTAATGATCGGCTTGTTCCACCTTTCAAAAATAAATATTAGAGTGCAGGACAGTGAAAGAGGTAAGATAGATACTGTTGTGCATCAGCTTTTTATCTTCATTAAGCCATTATGTGTGGTGAAACAACATCACATAAAAAAATAAATCTAACAGAAATCCTTTCTTCAGACAGTTTCTGTGTGCAGGTTGGATGAACAGTAGTCAACTTTCCCCTCAGGATATTTTCAGATGGAAACATTTCACTGTAAAGTGTTTGCAGCTGGATATGTCATAAAAAAAAGATAAAGGTCCTATCATGTCAAGTTTGAGCCAAGTAGGGACTTTCTGTGTGCTTTACTTCCTTCTTAGCTTTAACATTCTGAAATACTTTATTACTGCAATGTGTTAAAGTCCCTGAGGCTACAAGGAAATAATTTTAAAAGAATGACTACTTGGGAGACTCGCACTGGAAAGGCTTTTGTTTCAGCACGTATGCAATAAAAAGAGTTAACCCTTAAAGAATAATGGAGTAAGGGATGTCATGTGTGCAAAGTCACAGGCTATGTTTTATTCTTAAGACAGGAACAAATGAACAAGCTGCTGTGAGGTAAGGCAAGGTGTAAACATCAGTAGCTCCACCGTATGCGTGCTTTTGGATAGTAATAAATGCGTATTAATAGTAATAGTAACTCACCATCTTTCACTAAGGGTGGTCTTCCTCCTATGAAGTAAAAAACCATAGCTCTTATAGGTCATCAGTCATCTAAACTTCAAAACAGTTTCTAAAGAAGGTCAATAACTCAATGACTATAATAAATGGAGAAAATAAGTCAGAAAGCAGTGAATTATATTTGCCAAAACAGAAAAGGGCTCCATCAGCAGCGTGCGATATCAATGCAAACTCTTTTTTTAGCTTATACCGATCAGCCCTGTTACAACTCAGCTAAGGTTTACAGATTTCAGGTCTTGCGTGTCTGTGAATCGTTAAATAACAAAGAAATGTATCTGTTTCCGATTTTGCTGTTCCACTAATGGGATTTCTCCTTTCTCTCCCCCTCTCTCCCCTTTTTCTAGTAAAAGCAGAAAAAAAACCCCTGGTAAAGGGATCCCTCTCTGGAACTTCAGTCCTGCCATGCTTCTTTTCAACCACACCCACCATAGCTTCCAGTTATGCAGCTGAGTATCTTCGAATCAAATGGTCAAAGGTTGAACTGGATAAAAGTGGAAAGGATGCAAAAGAAACCACAGTCCTGGTGGCTCAAAATGGCAACATCAAAATAGGTCAAAGCTACAAAGACAGAGTGTCTGTTCCGACCCATTCAGAGGAGACTGGCGACGCCTCGCTGACTTTCTCTAAGCTGCGTGCAAGTGATGCAGGGGTGTATCGGTGTGATGTTATGTATGGCGTTGAAGACACACAAGGCATTGTATCATTGGCTGTTGAGGGTAAGGATTTAACTATTTCATTTGTAGTCAACAGTGATTCTAGTTAAAACTGTCAAAGTTAGTAATGAATGTATAGCTAGAGAACATTTAAAGAAGCATCTTTATCAATCTCCTTAACTGTTGACTCTTCCTGTTTTCTTTGTGCCTTTTATTTATTCTTACAAATCTTTTCCAATCTATAGCTCTCTCATTTCTCACTTACTCCTTTGAGGACACTCCTCTTGATTTCTGGAACAAATGCTGTTTGCTTATTCCCAAAGTAAAACATTTGATTGGTTTTATACCCTTTGCAAGACAAGCTCCTTCTCTCAAACAAGCGATTTTGAAATGTGATACATATTGTACTAATACATCTGTCTGAAAATGTCAGTGTCCTTACAAGAAGACAGACTTGGCAGGCAGAAACACTTTCTTTTTAATTGTTTGTGTGGGATGAAAAGAAGCAACTGCCTTGCTACTGGAGCTGAGGTTGGCCTATCTTGTCACTTGATGTACAAAACTGTAATGCCAACAAAACTGGGGGCCGCTTTTTCTGTAGTCGGAATGTCAAGCACAAAGGGAGAATTTCTTTTGTCCCAGTAAAAAAGGTTGGACAGTAGGAGGAAACTCGTCTGGCAGAAGCTGCAGGAAAACAAGTAGGGAGGTGGCTGCTAATGTTCTTCCACATGGAGAATCCAGTGCTAAGAGCTTGCTTGCCATCACTATAAGGAAACAGCCTCCAAAACTTCTAGGGGAAAAAGTGTACATGTAAAGAGACAGAAGAGTCAAGACTTTCAGAAGCATGTAAGTGGCAAATGAGCGTCTGATTTATAGGTGTTTTTCTCCTAAGAGGCTGCTTATACAGCTCAATGAGTACAGCGTAAAGACCGCTCCAGAGCCTGGTGCTGTATAGCCCTGTCAATTTGGTACTGAGCCTGAGCTAACAAACTGTGCTGAAAGACAGGACATATTAGCCCAGGCTCTCTGCCATGTAAATGCAAATTCTGGACCCAAATTACTCTGTGTGCTTAGAACAAGACTGTGCTGTGTGGATGTACCAGCTTGTGTGAGCCTTAGTTTGGACTCTGCCTTGCGCTCCTTTGCACTTAAGTGGGTTTTGAAAGTTCATTATTTACTCAAATGACTGAATCCCAAACCAAACATTAATATCTGCTGCTGGAAATTATGGCTTTGGCTAAGATTTCTTTTTTTTTTTTTTTTGTGAGCTTAGTACTGCATTGTTCTTCCAATATGCTTAACCTAACTTAAACAGTCTTTTGGCATTGATTCAATGAAAGGTTTTGAAGGTGTGGTCTTAATTTGGAAATACAATAAATCAGCGTAACCATTAATGTCTGTATAACTTCACAAGCTGTTTAGTCCTAATGGCAAAAGCAAAAGAAATTCTGGTTTGAACATTATTTTCCAATAACTAGCGTACCTGGCATTCCTTATTCCTTTTCAAGTGCTCCCTTGACTACATGTATATATCCAGGAGTAGCAGATATTTACTAGAATAAAATATCTGATGATTTATGGTCATACTTTAGCTTCAGTGTTTTGCAGGAGCACTAACTACAGAAATGAGTTGACCTGATCAGTTCTGTTTTTTTTTAATTGAAAGAAAATTTCACACACTCCATTTTCTTTCTATAACTGTTCTTTACCATGTTTGCTTTAATGTCAAAATTTCAGCAGGGGAAAAAGTCAGATCTTGACCCAAATGGAAAATAACATTTTGAAATTGTCATTTGTGCACTCCATTCTCCGTTTTCTACATTAAGTAAACATATGACATTTTTCAAACTCATAAGGGTTTCACGTGACTGTTGCTGTTCAAATCTCCTGCCCTCATTTCAGTAAGGCTTTATTTTTTTTTTGTGATTTTAGCTTTTATTTAAAAAAAAAAAAAAATAGTCCCAAATGTAATTTATTTCCATTATGTTGTCTTTTTAAATCTGCACCGCAGGGTGATGACAATTGGAGAGACGTGATCTTCTGTACACTCTCTGTGCATTCTTTGCTGCCAGTCATTAGCATGGTGCGGGGAGATCTTTCCCTGTTAATTGCGGTAACTTCAGAGCTGACGGCCAGCACGGTTCAGCACTGTACTTTGGTCAGCTCTCCCGAGTGGAGCTGGCGCTGCTGCTTGCAGGGCGACCCGTGAAGTCCTGGCAAAATTATCACCAGTTTTTCCATTCTGCACATTTTATGCTCATCACAAGTGAAACATAAAATGCATTTGTGTAGCACTTTTTCTCTGAGGTCTGAGCAGGCATGTGTTGCTTTAGCTTCTCAGTGGATTAAAAGTATGAGAAAAAGTGTTAACTCTGGCTCAGGTAGTACCTGCCTGATAATACAGCTTAACCCTAAAGTGAAGATTAAAAACAGGAAGCTTCTGTGAAATTCCCTGTGTGGGGTAATTTAGGTGTGGAAAGAAACGTTACTAATGCTTCAGAAAGCAACATTCACCTGTTTCTTTAACTGCCCATACTGTTATGTGCATTAAGTCTAATTTAATACATTTCTCAGAAATGGCCAAATGAAGTAGGCCAAAGTTTATCTGCATCATTCTGCTGAAGTAGGTGAAATTGCGCTTTTGTTATTATGATAATTTTATGGGGTTTGCGTGCTTGCTTGTTTGGGTATTTTTAAACCAATACAGGACTTGAGTTCTAGATATTTTTGGGTTTTCCATTTGTTTTATGGACACTACCTCATTGGAAATTTTGAAACAAAATACATATTCCAGCATCAATGAAGCTGGGTAGATAAGCTTAGACAGCTGTGCTGTTTGTTTTTCAAATAAACCTTTGAAAGTAAGATAATAGATAACTGGGAGAGTGAACCTGAATAATAAAAAAAAATATTGTAATTGCTGTTTCTGTCCTTTCAAGGTATGTTAGGAATATAAAACTCTTATTGAACCCATTGTGCATCAAATGAATGTATTTTACCAGTGATGGCATGTATTCTGAATGAAAAATGGAATTTCTAAGAAAGAATAACTTTCTCTGTAGCTTATTGTTTTTCCCAGGTTAAGTTGTACAAGCTGAACAGTTGGTATTAGTCATTGAAAGTAAACAGTAAAACTTTCAATGCATATTTTTTTCCTGAGTCTCAAGACCGCCTACAAAAGATGTGTATAATTGTGCATCAATTTTTTTTCTGTGTAGCTATCACAACAGACAAATTTGATAATTTGTATGTAAATATCCAGTTAATTTGCTATTTTTAGATGCCAAATGAACATCTGAATTTTGGAAAATTCAGATTTATATGTTATTAAAAACAGCATAAATACAAGCTTTATTAAGATGATGGGATGTCAATACAAAACTGCCTTCTTTGACCATGACAAACCTGTATTTTGGTCCTTTAGCTCAAAATGCTTCGGTATCAAATCCTACCTTGTCACAGGATTATTTTTACAG